>OX352303.1:8600700-9200700 GCA_947086415.1 Pammene aurita
ATGCCCACCCATTCTTCTTCAATTGCAGTCTTCAGTTCTGGTAATGTTTCTGTTTCTGGGACAGGATTCCTGGCCCGAATCCTTCTTTTGAGTTCGTCCCAAATGTGCTCAATCGGATTCAGGTCAGGACTTCGTGCTGGCCACTCCATGGTATTGATACCGACAGCCGTCGGTCTTCGCTTCGAGTGAAATGCCAGCTCAAACCATGAGGGATCCACCACCATAAGCAACACTTTCTTCGATGCAGCACTCAGAAAACCGCTCCCCAGGCCTTAGGTAGACTTGCGCCCGTCCATCGTTGCCAAAAAGAGATATCGTGCACTCGTCAGAGAACAGTACAGGCCTCCATTGCTGAAGAGTCCAATATTCATGTTCACGGGCAAAAACACGTCGTGCACCACGGTGGTCTCTGGTGAGTTTGGGCCCATTTGCAGCTCTGTGCGCTTTTAACCCCTTCTCCCGTAGACGTCTTCTAACAGTCCATCAGCTGATAGACACATTGCGGGCCTCTCGGAGCTTCTGCTGAAGCTGAACAGCATTCAGTCGGTGATTTCTGAGCGAGGCAACAGCGATGAATCGGTCATCTCTCTCTGAAATACAGCGAGTCCTGCCTGTTCCGGGTCTTCTGCGTAAAGTGTTATCTTGTTGGAACCTCTTGGACACTCGTTGAACTGATGATTTCGACATGTTCAACTACTGTTGAGCTACTTGACGTTGACTAAGCCCTGACCGCAACCGAGCAACTGTTGGCCGGCTTCAGTCTCGGTAGTATCCATTTTTCTTCAACTTTTTCAAGCAGAATCGATGAGAGCAGTGTGCAAGAAGACGTGTGAACCACAAATGATGCAGAACAATGAAAATTACAGGTTTTATACCTGGTGTTAAGGGTTCAATTAGCGTGTGCGTTAATGAGGCATTTGGGAGAGGGGGAGGAAATAACGCCTTCGCTTTGAACTTATCTTATCTTCTCATGTCATTTGACAGGGCATAAAATTATTAGGTATTTAATTTTTTATCGTATCGTTGAAACCAACGGAAATCGAAAAAACGTTAAACTTGCACAGGCGGTACGATTTCTTTGCACCCAAGTGTAGTTTATGCAATTTATTATTGTAGACACATTACATGAACACAGACTATAATAAAAATACAATTCAAGTGTATCTTCATTATTACGAAACCGTAAGTAATCAAAACTATTTTAAGACATACCTAAAAATAGCTTTAACTATTTCAACTTAACTTATTCACTTTGAGTAAATACTATAGACCCGTTGGTAAACAAATCCATGATACTAACAAGCTGGACTGACTTTGATTGATATGCTTTAAGACTACCTTTCTACTTTGATTTAACTAAGTGTATTATCACATAAAGTTAAAGAGTTACAGTATCATGCCGATCAGTATTGGCGAGAAAGTATTATTATACCTAATATAATTCTCCATTGAAATTCTGATCCAGAAATATTTAAAACATGGTCGCCCTATTTTACGACACTCACATCGAAAATTGTTTACGCTTTATGCCCCCGTAATAGTTCAAAATGTCGTATTAAAAATGTCACTTTTATTTACGGCAGATCTAGCTGAATCAAGTTTTATTGGCTAAATAACGATTCTGAGTTAGTCCGAGACGTTGATGACTTTAATGTTATTTATGTCGCTCTTGTGATCGCATTTTAAAAGCATAAAAGGCACCACGGATAGTATTGTTTGTTCTGAAATGGTTTGTAGATATATGAAGATACCTAAAGAATTTTTTTTCTAGAAAATGCACAAACAAGCCAATGTTCATTAAACTTCAGATTATTGAATTTTAACTTTCGTGAGAAATACAAACACTATAATATCTACTCTTAGTACTTGAGGATGGAGGCCTAAGCTCTCCGAAACATGTCGCGCATAGTAACTAAATACAGGTGAGTACATCCGTATAAAGTTAATATAGTAAAATCCAGATTACCAATTTTTTTGCACTTTAGGGACTATTTACTCTTAACCTTCATCTGACATTTTACCCCGACACACCCTGACCCTGACACAGGCATGAAACACTGAACAAAACGTTTATCTTACATCTATCAATGATGAAAATTTGGGTTAATTACTAGTATAAGGGTATATAAAGGTATTATACACTCGCGTGCAAAAGTATCGAATCACTTTTTTGCATTTTTTCGTCTGCATCCAATATCTTTGTAAATCGGTTTATTTTTCTAAATGATCTAAATGTAATTATGTTTGTCGGAATATTAGCTTTATAAAAAGCTATGAAACATGAGCATTGGCCCAGGATTTTTCAGATTATGGCCAATCTCCCGGTTTCCCGTGTTGTTACGGCTTCTAACGCCCACGAGTTGCACTACCCTTGACCCCTATAAAACGGGGATGGTGGGGGATTTCTTATCAGTCACTTACCAGAAGTCGACCTGCACACATCTCCGCATCTTTTCTTGTGAAGAATACCCTGAAAAAATGGAAGCTACCGAAGCTCAAGTCGCCGTAGTCGTCCAGCTCCTGCAAGAAGGGCGTAGTCAATGATCAGTAGCTGCCGAAGTGAACCTGAGCAAATCCACAGTTTGTAAACTGTACCAGAGGTTCCAGCAAACAGCAGCACTTACTGCAAGACCTAGAAGCGGCCGCAGAAGGTGCACATCGGAGAGAGACGACCGTTTCATTGTGTCGACGGCTCTTCGAAATCGTCACCAGACTGGAGTTACCATCCAGCAGCGTCTGCGGGAGGTGCGAGGAGTGGTTGCCAGCGAGTGGACCGTGAGAAGAAGACTCAAGGCAGCGAACATGACACCCAGGAGGCCTGTGACAGGCCCCAGGTTGCTGGCAAGGCACCGCACAGCCCGAAAGGAATTTGCAAGGATTCACAAGAATTTGACCCCGGACCAATGGACCCCGATTCTGTTCTCGGACGAGTGCAGAATGTGTTTGAATGGCTGCGACCGAAGAGAAAGAGTTTACAGGAGGCCAGAAGAACGCTACGCTCAGTGCTGCATCTCCGAAAGAGTCGCCTATGGAAGTGGCTCAATCATGTTCTGGGGCGGCATCTCGTACGAGGCACGGACTGAGCTGGTTTTTGTTCCTGGCGGTGGTCGTGGCGGTGGATTAACTGCTGCCAGGTACATAACGGAGATTTTGGAAGGCCACGTCGTCCCCTATGCCGGTATTTTTGATGAGGGGTTCATGCTAATGCAGGACAATGCCCCTTGTCATACCGCAAGGGTCACCGCTGCCTACCTCCGCGAGGTGGGCATCGATACCATGGTCTGGCCAGCGATGAGCCCGGACCTTAACCCCATTGAGCACATGTGGGACCGTCTGAAGAGGAACGTTCGGGCCCGGAATCCTGCTCCAGCTACTGTCGACGAGTTGAAGATTGCCTTGGTGGAGGAGTGGGAAGCGATTCCTCAAAATTACATCAGGAAGTTAATAAAATCCATGAAAAATCGTTTACGTTGTGTCAGTAGGGCTAGGGGTAGTAATACCCGTTACTAACGTAATAATAATAAATTGAATTTTATTTTAAACAAGCCTTTTATTTCGAGTTTCCCTTGTTTATTTTAAGGCCGCTTTCGAGTTACTTCCGGTATTCGAGTTTTTCCCAGCTTTGGATCTGAAATATTATTGAATTGGCACATTTTCCAAAACCTTACATTGTAAGCTTTCATTTAATACCATAATTTTCAGATTCAAATGGGAAATTACAAAGATATCGGATGCAGACGAAAAAATGCAAAGTGATTCGATACTTTTGCACGCGAGTGTAGTACCTAGTACAGTCAGCAGCAGAAGTAGCTTAGTGGGCAACATGTTCAATAAGATCTTGATACGACTTTGTTTTCAAGCTAAACAAGGTGCCAGATTCGAATTTTAAAATACATTAACAATACAATAACAACAAAACATAACTCCAACACACAACAAACAATCAACCAATATTAAAGTTGCGTTGGAATATTTATCCAGCAAATTCTGATATTTCTGATTCAAATGTTTATGCCGTAGCGTATTGCGTTGTTAATGCATTGGAGTTGTATTGAAGTTGGATCGTGTTTATACGTGTTTAAAGTTAGAATACGGCCCAAGAGCGTGTGTAGATCATTCTAAATGACACAGAAATAGCTCAGCAACTATTTTTGCTGCTTTTTATACCAGCCAGCTATAGTTCTCGAATACGGCTCTATGTATTTATATGTATAGGGAAAAAAGGCGAAAAATAATCATTGACAACGGTCTTAATGTTGTGATTTTCGCTTTGTTATTCCAAGGCTTTTGCGTGCTATCCGTGCGAACTAAACGAAAAGGTGGGAAACTAATATAACATGAAGTAATTAATTGAAACTACCTGGAGACAAAAGAAACATAAAAATCATTGAGCAATAATATGGCAAATAATCCAATTTCATTACTTACTCCACACTTATAACATTGCTCATGAACCGTTCAGTCCTATTTCTAAGCCAGATTCAGCAATGTCATTGTACGGAACTGTCAAAATAAGATTTTTTTGGACAGAACTCAGCTCTTGCGAAGGTATTTTGCAGTGGTCGAGACAGGCTCACCACGATTTAGCTTAAGACTGTGTCGGAATTAATAGGGCTACAACTTAACGTGATGGATCATACAGAAATTGATTAGTTTATTAGGTAACAAAATCCCCCTAATGAGAGCGCCACTGGACGGTCGACGCAGTCTTGTAAAATGATACCACTTAATGACGTGGGAGAGGGAGTATTAGTTTTTTTTTTCTGCATACTGCACTTGTAAAATTAATTTATAGCGTTGGCAATCTGGCGGGAAGCCGTCCGACTTTCAATCAGGAACTCTCGAGTTCAAAACCAGCCGCTATTCGGTGAAAGAAAACATTGTGAGGAAATCTGCATACATCCGCAAAGATATTCAGAGGTTTATATGAATCCAGTAAGACTATAAAGGCTGTAATATTATTGTCGTTGGCCTATTTGGATTTTATGATATGATGATTTAAATATTATTAAGTAAATGTATTATTTGCCTACTTCTAGTATGTAACTGAAAATAAACGAACTAGAAAGGTTATAGGTTACTATTCGTCTAGAAGTCATTTAAAGGTTTTCGCGTCATTGTCACTCAGCTGGTGTCAATTTCGTCGCGATAATAAAAACAATTTTTTGCCAACATACTTGTTTTACGTGAAATAGGTGACATACGAGTATACCTACCTCATACCTCGTTGAAAAACACTTTAAACAACTCCACTATAGCAAATACCAAATAACACAACACATTAAGCTACGTTTAAAATAAATGTAACGCAAAAGAGTCAGGAAAGGAAGGTTACTGATGACAACCTTGTATCTGAATATTCAGCATAATTTTCCTTCCGAATATAATGCATGCGAATAAGATTTCACATGAGTATTGGTAATTTTCCTAATTTTATAGATCGTCTCTTTTTCAACAGACTTCAAGATATCTCAGACTAAAAGGCCGTTAAAGCCACTTACGACCTTTTTGAGTTAACATCATAGCGCGATACAGCGAAAAATTCTCTTTCGACCTATCTAAGTTTCAAGGCCATATCTTTAAAAACAGCTGAGATACAACATGCCATTTAGCGGCTAAATACACAATTTTGAAACTATTGCTAGCAAAAAGGCAGTTTTATCATAGAAACTTAGTTTAAAGGCAGTTAAAGCTCTGTAACCGCCTTCATCTCATTGACACATGATATGTACAAGTCTTAAAGGCAGTCATTTTAATTTACATGAGTAAAAAGCGGCTACTCGACTTTAACCGCTTTCTAGTCTACAAAAAATATATTTCCTATTGAAGTGTAAGCATAACTAAAAGTCATTCAATCTATACTTACATAACTAAAAAGCAGCTAAAGTCGGTTAGCCGCCTTATAACTTAGCATAGCAAGGATTGAAAATGCACAGCCATCATTACTAAATAGTGGCAACTGGCCATTCCGTGGTAATAATGCGGCAACTTGAACCTCACTTGAGGACACAAATTTAGTAATCAAGGTTCGGATAATCTACTGTAATTATTCTTTATTTGATGGTTTATTTTAAACATATTGAAAATGATATGATATTCATTCTGTTACAGTTCCACTCTCATTTAAGTTTGTTTTAAGCCAAGAATATCGTATAAACATTTTTGTACAAGCAATACCAACTAAGGTGAATCTTAGCACCTATACGAGTATTTGCTCTACGAGTAGAATTGTATCGACCCAACAAGAATAGCAACAGCTGGATTTTTTGTATCTAGCAATAACCGTACTTATTTATCAAAACTATAGACAAAATAATTCTTAGTTGTCATAAATCGCTATTAAACCCACATGTTTGTTGAATAAATCCATAAGTATTTTCAAGATTAGATATTATGAATTGACGGGCACTTCGACACTTTTTTTTGCGCAATTGCGCATGTTGATTTTTGCATGTAAGCGGCAGCTTTTTTTTGTATGTTTGTGGTGGGCTATCGAAAGGAATCTAAGAATATTAACTCTTGAGTAAACAAGAGGTAGTACGTTATGGAATAAAAATACTCGTATGTACCTGTATCCTGTCTATCTGCGTGGCTATTATAATTTGTCTTTCTGTCTATGCAGCATGCTCCTAGCTCCCTACCAAATAAATAAATTTGAGTGCGGTTTTAGCAACGGAAGACATAGGTATATGCCGAGATGGTGGATTTGAACTTCGTTAATGGTTTATACAGTTTTTAGAATTTGGTATGTTACCTATCGAAAAAGGCCCCAATGTCCAAAATCAATTTATTGTCTTTATTCGTCTGTTTGTTTGTATGTCACCGACTTACAAAATGTTTACCAAATTTCACTCAGTCGGTTCTGTACTTTTGTAGCTAACTGTCTGTGTCTGTGACAGAACAGAAGTAATAAGTGTTCTTGTTTCTGCCTTTTGCGGTACCCAACTCTAAAAATACGCTACTTCTCTAGACTTGCGACTTTTATTTAATTCTTCTAAAGATCGATTCTGCCTCATGCGTTCGCGATTTAGATAGTTAATAATAATTTTAGACAAAAAAGGACCGATATCACTTAGCCTCATTTATCCAAAAGCAAATGCCAGAGCTACTGTAAATACATAAATACACAAATCACTATAAGCGTGCCTATAATATTTGAAGAGTTCCTTCGATTTCTTCCGGATCCCATCACCAGATCCTGACTTGATAATAATGGGACCAATTGTCAATCTTTCCACCAAAAAATAAGAACTTTCTAAATTGATAGCTAGTTATCTTCGAATAATCGGTGAAGTAGTACATAAAAAAATTACAAAAAAGAAACAAAGATCCCGACCAATCGAGAACGTCCTCCTTCGAAATATGGAAGTCGGTTGAAAATAATTTGACATGTAAACAGTTTATTTTTAGGACCTTGGACATGAATCATTTTTCTTTTTGTGCTATTTAAAATTTACAAATTAAGTAGTACGTA
This sequence comes from Pammene aurita, assembly GCA_947086415.1. Taxonomy (NCBI): domain Eukaryota; kingdom Metazoa; phylum Arthropoda; class Insecta; order Lepidoptera; family Tortricidae; genus Pammene; species Pammene aurita. The sequence continues at coordinate 8,608,175 of OX352303.1, forward strand.
AAATAAATAATATCTTACCAAGTCAATCATCTAAATACTGTTAGTTGATGAAACTGCTGTTTAAAATACATATTAAAGAAGATCGCATACGTTAGTTGAGATGTGGTCTATTTTCAACCGACTTCAAGATTTCGAAGGAGGAGGAGGTTATCAATGCGTCGGGATCTTTGTTTTTTTTTGCTATTTTTTTTAACTTATGTTCACTGATTATTCAAAGACGGCTGGACCGATTTGGAAAATTATTTTTTTGGTTGAAAGAGTATATACTTCACAGTTGGTCCCATTGTAACTAGGTCAGGATCTGGGATCCTGGAGAAATCGAGGGAGCTCTTCAACTACTATAGGCACACCTAATAAATATAGTGATTTGAGCATTTTTTACAGCAGCTCGAGCATAAAGGTGGATGCTAAGTGAATTCGGTTTTTTTTTGTTTAAAATAATTTATATCTAAAGTGGATATTTAAGTATTTATGTTGCCTCTCTTTTATTATAGAATTTTGTAATCGATTGGCAAGTTTTAGTGTTATTGTAATAAGTTTTTGTTCCTTTAACTTTCTGTTTACCACAGCAAATTCTTAAATAACACAGCAACTTTAAGTGAAATGTGGTCTCTTCTTTTAATAAGTGTTTATCTTGCTGCTCGTTTATTTTAGAATTTTCTAATTGTGTGGTAAGTTTCGGTTTTATTAAAACGTTTTAATGTTTATAACTTTCTCATAACTGTGATTATTAATGAAGATCCCATGTAGAGCTTACTTCTCCGGTATTTTTTGTATGGCCAATTCCGGAATTTTGGAGCTGGCGTTTTGAATTGCAAGCCCTGATCGCATAGCGACTTTAGTTGAGACTGGTCTTTATCTGTTTACTACACCAGGTACCGATTGCACCATATCATGTCTTTAAATTTTTCACCTTCAACAATTTTGGGAATATTTTGCTTATATTATTGAACCTTCATTCCATACGAAAAAAACAGTTAGTTTAAGATGTTTTGTAATTAGCGGCTTTTTAGTCTAACAAAGGTATAAAAAAATATTTTTAATATACAAATGAAACTGCTATTACTTAACTAAAAGGCGTTTAAACACCTTTAACCGCCTTTTAACAATGATTTTATTTTTAACTTCGTATTACTAGTACAACCCATTCTACGCTTATGTAAATTACTAGGTTAGAAGGCAGCTAAACATACTTTAGCCGCCATTTAGTTAGTTATTTTAAATATTAATGTTCATCCAATACATAACAAAAAAAGAAAATTGATGATTTTAGCCGTTGAAAATAACTTTAAAATAAACCAAATATACCTATAAAATTGCTGTTATTGATTACTATAGAAATTACAAAAAATAAAATTTATACGTCCCACCATTGTCTAAAGAGATGGTTTCGCACGTTTTTTGCTGATAACTCAAATTGACACTCCTGCATTTAGCCGCCTTTTAGTTTGAGGACGGCAGTATAGACGAAGGCGGTTCTCAATTCATCGGGATCTTTGTTTTTACCGATTATTCGAATACGGCTAGACCGATTTTGAAAATTATTTTTTTGTTTGAAAGAGTATACTTTGCATTTGGTCCCATTGTTACCAGGTCAGGATCTGATGATGGGATCCTGGAGAAATTGAGGGAACTCTTCAAATATTATTAGGCACACCTATAGTGATTTGAGTATTTTTTTAGAGTAGCTCGGGCATTTGCTTTTGGATAGGTGGAGGCTAAGTGAATTCGGTTCTGTTTTGTTTAAAATTATTTTATCCTGACTTGATCTCTATGCTCTTGAAGTGGTAGAACTATAGGATTGAGTGGGGGGAAAGTAGACGCGGGAAAATCCAGGACCCTTCTGCGCTAGACTTTACAGACGTCCAATTTCAGGGTTTAAATTAATATCATATTATAAGAAGAATAGACAGAGAGATAAATACAGTTCTCACTGTAACTAAAATGGCATAAATGTGTAGTTTTGCAGTTCCCACTGTAACTAAAATAGCGTACTTAAATGTGTAGTTTTAATGTCAATTTAATTTAAAATTTTCCGTTTATTATCTTCGGCGTATTAATCAAAAAGGTGATACTACGGTACAGAGATCATAAATAATAATAGATTATAACGGTATTTGTCAATAAAAATATAGGTAGTAGTTTTACACATTGCACATAACATAAACCATCAAATTATACGTTCATTTTTATTCAACTCATATAAACGCACCGCGTGCTATGTGTCGCACGCATTTAAGTAAAATATGTACTTTTAAAAGGCCATTCCAACAATGAGAAGTGATTTGACTGTTTTCCTCGCGGGTTATCTAGAGACCGTAAAACCGTTGGGTGGTCTCCAACGAACTTCCATAAAAATCAATTTCATATCTTAGTATGAGAACAGGAAGGTTTAAATTCTTTATCATTAAGTTGCGTCGTCGTTAGAACGAAATATTAAAGAAAAACCTAAGTATGCATGGAGCCCATATGTCGTTCGGGCGTTTTCGTTTGTTGCTTTAGTATAACATTTGACTGAGTCAAACCACACGTAACCAATAAGTTACTAATATGAGTAACCGACTTAAAACTATAAATTTAGAATGTTTAAGAGTGTACAAGGGCCGTATTCAACTGGACTGAAATACAACTTTAATGGATTAACTACGCAACGCAGTTACCGCCTAAACGTCTAAATCAGAAATGTAAGAATTTGCTTGAAAATTATTTCGATGCAACTTCAATACAACTTCATTATGCATTGATTATTTGCTGTGTGTTGAAGTTGTGTTTGAGATAGATTGTAATTTTAATGAATTGTTTATGTATTTTAAGATTAGAAGACAGCACCAACTATTTCCATCGCAGCGGGATAATTCGGAAACTTAAGACGATTGTTCAATTAAATATTCGTATAAATAAAACAACAGCTGAAGCTGAAGGATAGTAGTATAAGTAGTTCTGGTCAGATGTCCAGATCTAGAAATAATTATAATATAGCAAAGTAACTAGAGCGGTTTCGTTGCTCTCATTATTGTGTCATATCTGAAGTGGCTAGCTCTCCGTCTAAAAGTCTTAAGTCTTTAATAAAAAATGTTTTTTTTTTTCTTTTAAATTCAACCTCTAAGAGTGAAAATGGTTAAAAATTTACAACTACTTTTACCCGCATAAGATCGCGGATGGAAGCAATAGTAAGTTAAGTTCAAATTACTTATTTTAAAATATTTAGAGACCAATATTTGACAGGCGGATAAGAATCAAATCACGGGGCGCCTCAAGTCAAGCATTAAACAATATAACTGACGTTAATATGACATCGGGAAGTTAAACGACTAACATATTGTGTTTATAACCGGCAGTAGAGGGTTAACTTGTTGTGACGGGTTAAACCATAACCTTTTAATGAGGAGGTTTTGTTTGAACACTTAATTAAGCTATTAAACTGTTGTTTTTAATCAGAAGATGTTCTTTCTATGGTGATTGGATGTTTTGATTTCACAATGCATCCTTAAATAATACTTGATTATTAGAATATAAGAGTATGTTATTGACAGACAGATTTCTCCATAAAAACGTATTTCATATTTTCCTTCCTATACAATTCCGACCCTCCCAATTCACGCAGAGTTCCTGTATCCTGCCAACCGCCGCTTGAAATCCAGGAATGCTTACAGCATCTCCGAAGATCTGTTTGACAGCTGTTTCGATCTAAACCATGAGTGGTCGCAGTCGTGGAACTCTCTGATGGCGGGAAAATTGGGCTCCGGAATAATTCCAGGCTCCAAAATTAAAGGGTCCTACCATCCAAGACGGGACTGGTGCAACATCAACAGACTCCGCACTGGCCACGGTCGTTGTGCTAACTTCAAATACCGCTGCGGTCGGGTGGAATCTCCGGCATGCACCTGCGGGGCGCCAGTACAAACAATGCAGCACATTATCGAGGACTGCCCCATAACCCGCTACGCTGATGGACCTCCTGAAGACCTGATCACCCTTAGCGACGAGGCCATTAAGTGGCTGACTGGTCTTAATATATTCTTATAGTTGCTTTTGTTTTTCATGTACTTATGCCATACGATTAAATATATAATTATTAACGCAGCTAGCCTTATGGGCACCCTACCAGGTGGCAGCGGGATAGGGCATATTTGTTTGTACCCATAGGTTAAGTTAATTAGGTTAGTTAGTTTTTATTTCTTTAATTTAGTATGCTTTAGTTTTTGGTGTGTTTAAACATTGTTTTTATAGTGAATTTAACAAATAAAAACTACTCACGGACCATGATATTAAATATATATATCACTTTACCCCATTTAATTATTACGAAATTTGGTTGCCTACTGCTACGAAATTACGGTGTCTTCTCATTATGAGTTTCCACGTAGAATCGTATCAAAAGTTTTATCAATTACTTCTAACTCAGCAAAGTTTTTGACCTCTCTTCATACAGTATTACCGCACCTGTTTGAAATACGCACAGGGGGCGTATTCTAACTTTAAAACACGTTGACACGACACAAATTCAATACAACCCCAATTCATTAACTACACAATACCGCTAGCGCCTAAACGTCTGAATCAGAAATATCAGAATTTGCTTGAAAATTATTCTGATGCATGTCCAATACAACTTCAATATTGGTTGATTATTTGTTGTGTGTTGGTGTTATTTTTAAGATAGTTGTGTTTTAATTGTGTTGTTTATGTATTTTAAAATTAGAATACGGCACCAACTCACCGCTTCGCTACGTGTTTCAAGTCTAATGCAAAAGCTAAGGAGTATACTATTAAGCTCCTTCGTTGAGCATTATTATGGCGAGAATTTAACAATTATTTACTTCAATAAATTAAAGAGTAATTTAATTTAAAAAAACATAAAGTGTATTTTTTACTAATCGCCAAAGAATTTCTGGCATTCCTTGAAAAGTTACACCATAACTATAACGCAATAAAGCATATGAAATGAAATGAAATTCCCAAATTAATTGGCATTTATATTTCACGCAATACACTTAGTAAAAACCAAATACAAATAAAAAAAGGTGTGAAGTCTCTAACCGGCTTTGCGCCAGAATGGGGACTATAGCCCGATCCTAAATAGTACATTACATCAGAGGCCGGGAAAACACGGATTTCCGGCCAAGTAAGTATAGACGGCCGGATAGAGATACGAGGCCGGGAATCCGTTTTCACGCCGAGGCATGTACAATAGTGCTTTTCTCAAACATGCAATGAAATAAAATAAAAAAAGCCAAAAGGACAACGTTTTATTCAATCTAAAATTATCTACGCTAGGTTTACACCAAATTGACAGTAACAATGTATGGAAGCGTTATACTCGGCGTGCAATATGCTAAACTGAAAAAAGTCATTCTAAAATTACAAAGCATGTTTCTGAAAGAAACGTTGGAAATAAAATCAAACGTCAATTGTGACACAGCTTCCGAATTTTTTCAAACCTAACCTTACTTATGTTTAAATTTGTACATTATTATATCACAACAAATACAATAGAACAAGTATTGTCCTACCAAAAAAACTACATACTGCATATTACACTTATTCTACGACTGTTAAAATAGGAGAAACGAAGTTTACAGGCATAAATAAGTACATCTCATTAAAATTATTCAAACTCGATGGATGGACTCAAACATTTAACGTAAGTATCGCTTCTAAAACGAAGAAATATTTCATGTATGATTTAGTTGATATTAAAAGTTCAGTTCGACATGTTAGGGCAATTGCTTATGGATATTGTTATGGTTTTTCCAGGTACGCTAATATTAGTTTGCTGAATTTCGGAAGACGAAACTGGCTGTGAGTGTGCAATATGACTGGTGGACTGTTCATTTGCCTTCTCTTCTTGCTGAGGAGGCAATGGTAGCTGAGGATTTGATGCACCAGACTGTCAAATCTTGATTCTGGTTGCGGGTTACTGGCAGAGAATGGACAGATGACAGTAAATTTGTGGCCGACATGGAATCAATGTTGAATTTGGGAAGACTATGGGGCTGGATGAATACTGGAGGGTCACGAGAACAACCTGGCTGTGGAGATAGATGCAAATGGATGTCTTCATGAGACGTGGTTGTATTATTAGTGCTTGCTAATTTTATATTCTTTGTTATATTTTTTGTAGTTTGTTTTTTGATCCCAACCGACGCATCATTGTAGCCTTCTGCCACTCTGTCAGACTTCCACCCACCATGTCTTTTAACAGCCAAAATATTGGCACCAGAGTCAGCGAGGAGGGTGGCTGATGTTCGCAAAGATCAAAGCAACCTGCAAATGATACGTTGATAAGTGAGCACTTGTATAAAATTATGTATAGCATGTAATAAAAGTTGTAGAAAACATCAATAAATATACTTAATCTTGCTGTGAACCACTTATTTTAATGAAATGTATCTAAAGAGGGTTAGCACTGAATAAATAGTCATATTTTAAGATATATTGTTATCCAAACTAAATTCGTCACATTTTTGTCTGAGTCATATGTAAATATAGGAATATAATTTTGATGATTACAATAAGTAGGTATAACTACTACGAGTAGGTAAAGTTACCTTTATGGCCAGATATTGTTCATCGGGTGCTTGGTTTAAAAATGTTTGAACATTTTCACTGGTAAATATTCTAGATTTCTTTGCAGAGTATCCATCCGATCGCCGTTTTAGCCATGCAAGTAAGTTATTGTAGTTTTTTATGTCTATATTGTGTTTAAGACTTATTGTTGCTTTAATCATAGAGTACAGTGACCACAATGTTGAATATTTCTTTGTTTTTCCCAGTTCTTGAAAATATGCTAAGAATATATTTTCAGAGAAATTGTGTGCGTTTTTATTTATTTTCCAGCTTATGAACTTGTCATATGCAGTCATGTACCTCTCTTTTGATTTCGGCGGGAGCAAGTTGTTTATGGCTAATTTCGCCTCCGCTCTTAATTCAGGCGGTGTACAGTCAACAAACATTTCGTCATCACTATGTTCTTCCATTGAACTCATATTTATAATCTTCGATCCAACTTACAAAATCACAACTAACAATGAAATCGAAATACTCGTAATAAATTAATTTTCCAATTTCAAACCAAAAAAAGTAAAGATTGTTAAGCCCGTGCTACACGGTTACCAATTTACTGACAATTTCGACCGAGGTTGCGTTGCATAAATTTATAATTCAGCTTTATGCATCAATTTCTAACAAATTTGGTTAAAAAGAGAGCAAACTTGTATTTTTATACAAAGTGACCAAGGCTAACCATGATTGGTGGTAGGTACGTTACGGGTGAATAGCGAAATAAATTGGTAACGTCTGTAACGGGCTTTATTGTTAAAAAACGACCATGAAGTAAAAATTAAAAAGTTAAAATCAGCTGTTCGTAAAACCTGCCGCCATTTTTGACGCTGTCTGAATGAGGTTGGACGTTGAAACAAAAAAAAAGTTACTTTGCAGGCCTAGGCCTGAAAAGTTGTATGAAATCCCATTTCAGGCCGCCTCGAGATGCTGCGCCCGAAAAAGGATACTTCCGAGTCTATTATAAGGAACGTAAAGATAATATTTCATTGCATGTTTGAGAAAAAAATATTTGTGGTAAACCGATCTGTAAGAAGGTAAATAAAAACAACTATCCGCAGTCTTGTATGCCGCCGTCCAGTCTCTCATGGTGCTCGTAATTTTGCGATATCGCATTGTTTAGTGGTTCCGCGCCGCGACAGGTGCAGGCCTATTCAAGCATAGGGCCATAGGCTATAGGCCTGCTAGGCTATTATCATTTTACCTTGAAAAGGGTAATACAACAAGACCCCATAAAAACAGAATTTACAAATGAATTAATTGGCTTTTCACAAAATATAGCAAAATACAAAGAATAAGAAGGTACTTCAACCGGCTATGGGCCAGCGTGGGGTCCCCACCCTAACTAACTGTAGCTTAATTCCTCTTGCCATAAGAGTAAGCTTGTATCCAGCAGTGGGACTTATACAGGTTGTAGACAACACATCTTCTTAAGGTACCGAACATTGTATGAACAGATTCACACAAGTAAGTATATGGGATTTATAGGAATTAAACATTAAATATATTGTAGTGTCTGTAAAATTTCAAGAATTTGCATATAAGTTGGTAACTTAATTTATGGAGTATATTTATGGACTAATGAAACTGATAATGAAATAATATGACCTTATACTTACTGTAACATTCCGACGTCTGAAAACATTAAGCTATGTTGTAAGAAGTAAAAGTCTACTGAACTATACCGTGTCTTTGACTCAGAAAGAAAGTCAACTTGCTATTTAACGAAATGAAAGTGAGGCTAGCACACAACATTATGTTCCTGCATAGGTGATTTTTTCAATTTAGTCGTTTAATCTACACAAGGTTTAGGGATGCCAGTCTTTCAGTTCGTTTTTCTATAGACACTTCTGTGATTATTTTATTTAAATAATTAAATAAATGTTGTACTAAAATTTGATTTCTTAAAATGTAAAATAATAAAATTAACATAGTCTATTTAGCTTTAGATTGTTTGTTTTATGTTTGTTTTGGATTGCTTTAATCTATGGTTCAATTTAGATGATAGAATAGATGTATTAAAATACGCGGGAAAAATTGCAACCTATTAAAATTAAGCTTAGTTATTAGTTGAACCAATCAAAATTAACGTAAGAGTTTTTGGGGTTCACACGTGAAAGTCTATTTAAGGTTGTGGAAGGAGATATCATGCTTCAGCAGAGCGTCGTGACCAAAGGAGAACCAGGGTTGGGCAGTATTTCAAATACATGTATTTGAAATACGTATTTGAAATACAAATACGTATTTTGTATTTGTATTTCAAATACTGTCTTCGAAAAGTATTTGTATTTTGTATTTTAAATACTACACGTACACATGTATTTAGTATTTTGTATTTCAAATACTTTAGGCTTAAAAATACATTAACATAAAATACATGATCTTAATTCCATAATCATAATATGGACCGATTTTTAACTATAGTTAGTTGGCCATTAGGCTTGTGGCAACACTGAGTATATGTGTCAACGCGAAACTTTAAGTATTATGTCAACAGTTTAGTTCGTTACGCGTTACGCGCATAGACATACTAGCCTAGCATGGTAATAATAATACCAAGATCCCAGAAGTAGAAGTACGAGTAGTACTAGTTTGAGCAAGAATGGTGACAATGACTTCAACGTCTTTGCTGGCTCTACGCATGTCAGGCCCGCGACAGCTAGGATGGAATTAGAAATCTTTAATTGACAACGGGAAAGAACGAAAGGTGTCCTTGAACGCAACCCAAATATTAGGAAAGTATTCATAGAATTTTATTCTAGCCTGTGACCTTCTGTGCCAGTCGACAGACTGTTTTCTTTGGCTGGTTACATTCGGTGATCTACGAGAGGCTTATCCGACAATACTTTTAGGAATTTAGTTTTTATAAAATTCCCTCTACAATGAGGATAAACGCGCAGATATGCACAGATTTTGTTTTAAAAACTAGTGCATATGCCAATTCCTGGGATTAGGTTGCCGAGCGGACCCCAGGCTCAATAGAGCAAAAAGCTGGGACAAACGCTAGGAGGAAGGAGGTTTGTTTTAAATTCCAAGATGGCGGAAATGGTATGTTGTACCCGGGGTATGTTGGACCCGGGATATGTATGGACCCGGGGTATGTCCTTAAACTACGTCCGGACTTGGGTATGTTCTTAAACTACTCCAAACAGAGAGGTATGGGCACTGCGAATGGCATCTCGCTAAGTGTGATGGGGCACGTTCAGCGAATGTCATCTCGCTCAAATCTGGAGTAGAGCCCGACTGGGGAAGTACCTTCACCTTACAGAAAACCACAGCCAAATAGCACTAGACCCTACTCATAGTGTTGTGTTCCTGCTGGTGAGTAAGGTTGCCTAAGAGCTCAAAGAGGACCCAGTGTGTTGACGATGAGGACCTTCTGGTTCCTTTAGCCATCAACACAGTGAATCCTCCTTTTTGTAAAGGGTCGGCAACGCGCATGTGTCTCCTTTGGAGTTGCAGGCGTCCATAGGTTACAGTAGATGCTTACCATCAGGCGGGCCGTATGTTTGTTTGCCACCGTCGTGGTATAAAAAATAAAATACACTTTTTCGTATAAATGGTCATGGTAGCCATTTTCGACTATTTAGGGTGTGTAGATTTCGAAAATGATGTCTGTTTTAAAATACAAGATGGCAAATATACTCTTTTTCTGAAAAAGCGTCATGGTAGTTATTTTCGGCTAATTAGGGGGTGTCGAAAATTTAACTCCTGAGTCTATCTCAAGCGGAAGTGCTCATCAAGGTAAGTCTAATGAGCCCAAACACAATGAAGTTATGATGAGTAGATAGGGAGTGCTGGTGACCGACTCCTGACTCCATCATGAGACCCTGGACCTCATATCAAGCGGAAGTGCTAGTCTAGGTAAGTCTAATGAGCCCAAACACGATGAAGTTGTGACAAGTAGATAAGGAGTTCTGGTGACCAACTCCTGATGAGACCCTAGACCTCATCTCAAGAGGAAGTGCTCGGCAAGTTAAGTTTAATGAGCCCAAACACTATGGAAGTGTGATGAGTAGATAGGGAGTCCCAACACGATGAAGTTGTGACAATTAGATAAGGAATTCTGGTGACCAACTTCTGACTCCATGAGACCCTGGACCTCATCTCAAGCGGAAGTGCTCGTCAAGGTAAGTATAATGAGCCCAAACACGATGGAGCTATTATGAGTAGGTAGGGAGTTCTGGTGGCCAACTCCTGACTCCATCATGAGACCCTGGACCTAATCTCAAACGGATGTGCTCGTCAAGCATAGTCTAATGAGCCCAAACACGATGGAGTTGTAATGAGTAGATAGGGAGTGCTGGTGACCGACTCCTGACTCCATCATAAGACCCTGGACCTCATCTCAAGTAGAAGTGCTCGTCAAGGTAAGTTTAATGAGCCCAAAGACTATGGAGCTGTGATGAGTAGATAGGGAGTCCAAACACGATGAAGTTGTGACAAGTAGATAAGGAGTTCTGGTGACCAACTTCTGACTCCATCATGATCCCTGGACCTCATCTCAAGCGGAAGTGCTCGTCAAGGTAAGTCTAATGAGCCCAAACACGATGGAGCTGTGATGAGTAGGTAGGGAGTTCTGGGCTGATTCCGCTAAATGTATGTCGCGCCTAAAAAGTATTTCATAAAATGTATTTTGTATTTGAAATACATCATTTTGAAAACTGTATTTTGTATTTCGTATTTCAAATACCTGTCGCCAAAGTAGTTTGTATTTTGTATTTCAAATACTTGTGGCCAGAGTAGTTTGTATTTTGTATTTCAAATACAATGAACCCAGTATTTTGCCCAACCCTGAGGAGAACAGTGAGTTTAGGTTGTAAGGTATAGTATGTGCACAGATCAGTTATCCAGAGATGAAAGAATTCGATAACAAACAGAAATCTACAGCCTTCGCGCTTCTACGGTAACGATATATTGCCGGAGCGCTCCAGACCATGGCATGAAGAACCTCAAGTTCCACGAGGCCCGAGGGTCTAAAACATCAGCCACTACACTAGTACACATGTCTCGGTAAGGAATTTTGATTCAATTGATTTTTTATTAGCAAATGCGTTTAACGGACCGTCGCGTTAACATTTACAGAATGTGGAAAAGTACCCACTTTTGCGTGCTTTTGGTGCGTGTTTGTACAAGTTGAGATTTTAAGATCGTTGTTCGGCAAATAAACCGATATTCTTCTCGAGTCGTGTTTAATTAATAAAAAAAAAATTGGTGTATGGTTTGTGTGTAGATTGCATTTGATGAAACCCCACTAGGGTTTAGCATGGTTACTTTATTAGCACCTGAGTAGAATGCATAGGCGTATGCAATCGACGTCGACGGACACCCACTAGGGTTTTGCATGGTCGTTATTAGGGACCTTAGGGTTGCGCGTCGGATACAAGTCTGAAATACATTTTCCTGATAGAGTGCATGGAATTATTCACGTTGGGACTTTTGTTTTAGACATAGCTGCCTATATAGGTAGTATCGGCGTATGCTTGGTAATTCTATGAGGTATAAAAAGTAGCCTTATAGTTGACTGCAATCAGTTACTCTATTTAAATGATAATCTTGATTAATATTAAGATTTCAATGCCCATTATCCGATTCCCGAATAAATTTAGATTATAACGTAATAAGTTCTGAGCACATTAATTATATTACAACCTTTTAATAAAATACATCAAACGTTATAAAATAATATAATCTACCCTTTATATTTAATCATCTTACAATTACAGTCTTTAGTATTATTATTACCTCATGAAAATCCTTCTGTTATATTTTAACCTTTAGTATGTTCAGCTTTTATTTTAAATAAGTTTTCATTTTTCCACATAGTAAACAATAGAATTTTGTAGGGATAAGGTATGTTTTAAAATAGTTATTAGATATCATGGTGATGAGGAAATAATATATGTTTTATGATATGAGCTTGTAATTTAATGTATATTTTAACCCAACATTAATTCGTTTTATGTAACTTTTAATTTATCAATCAGTTTCTTTGGTATTTTTGTGTTTGTTTGAGCATGACTCAGAAATGATTATTATTGTTTAACATTTGGGGCACCTCAGAGGACTTTGGTTATTACTTATCATGTAGTCCAATATGTCTAAACAATTTTTTTATAAAATGTGTGTCTTTATTCTTTACAAAATTTATTATGAATATGTGCAGGTTAAACGTGAGTGTCAGAGTTTTTTTTTCATCATAGTTTTTCTCTGACAGACTTTAGGCCATTGTACTATGAGGATACCCTCATAGTTCAATGTAATGTAGCCGCTAGGTCACATTAGATAGATTAGATAGTTTATAGAGTCATTTATTTAACCATTAAAAATATTTTATTATTACCAGAATTAAATTTCTTATGGCCTATGTGGTGTTTATATTAAAGTGTTTCCCTTAGTGATAAGATCCCTGATTACAAAGAAAAGTTTCAGTTGTTTTCAAGCTATAGGTAGTTTCCGTTTTCAGTCATTTTTAAGCTTAAGGGTAACTTCCCAAAGCTTCCGTATTTTATTGAATAGCCTAGGTGAGTTTTTACAGTGCCTAAATGTCTCCAAAGAGAAGAAAGTAAAAAAAACTGTATTTGGTGACAGCTGTGACTTGTTAAAAAAACCGGCCAAGTGCGAGTCGGACTCGCGCACCGAGGGTTCCGTACAAACCAAAAAAGTTCACCCATTGCGTTGACATAGAAGTTTGATTTTGTTACAGCTGAAAGGTATTATAGACCTGAGTATTTGATATGAATTTCAATTTAATACCTCTACGCGTTTACCAGGAAAAAGGTAGTAAGTTTAAAATTAAAAAAAAAAAATGTTTGTATGATTTTACTAAAAATGTCTACTTTTCGTAATTTTTCCTTTGTCTGTGCTATATGAAGTTTCTTCTTGCCAAGTTTCAAGTTTCTGGGTTTACGGGAAGTACCCTTTAGGTTTTGAGTTTCTTGCGAGTACTAAGTTTCAAAATATGCGACTTAAATTGCTATTTATTTTGATTGCGTTGACATTAAAGTTTGGTTTTGTTACATCTGACAGGTCCTATAGCCCTGAGTATTTGACATGAATTTCAATTTAATACCTCCACGCGTTTACGAGGAAAAGGTAGTAAGTTGAAAATTAAAAAAAAATTTTTTTTTTATGATTTTACTAAAAATGTCTACTTTTCGTAATTTTTCCATTGTCTATGCTATATGACGTTGCTTCGTGCCAAATTTAAAGTTTCTGAGTTCACGGGAAGTATCCCGTAGGTTTAGCGAGTGCCGAAAAACTAAAATTTGCAGCATAAACGACTGTATCTTTTGATTGCGTTGGCTTTTAAGTTTGATTTTTTCACAGCTCCAACGGACAATAGACTTGAGTATTTGATATACATTTCAGCTTGATACCTCCACGCGTTCCTGAGAAAAATGGTCTTGACCGACAGACAGACAGACAAACAGATAGACAGACGGACAACAAAGTGATCCTATAAGGGTTCCGTTTTTTCGGAATCCTAAAAAACGAAACAGCAGCTGTAAACATTGCATGTTTTACATTAATTAAAAGAAAATCGTCTTTAATTACAGAAAACAAAAACACCACTCAACAAAATATCGATTACCACTCATTCTGTCACTGCTTCAATAAACAACGAATCGAACTAACATATCTACCCCTCGCTTTTACAAGCTCTTAAAACTATAATCAATTATCTTCTAAATCAAACCTTAACATAAAGTCAGTGAGTATAAATTAAGGTGTTATTAAATAAATATAGGAGGTTAAGAAAATATGTAGTTGATATCTCCAGATCGATATCGTCGAATATCGTCGAAGTTACGAGCGCGGCGTATCCGCCGATCGGTCGCCATAATGCCCGAGCGCCATCTTGCGAGAATTGCGATGCGCGCGCAGATTAACGGACGTCTTTGACATTTTTGTGCGAAGAATTAGTTGTGGAATTTGATCGAGATCGGCGTTAGGATTTTATTGTGATTTACTTTTGTTTTTACGGTTTTTGTTACTTTTTTTTTATAAAGTAAAAATAACACTCCTTCGAGGTCCATCTCTTTCATTAGAAGTCAAGCATACTCGTACTTATCTTGTCGAGGAGAAAAAATCGAACCACACTGATACACAAATAAAAGTTGAAAATGGCCAAAACCGGCACAGTGGCCACAACCGAGGTATCTGCCCTATAGAATTTTATATACAACGTGACCCGTTTTCATCGTCCAAGAGCATGTATGCAATTCACGCAGAATAAAAATTTTTAGGAATTGCGGATAAATAGTGCTCTTAAACTACTTACATTGTTACCATATTCATTAAATAGGTAATTGGAATGGAACTGTATTCGGAAACAAGTGCTGGAGGAAATACATTTATGTAAATGAAATTTCTGTCGTGAATGTTGAAATATTTTGATTATGAACTAACTCTTTTGTACTTGAATTAGCCTCCTCGCTACCTATATTTAAACCTTTGTAGTCTTTGTTAAATACACATAATATATTCCAAAATTCAAGCCTATCGTAGTAAGATTTAAATACGAGATTAAATTATATCTGTAGGTATATATTTTTACGAACGTATCACCCTTATGCCAGTTAAATAGCTCACGCTTTATAGAAACTGGGTCAAAGCTCGTAAATAACAAAAACAAAGGCCATCACGTATTAGAAGGGCTCATTAAACAAAAACCAATAACGTCGACATAAGTCACACTTTCTAACCGGTGACAAGCTCGGTAATCGCTACAAAATCCGTCTTTAATATATCGCGGGAACCGGCCGTATTTAGAAAGAAAAACTCACGGATATATGGAGTGGTTCCGTATCCATAACAAAGTATAGAAGGTGTCGGTCGATAATAGATTATTAAAGCAACTTTTATTTGCTTTTTAAGATTGAATTTACCTAAGACGTTTTGTAATATTTTATCTTAGTCGAAACCTGTAGCTGTGTTGACTGTAGCTAGATTATCTTGTCGTCTGCACTTTACAAACTAACTTTTTGTCCGTTTTTCATACACGAACTTCAGTCCTTCCTCGTCGCGTTGTTATTCCTTATAGAAAAGGTGACCTTAAAGTCACATTGACAGACAAAAGGACGAAATTTAAATACTGTCTGACATTTCAGCTCAAACATTAGAAATTGTTTTTACAAGTCCAAAATAGGTTTTTAAAACGGTCCTATTCAGCTGTCAATCTCTTTTTGTTGCAAATAATTGTTTATTCTTCCTAATATTCAGTACTAAAATTAAACGCATAATTATTATTTTCAAAAAATGAGAAAATTTTATGTTCTTATGCTGAATATCAGAATTTAATTTATGTAGATTAAAAAGGTGACTTAGACGTTACTGTCAATTTTTTGACTGAATATATACATGACTGTCACTAAAAATTATATACGCATTAAATCATTTAAAAACAATAATTTTAAAATTAAAACTTGGAAACGAGGGTCGAATAACTAAAAGTACGTTTAAATCGAAATACAAGCGATGGAGGACATGTTTTATTTCTTCAGTTCTTCATAAACTCGTATGGTTCAGTTGCGTTGTTTAAACTAGGGTTTGGAAACCGGTATTTCCTCTATACTAAAATACAGGTTTTTTTTTTCATTGGTTTCGTTCTTTCGTTTACTATTTCATATTTAATCGAAAAAAAATATATTTTTTTTGGTTATTTCGGGGTGTTTTGCGAAAACCGGTTGCGAACCCTTAAACGCTTGTGTTCTTTCCAATGCGTAAAGCAATGAGGATAAAAGCACAAAGCAATGCACCGATGACACTGCAATAGTCTAAATAAGTTTTTGTCAAAAAAAAAATTATACAAGCTTTTATCGTCGACTGTACTTTTCTTGCAATAGTTATCTATTGCTCAACGAGATGAGTCTAACAAACCAAAATACAGTGAACTTCCATTGTTTTATGTTGAGTTCTTATGACTACCTTCGATCTCCATCAGCAGACCAGCTCCATGTTATCATAATATAACATTGTCGCGCGATATACATATCCGTGCCAAATATAAGCTCAATCGGATACCAGGAAGTGGGTCAAATTAAACTTGCAAGATTTGATTACAGACAACGGGACAGGTGAAACTAAATAAAAGCTTGTAAAAAAAACATGGCTTTTCTATATGTTAAATCCATACAACATCGACAAAAAAAGTTATAAACAGATTTCTCTGGTACCAGATTAATCGGCTACTTTATATTTATATTTATATTTAATCGTATGGCGATATAGTCCAATAGGCAATCAAATTAGAACAGGATTTTATAAGGCAACATCCAAATTTTGCAACCATTGCACAGCGTCGGGCGTCACTTCCTACTTTAAATTATACTTCCGTTCAAATTAAATGCATATATCTTCCCATATGGTTTATTATAACTATTTTGCTTTTTAGATTATTTTATACCTCTACTGTTTATTTACGGCCATAAGACCGTACTTAACTACTTAATTTTACATAAAATTTTAAAAAAGAGCAACAAATAACTCAATAACATTGAACATTACTTGATAAAGTGACGAGGCTGTTAAATACTATGTTATGCAGGTTTACGACTATTTTGCATTACTTTTATTAAAGATTTTCCATTTACTACAAGCAACATTTAAAGATACTTACCGCAGTACTATAGTGTACAGTTTCTAACTCCAAATCCCAGACCATTACCGGCACATTCCACCGCAACCCTAAAACAAAACCGATATAAAATAAACGGTATCGGCGCATCGGTGAGAAATAGTGCGGGCCTCGTAGTTAACCCCGGGTCGGGCGCAGCACTAAATTTATTTTAGTGATGTCATGTTGCCGATACGTTATCCCGCTACTGTGAGATGGTGCGATATCGGGGGATAATTTGTTGATCGGAAATTATATTTTTAGATATATCGGCTAGGGTTAGTTGATGGTTTGCTTGCAAAATGTTTGTTTTAAAGACCGATCGCCTTGAAATTGTATGCAACTATTTAATCATTTGTAAAACATATGCTACATTTTTGTTTTTTATTTCGCTACGTATTCACACAGCTATGATTTTTGTACCCTTTAACTACCTTTTATTTATTTTGCTTTTGAAGATTATCGTTAACCTATTAGACTTTATAGCCCGAAAATTTTAAATTAATAATTTGAAAATGTGTACTTACGCCGATATACGCCATACATCAAGGCATTTAATTGTGTATTCTATAATATTATATTATTAAATATATTTTTATAACGAGGTACTCACGTAATTTATGTAGATTGATTTTTGCTTTTTAATATGTTAGTCTCAGGAAAGTTTTATAGTTAAAATTTAATAATATTATTGTAATATCGGTATTAAATGTTTTGGAATTATGAGAAATTAACAATTTCTACGGTAGAGTGTTAAAAAAAGTTAATTAAATATCCCTTTTCCGATAAGTACGCCGAAATAGTGTTTGATGGGGCAAACACAGATAATAAACATAGATAAGACGAAAATAGTGCATTTTAGAAATACAAGAACTGATGCGGTAAACCTGGATATTCGTTTGAACAACACAGCTGTTTCCGTTGTTCATGAAACAAATTTTTAATGAGTTTGGGTAGATGAAAATTTAAATTGGAGAATGCATGTGGATACTCTGTGTAAAAAGCTTAGCAGTTTTATTTATGCGCTTCGAGGATTGCGAAGAATTTCTACAAAAAAGGCTGCTTTACAATCATATTACGGTTTTTTTCAATCCAACATTATTTTCGGATTGGCAATATGGGGTAGTTGTGTGGACATAAAAAAAATATTTATTTTACAGAAAGATTGCGTACGCATTTTAAATGGGATTAAGTCTAGACGGGGTCCGTGCAGAGAATCATTCAAGCAGTTGAGGTTACCTACTTTGTCAGCACTGTACATAATGGAGCTTTGCAAGATTGTACGGCGATATCCAGATCGATTTCCGAAAAAAAAATTTTGTAGTGCAAGGCTTAATGATTTGTTTGCTCATGA
The DNA here is from genome assembly GCA_947086415.1 of Pammene aurita. Classification (NCBI taxonomy): domain Eukaryota; kingdom Metazoa; phylum Arthropoda; class Insecta; order Lepidoptera; family Tortricidae; genus Pammene; species Pammene aurita. Next base: position 8,626,708 of record OX352303.1, read on the forward strand.
CGTTGAGCCTCCTGCTTGGCATACAGCAATGTTTTTCAAATGCCATAGGCATATTGCGGCAATAGTTTATAACGCCTTGCCCATAGAAATTAACGGCCATATTCATAAAAAAACCTTAATCGGCGTCTGATCCTCGAACTCGTTGATACGCCGATTAGCCGTAATTGAGGTTTTTAAAAATGCTTGATTTATAAACACATATTTGATCCACCGCTTATTGAAAGATTAGACGCGTTATGTTGGAACTTTCGGCAAAATCATAGACAAAAACCCGGTTTCATCGCAATTAAAAAAAAGTTTGACAGAACATGACACATGACAGCGGTAATAGCGGGAAATGCGTTAAATTTTATTGCGTATTTTGCATGCACGGTTTGGATAAATACTTTTGTAACTAATTTTAGATTAATGACTGTGTAATGTGTCGAGAAACATGAATAAAATTAATGTACCTACCTATAGTGAAGAAGAGAGACAGTAAACAATTGAAATGTAATAGTAGGAATGTGTTGTTACCTACGATGAATCACTGGACTAGTAATCAAAATAAGGTAAGAAAATCAATTAATTAATTGACTTATAACTACGTTCGGACCATTTACAAAAGTATCTGCCCATGTCAGACATATTTCTCAGTATAAAACTTATAAACAAATATTAATTAAGAACAACTTGAAGAACTGAATATTGCTTAGCCTGCTTACCCATTTCTTACTGCTTACACGTACAGTGTCGATGTCATGCATACCGGCGTTCAGAGAATGGTTGTATAGTTCAAGAAACAGAAACAAGAAGAAATAAGAGTGGTCACTGATCAATTGAAGCCTGACAGCTGTGGATTTACTAAGTTGGCGCAGAGTTTCATATAGACACAAATAACAGAACTGCACTGCACATGATACTAGTGAAGGTAGGTAGTATTTGAAATTGATACCTATTACAACATACCTGTACATTATGTAAATATTGTAATAGTGCCAAAACCAGAGTTTTACAAGTGCAAAATATACATTATTATTTTGTGAAAAGCCTACAACTGCCTGTCAGAATAACCATAGTTGAGTCTTTAGCTCTGTCTACCAGCATTTAGATACAACCAGATTTAAATGTGGTTTTCAGATCTGCTCTTTTTCAATTTGTACAGCCTTATGAATATTGGTGTCGGTTAATACTCTCTATTTGCAAAGGTAGGTAAAAAGACTCTATTTGGAAAGGTAGGAAGAAAGTTAGTAAGTACATATACATAGATACTGCAGGTGTAGAGATCTACCACTGAGGCCTTAAGACGGTGTGTAAAAAGTAATTATGATCATCATCTTCTGTTCAGACTGGTTCAATATGAGCTAATTCCCAAAAAATCACCATGCTATAATTATTTTATTTGATTCTTATTGCAATCTAAACATACGACTTCTCAAATTTTACAGTCTTTTACTTGGAATCAAGTACCTAAAGTTGTTTAATTGATTTCAATATTATGCAAAACATTCATTTCGATAATAGTAGGTCACCTATATCTATTTCCCTCGTCTGGCCAAATATACTATTTAATATAATTTTAAACACGAAACTTTCCTGAGACTCAGATATATTAAATAACGGGTAACACAGGTTTTTTAAGTCGAATACCTATTGCTCGACATGTTTTGCTCCATAACGAGAAGCTTACGAGGGTTGCTACTTATATATCCGGAAACAAAAAAACAAACAAACGTACACGGCTGAAAATGGTTTTATTGTTTTTCAAAGTATTCCCCTTGATGATCTATGCACTTTTGCATTCGCGTGAACCAATTTTTAAAGCACTTCTGCCACTCCGCCTGAGGTACCTCCATAACGTGTTGTTTGAATGCGTCGACAGCATCTTCAGCGGTCGAAAATCGTTGACCGCGTAATTTATTCTTTATATTTGGAAATAAATAAAAATCGTTGGGTGCCAAGTCAGGGCTGTACGGCGGATGACCCGTTAATTCCACATTTTGACCCTCCAAAAATAGAGTTGTTTCGCGTGACGTTTGACAGCTGGCATTGTCATGATGAAGAATGATTCTTCGTCGCTGGTTAGTTTTACGAATTTGTTCAAATACTTCCGGTAAGCAAATGGTCGTGTACCACTCTGAATTAACCGTTCTACGGTTTTCTAGTGGCACTGTAGCTACATGGCCATTAATACCGAAGAAGCAGGCCACCATTTGTTTCAATGTACTTTTTGCACGAGTAACTTTCGTAGGGTTCGGCTCATTTTGAAACACCCATACCGTTGATTGTTGCTTCGTTTCGGGATCGTATGCATAGATCCAGGATTCGTCACCTGTATAGATGTTATAAACGGCTTTTGAGTCACCACGGTTATATTTTTTTAACATTTTATTGCACCATTCGACGCGAGCATCTTTTTGCTCTTTTGTTAAGTTGTGGGGTATCCAACGCGAACAAATTTTTTTTACAGCCAAATAATTATGTAATATGCTATTAATGCTGGTCATAGAGATACCCAGAGTCGCCTCTATCTCGCAGTACGTAACATGTCGGTCGTCCATTATAAGTTTTCGCACAGCCTCGATATTTTGTTGTACAACGACCGATTTCGGACGACCTGCCTTAACTTCGTCCGTAAGCATACTACGTCCACGATTGAACTCACTAAACCAGTGATGATACACAGTAGTTTTAGATGGGGCTTCATCACCAAAAGTTGAAGTTAGTTGATCTATGCACTGTTGTTGCGTTAAACCACGCCGAAAATCATAATAAATCATAGCACGAATATTTTCACGAGTGAGTTCCATTCTTGCTGCGAGATGACATTTAAAACCCGTCAAAAACAAAACACGAGCGTTAATAAGAAAGAAAAAATATACCGGCCAGTACTTAAAAAAGTTCAAATTTTACCATGGAGGTCAAATATGCTATTTAAGAAGATTGTAATCCCGGTTTCCGGATATATAAATAGCAGCCTATGTATTCATGAGCCATTACACCAACTACATTTGACAATGATTCTGAAAATTAGTGTATTTCTCGCCTCCTCGGCCGCCGCACCGAGCGCTCGGCCGCGGAGGGCCACGCGAGTGGCTCATGACACATGAATAAGCTCTCGTTATGGAGCGAAACATGTCGAGCAATATTCGACTATTTAATGTAGTTTATTTAGTACAAGTAGGTAAAAAAAATACGTGGGTAACCTAAGATAAGTACCGCCTCGAACGGTAAGTAGCTAACCAATATGCTTATAGGTAGGTACTTACTACTTTTATTGCAGCGCTTCTTCTACTTGATTTCTGTAAGTGACGAGGTCCTCATAGGATAGGGCAGATTATTTTAAGACACATGCACTGAAACTTGAAACTTCAGACGCCGGCGATTCACTTGTTTGATAGCCTAGCCTGAATTACTGACATTACTTGCATTTAATTACGATGTTTACTCGTCGAAAATCTAGATATTTGTTTCCTACTTTAGGCTAACTGGGGCAACACATTTACGTAACTTTATATTAATCATATTTAATTTTAGTTTAATTGGCTTTAGACACAACAGCTTTAGCTTCGGTGCTTGATTATCCATATTTTTTTATTATATAGAATATATAGATCAAGACACTTGGAGACCTTATACATCTCTAAGTATAATTTAGAAATAGTATGTTTATTGTACTTATATAGAATCACTTAAGTACTTTTTTTTATATTATTTAAATTCAAAGTTTGTTTCTAACTGTTGATGATGGATTATTATAATTTGGAAATTTATGTAGAAGACACAGTTCAGGTAAGAAAGTATATCAAACTTGTATGTAATTTATTTTCAATAGTCAGATTTGGACTCATCTTTTTTCTTTGGTATTTTTCTTAAACTATAACCTATTGTTGGTTAATCTAACCTTGGTTTGATATGTTTTCTTATAGAATAACGCACTTATATGTATTGTTTAGTTTTGATGTACTGTTGTTTTGAAAAAATAAGTCCCGCCGAGTTTCTTGCCGGACATAATTCTTCTCGGGTGTAGGGTTAGAACCGGTGTAGTTTGATTTTTTTTCTCTCTCTTTTACTTTGACGTGTAAAAGTGCCCTTGTGGCCTACTTACTGAATAAATGTTTGAGTTTGAGTTTGAGTCTACCCATTTCCGATGTCGCTGTACTATTTATTGATATTACAATTATTTACTTGACAATTAAATCGAAACACAGAAACTTATAAACAGAAGTCTCCATCTGTTAGAAATCTTCTCGATTTCTGTACTGTGTAGCTCCTATCAAAATTCAAAATCAGCTGTTCAATTTTGTGTCGGCCATCTTGTGACTTAATATGCGGATAAAGGAGGGTCCACCGGCTCGTAACTTTTGGCTTTTACGAGTATAGGAGGTCGATCGTAGACAGATTAACGTTAATACGCGTTTATGCATCAAGAATTTTGGTACCAACCTCTGATCGAACGATCAGTGAGCTCCTAACTTTTTATGAATATGGCTGTAAGTCTCTATCGTCTACAAAATTTATTAGCAGCCTAAAAAAAATTTTTATTGAATTCATCCTTATAGCCTCAATGAATATTATAGTAAGACCCAAAATAGTCAAATGTAATTGCATGCTCTAGTTTAATAGTTATTGTAAATATATGTATTACGACTGTAATAATGCTACACCAATCTGGTAAAATTGTATTGAGACAAATCAACATATACTTCACCTCTTATGTATACATACAATTTATGGCAATAAAGAAATGAATGAATGAATGAATGAACACTTAAACTTACCTGTAACTTTATTACTCTAAAGTAACATTAAATAACCAATAACATAACACACATAAGTTTATTATAGTACAAAGTACATTACTTACCAAGGACTGTAAAAGAAAGAAAGCCCGAAATCGCAGGTATTTGTGACCCGAGCCGCAGGCGAGGGTTGTAAATATGCGATAGAGGGCTTTCTTTTTTACTGCCCGTGGTGAGTACACAATTTTACGTCTCCACTTGGCCATAATGCGAGTTTTGGCGTACGAGTAGCGTGCGGTAAAACTCACATTATGGCCAGGTGTGACTTTAAGTATGTTACACAATTATATACTTAGTTCCACCAGTTCAATATGAGTTTGTATAATATAATCCCATAATATTACTTCATATTTAATATTGAGCAGTTCCTTGCTCATCTCGTAAAGATTACGAGTCTGTCCGTATATTGGTAACCTATTGACACTCATTGTTCAGACTATTCTGTGAAATCGAAAATGAACTGTGTGCCAAATTACTCAACTCATTGTATGTTAATGACTCTTTCACAAAAGGTAAACTATATTAATGTTTAGGTTTCCATTAAGTTTTGGCAGCAATCTCAATAAATATGTTACTGGATGAGCGGTGGTTAAACAAAAGGTTTTGAAGATATATTATTGGTTTTGTCAGCCAGCCAACAGAATTCTTCACATTGGATGCGGATACGCACACCGCTCCGATGTGCAAGTGGGATTTCGTTATACATAATATACGTACATAACACTGTCTTGCTCACACAGAAAATCTCTAATCCTAAAAATGTTATGATAAAACCAGGACACATCCACGATATGACGCAAAGGCCTATGAAATGTTAAGTTAACTTTCTCTGTGTGGAACTTATGGCCAACATAGTTAGACTAATGAAGTTGGTACACATATTTGAATTCGTAACTAAATTTCCTCATAGATTTTATCAGAGTAAAGTTTTTCTGGAAAATTCTAAGAACTTTTGGGATACTTACTTATTTGGCGCAACGACCCAAAATGAGTCCTGGCCTCCGACACAAGAGCACGCCATTTTGCTCGGTCCTGCGCTATTTCACGCCAGCTTTCACCGGCGCTGAGCTCCTGAAGATCCGTTCCTAACTCTGTCTGCCCAGCGATACTTAAGCTGACCGACAGGATGGCGTCCAGTCGGTCGACCCAATGATATTTTTACTGAGCGATCTTCTCTCATCCTCTCGAGGTGGCCGAGCCAGCGGAAACGATGTGCCTATGTCTCACCAATTATATTTGGGATGGTGATCTATTTTATAAATTGTGTCGTTATTTACCATGACATCTCAAATCACCTTTGAAATCTGCAAGAATCAAGAATTTATTTTGTAAGTTAGGGTATTTTTAGTATCAACACATGGACAGTGGCAGGTGTCATATATTCCAATAAATTCAACAACACCACATACTTAAGTAAGTTGTACATCAGCACCACATGAGTATCTACTAGAAAATTAACATAGACAAGTTCTATTTTTACCAGTCCCGGATGAATCAAGGCGAAGGAACACGGCCTTGCTAAACAAAGCTGCATTGTCCCGATGCACCGCTGCTTGGAACGAATCCAATATTGTCGGTGCGCTCGCGACCTCCAAATTCCACATTTCAATATCCGATCAACAACCTAAGAAACAAATCGCCTAACACTCTAATCCCAACCTTCCCCAAACCATCTAGGATTCACAATTGGTCGAACCCAGTCGGATTAAGCTTCCATTATGCCAATTAGTTTCTGCATTAAGGCCAGGATCGGAAGATCGGTAGCCATTGTTTGACCTCAACAAAGACAGACAAGTGCCATGGTCTTGGGGTAGCCAAGGTTACTAGCGTTTACTTCCACATTTGGGTGGTAGTAAAATTAATTACGGTACTGCCTGGAGTTGAGCCAATGACTAAGTGAAGTATTGTTTTGGATTAATAGGTATTTTGTTTGTTTTTTGTCTCCTTTGGAATCATGCTCGTCATGTCATATCGTCAAAGGCACTGTGACATGAATATAAAAAATGCTCCGACAAAACATAAAGTAAATTTCCACCTGAAACTCTCATTAATGCGTTTATAAATGAATTACCCTGCAATTAGGCCCGCGCCTGCACAGATTGCATCGCGTGATGCAGAACCAACTGACCATTGACGTTAATCAAACGAAAACCAATCTTATCCCGAAGGTTCAAGGACTTTGTTATGTCATAGATAAATTGGGAGACTCCTAGTGCGATCGCATCGCGTCCACGCATAGGCTATCGGGGATCCACCAAGAAATGTTACCGAAGGAATTCCTGTGCTGTTTTTTTCGGAGTAGACTTTGTGGCGCCGTATATTTTATAGATAGTAACTTTATTTAGGTGATGTACGTGTACGAAGCATAGACATAGTAGGTACATTTCAATGGCGTTTTTCGTTTTTTGCCGGCATTTCGTGATCTTGACTTAATCTCAACTTGACTAAATTTACAACCGTCTTTGAATCGCTCACATGCTAATATGTTTATTTTCGGACTCATTTTTCAGCATTTTTTTTTTTTTGAGTCGAGCCTACTAATTTAGTTTCAGCTTACAGGGCACGATTCGCGAGTAAATCTCTTCCAGAAAACCAGAAAAAATTTGTAATTTAAAAACACCCGACCAAATTAGAACATCGCCATCTATCGAGTTTAGCTTATCCAAAATTCTTTGCTGATGTATTTATCATCAAAGTTTAACGAATAGATAAGAAAATTCGTTTGTATACTTGGAAATCTTTGAATGCACAAACAAAAACCTTGCAAATAAATAGCCCCTCACCCTGCATAGGTATACTGTTTGGAAGAAGATCAGGAAATAATCTTTTCAATTAGTTCTGATACTAAAAATGTACTTATGCATCAGCGTGAGAGGGTCAAATATTAAGGCATCTCACAAAAACCATTACACATTGTCTTGGCGCGTGCCTCAAATTTTCCCCGCCAGTGACTAACTGGCTACCTAAGGTGTTAAAATTCAAAGCATACTTTCGATTTCAACGAGATCCTTTGTCTGAGGGGTGATTGGCTCCTTATTTACATGTACTATTGTATTGGGTCGTAAAAGAGACGTTGTACTTATTATGACCAAAGTGACATTTGCAAATCTGATAAAATTGATGACTGTAAAGTTGACAAGTTTGAGTCTTTGTATTAATAATACAATTATAATTGTATTGTTAATACAATTATAATACAATACAATTATAATTGTATTGTTAATACAAAGTTTGTTTGAAGAACATAACAATTATAATTGAAACTGGATAGTGGATACACAACACAGGTAAGCTGGACACACAATTATATATTTTGTTTAATACCACAATGGTGGCAAACGAGCATACGACCCGCCTGATGTTAAGCAGCTACCGTAGCCTATGGACGCCTGCAGCTCCAGAGGTGTCACATGCGCGTTGCCGACCCTTTACAAAAAGGAGGATTCACTGTGTTGACGGCTAAAGGAACAAGAGGGTCCCTCATCGTCAACACACTAGGTCCTCTTTGAGCTCTTTGGCAACCTTACTCACCAGCAGGAACACAACACTATGAGTAGGGTCTAGTGTTATTTGGCTGTAGTTTTCTGTAAGGTGGAGGTTCTTCCCCGTCGGACTCTGCTCCAAATTTGAGCGAGATCACATTCGCAGTACCCATACCTCGCTTTTGAACGTAGTTTAAGGACATACCCGTGTCCGGACGTAGTTTAAGGATTTAACACCAAGGCCGCTCAGCTACATGCTGCCCGCTGCCTTCTGCTTACTACATAGTATACCAACTCTGGTTATTTGCATTAAGCATCAAAATATATTTTAATACCTAGCTAAAGTAACATTAAGTGTTTGTGAAAATCTATATTTGTTCATAGTTGATACTATCAAATCCTTTCTAGTCCAACGCCTAGTCCTAATTCGTATCAACTTGATACGAACTAGGACAGAAAGGATTCTTTCTCCTTTTTTATAAAATTCAACGATTAAAAGTGTATGCCATCCGTAAAATCTGTCTTCCATGCCGCCCCCGTGAGTCATCAAACTAGGGTTGCCACCCGTTCTGTAATATATAGTATCGTACTATATTTTAACTTGGTTTAGTGTTAAAAAAAAAGGAAAAAAGGCGAAAATACTATATTTCTGCGAAGTCCCATGAGGTAACAACCAGGTATTTTTTTTTTCATGTAGGTTTGGAAAATACTATATTTCTCTCAAAAAAAGGTGGCAACCCTACATCCAGCCCATCTACCCCATGTAACATCCGCACTCACTCAAGTCCATACGTTGCTATCCGCATCTTGAAAAATTGTTTGTAGTATTTTATGCAATAAGGTAAATAATTAAAAATATGTAGTCATGACACTCATTAGCTACGTATCTACCACATAAAATTGTAACCAACTAGTTTCATAATTCTACCAGTAGGCAGATCAAATGATAAGAATAAATTATTTTTAAGCATTATAACAGAAGGCACATAATATCACAGATTAAACCAAAGCTCGGTAACCCACGAGATCGAATATCTCGCTTCCCACCAATCTAATCTCAGAGAACATTACTAAAATATGGAAACGTAGATTTAATTTCACTGTTTGATGTTCTCAATAAAGCATCTCGCGTCCGTATGAAGAACATAAATTTATTAACAAATCAATAAATAATAGAGGACCAACAATCTCTACGGAAACGTTTTAAAAAAGATTGTAGAGAAATTTAAACTGAAACTTGTAGGGCATATGATTGTTTTTCGTTCGTTAATATTTGGTAGCTTTGATAATATACAAAATGGGATTTGATAAAAGTTTCGGTGTGAAAATAGAAAGTCGAATGTCGTCTATTGTTTGTTGGCTAAATAATAAGATGTGCCATGCAGGTGCTAATCTACTTATCTTGGGAGTGGATAATGTTTTATGCTTGGTTTTGGACATGGAAGTAGGTCTTAACGGTGATCGAAGAGTTTCTGTCGCAATTGACGCCTTACTTTTGTAAAAATAGTAACGGTATCGAAAAATATTCATATTTAACTAGTTCGAATTATTCGTTTAAAAAAAGAATTCGTAGGTCGCATTAAAATTCAACACTTACAACCATTGATTTATACAAAAAGGGAGATATGGTACCAGGCGCTCAATTCTGTGCCATCAAATATAGGTTCCGGCACCTATATTGAATTAGTCGTGTGGCAGAATCTCTCAGTCACACTTTGTGCAATGCGCAAAATATGGAGGTCTCCCTTGCATACCCGTGTTAACATAGGTTTATCTCTTTTGCCCATGATGCATTTACATTATAGCAGTGTATAGCATTTTACAAATGTGTAGGTGCAGGACCACTTTTCAGTTTTGTTTACTATGAACGTCACTCATCTTCCTTTTTGTTTATGTCTATGCTTACAACACTTCCAACACTCGTCATATTATTTTAAAACTCACAAAAGCAATGAAAAGAGGTCACTTTTCAACTTTAAAACCTAAGGTATTTTCGGCCTAATCTTACAAGTTTCGCTTCATATGGTAGGTAGAGAGGTACTAAGTAATGAAACCAACATTATTTTATTACCAGTGTTTAATTTAGGTAAAAGAAATCAATTAATGAGTATTTATAGTTTCTTAATACTTACACAACCACCTGAACCCAGATTGAGCATCAAAACTATTTTTGACCAGCAATCCAAAATCCTAAAACAAATTGAACACCACTCTTGGTGAAACAAGGACCTATATCACCTTAACCAACACAGGTAGTTAAGCTTTTTTCACCTCAACATACATATATTATGTTGAACCAAATTCATTGGCCTCCCATACCGTATCAAATAACAAAAAAATATAGTACTCTCGTATTGTCCTAAGAAGCGGTAAAAAAGCCAAATTGATTGTTACCATTAACACTCGTGTCGAAACATGGGCGTTATAAAACCTAAAAAGTTACATAGACGTAAATAATATATCACATACAACACCCATGCGATATCTTAAACCAACCAAACACACAACCAAATCAATAATATGCGAAAATCACCCTTAAAAGCAAGATGTCAGAGTGATGACTGCATTTGGGCAACCGCAAAGTTAGTTTAGTGAAAATGTTCAAAATCGGTCTATATTAATTGACAGACACGAACTGGAGAAGGCTGACAAATTAGGTACACAGGGCCGGATCGGAGGCGGAACTCTTTTGTTTTTAGTGCGGTCAGTTTCTTTCGGTGGGTTTTGGTGTTCGGTTGGAAGTCATCGCCGATTTTGGGTGTAAAAAAATGCCTTAAATGGGCAAAATATAAAGTGTGAACCTTTAACAGCCCTGAGTTACTTAGTTTTATACCTGTATATAATATATTTATATAAGGTTCCAGTACCGCTTTTATACCAATGAGCACATGCTCATTTGCAAAAAATGTTGGTATAATTTCATATATTTTTTTAAATCTTGTCAAAAAATCCTTATAAAAATTTTCGGTGGCTGCTATTAAGCTATTTAACCGCCACCTAAACTAAATGTAAGTACATATATCTTCTCAAAATTTATAGCTATTGTATATTAAAATATTTCCCATACTATTTCAACTAACATGTTGCGTTCATACAAATATTTGTCCCTCATTCGGGTAAACAAACTACATAAATACGAGAACAACATACGGTTATTCATAACGATATTAATACAGCGAAACAAAGAGGTATAACGTAACACCCGGGACCACACGTTATGCTTAAGGGCGGTTCCGGAGAAGACCTCCAATTTGTTAGCATTTAAAAAAGGAAAATGTGATTTTTGAAAAACCAAAAGAGATGGCGTTGCTATCTATAGCGTGCCTTTGACCATGGGACTTTAAATGTAAGGATCGATTTCGCTCATAAAAATTAGCTACTTTTAGTCTACACCTATTTGAATAAAGGTTGTTTAATTATTATATTTTTTCATACAAACTTAATAGTAATTTCAATGTACGGTCAGCTGCAGAGGAAAAGGCCCACGCTGCATGTAAGGATTATTTAATGATTATATATTTTTCATAAAAACGGAATACTAATTTCAATGTACGTCAACCAATAAAGCAATTGACATCGTCTGTCACACTTCAGAAACTGATGATTTTGCAGTACATTGCTTGCTCAAATAACTTTGAACTGTATTTTTTTTACAAATATAGTTATTTTCAAAAGTTGAACAGTTTAATTGTAGTTGATGATGCCTAGCCTTCTCCAGTCCAGAGTCTTGAAAACATCCTCCAGTGCAGCGGTAAACAGTGTAGGAGAAATAACATCTCCTTGTCTGACTCCCCGCTGCAACGGAATAGGCTTCGAGTTCTGGTCCTGGAGTCGGACTGACATAGTGGCGTTCTCGTACAAACACTTCAGCACTTCGATATAGCGATAGTCCACTTGGCACCTCTGGAGAGATTGTAGTACAGCCCAAGTTTCGATCGAGTCGAAGGCTTTCTCGTAGTCCACGAACGCTAAGCAGAGGGGCAGGTTATACTCCTCAGTCTTCTGTATAACCTGACGGACGTATGGATGTGGTCTACGGTACTAAAGCCTCTTCGGAAACCGGCTTGTTCGGGAGGCTGGAAGTCATCTAGCCTGCGTGCGAGACGGTTCGTAATGACTCTTGAAAACAGCTTATAGACATGGCTCAGAAGTGAAATGGGTCGGTAGTTCTTCAGTAACGCGTTATCACCCTTTTTGAAGAACAATACCACCACACCTCTGTTCCATGCCTTAGGCGTTCTCCCTTCTAGTAAAACGGAGTCGAACAACTTCTGAAGGGCCATAAGGACCGGTTTACCACCCGCCTTCAGAAGTTCGGCTGTAATTCCGTCTTCACCAGGTGCCTTATTGTTTTTGAGCTGTTTAAGAGCCATTCTAATCTCGTACAGGCTGATGTCCGGGATGTCTTCGGTATAATGTCGGGTCAGTCTAGCTCTAGGGTCTTCCGCCAGATCAACTTCAGGTCTGCTAGTTGATGTGTTCAGCTGTCCATAAAAGTCCTCTATCTCCCCCAGAAGCTCGGGTCTGGATGAAACGATTCTACCATCCTCAGTTTTTAATTTGGCGAGCTGGCTCTGCCCAATAGACAGATCCCTTGCGAAAACTTTAGAGCCCTTATTCTGCTCAATGGCCTCTTCAATACGATTTGTATTGAATTGGCGCAAATCACGGGTAAGGGACTTAGAGATCCGTTTATTGAGCTGCCGGTATAATGACGCATCTCCTGAGGATTTCAGAACCATTTCTCTCCTTTCCCCGATGAGTTTCCGAGTGGAGTCAGAGAGCCTTTTGGTTCTGTTGCTCCGCTGGGCCTTAAAAAACGTAGACCCAGTGCTATGGACAGCTTCCACAAACCCGTTGTTGAATTCGTCCACATCGCCGCCTAGACAATCGAAACGGTTTTGGAGTTCCAGCTGGAAGCTCTCAGGGTTTCGGATTTGAAGTGCCGCTGGACGGAGCGTAGACTTCATCAGTCGAGAGCGCTCTAGCTTAACACATATATTCAATGTGCCTCTCACCAGACGGTGATCACTTCCGGTTTTAACCGTATTGATCACAGAGACATCATTGAATATATGCGTCTTCGTTGACATGATGAAGTCAATCTCGTTTTTAGTTGCACCGTCGGGACTCATCCAGGTCCACTTCCTGTGCTCACGTTTCTTGAAGAAGGAGTTCATCATGTAGAGTCCCTCCTTCTCCAAGAAGCCAGCCAGTAGATGGCCCCGGTGGTTCCGACTTCCAAATCCAAATTGCCCCACTCTCAGCTCTTCACCATCTCTCTTGCCCAGTTTCGCGTTGAAGTCCCCCATAACAACGGTGAAGTAGGTTTTGGAGCTATGCATGGCCTTCGATATATCCTCATACATAGCCTCCACCTCGTCATCGGAGTGTGCCGAAGTCGGCGCATACACCTGTATGACCTTCAACGAGTACCTCTTGGATACTCTGAGTATAAGGTACGCCACCCTAGTCGACACACTCTCGATCTTCACCACGTTGTTCACGAGGGACTTATGGACGATGAACCCGACACCTCCCTGGGACTGTTGGTCGCCCTCCCGGAAATAAAGCAAGTTGCCGGACCTTAGGATTATCGTTTCCTCCCCCTCTCTTCGGACTTCAGATAACCCTATGACATCCCAACGCAACTTGCTCAATCCTTCCTCCAGTTCCACTATCTTTTCATCGGTCCGCAGTGTACGCATGTTATAAGTTGCCAGGGCCAGAAGTCGTCGGTGGTGGTAGCCGGATCTTCGCCGGAGATTCTTAGCACCCCTGACCCCGCTAGTACCCTGGCCGCTACCATAACCAGGGCACCGGGGGTCGCCGGACACTCGGGGCCGTGGTTTTTGTCTTCTTTCCATGGGGGGTAAATGCCGTAATCGCCACGCTTGGCATGCGGGTTGGCGATCGCAGTATCTCCACCGCACTCCGAAAATGCTGCTGCCCATCCCCCGGTGGTCTTGGCCGTAGTTTTAGGACATACTCCGGGTCCGAATCAAATAAATTAGTTTTTATTAAATATTTACATTTTTTGTTTTATAAAATTATTTACAAATGTCAAGTCTTAATACGTTCTACGTGCTTAAATAAATTACACTTATTTCAATACATAATTAAAATGAATGGTCATGTCAGCGTAAGTCATGATTAGTCAAAATATATTTAAGAACAATTCACATTAAATATTATAACATTATGTTACGGTATCTCAAAGTTAAAGGCTAGTTTTGTAATTATACATTATCAATTAAAGGTTTATTTAACAAATATTCAGCTGTTTACCTAATACTCAAAAGCATTACTGACCTTACACACAGACGCCTCGTTCCCAAGTGTCAACTGTCAACGGTGACTGACCGATAGTGACGTATCCATTCATTTACTATGACATTAAGCACCGTGTTGCCACTGCAATATTGATAGTCACGTTACAGTCGGCCATCCTTTAGGAACGAGTCTCTTCGTTCTAAGCCTTAGTCTATATATCCAAGTCCGGTACAATCATAATACTAGTTTATTTCGAGTCGTACACTTATCTATCAAATACACAACTAAGTATAATAAAATAATTGTGATTATTGACATGAAGTATGAGTTATTCTCTCCAACTGCCATACTGTCATGTGTCTGCAATGTTTGAAGCCACTCCTGGGCGGTGAGTTCGTACACCAATCATGCCCGGTTCCAAACACTCTCCCTAAGTGTCTACCTGTTTACTTCTCAATCAAAAAATCATCAAATGATATTTGACCCACTCCTGGGCGACGAGTTCATACGCCAATCCTGCCCGACTCAATATCTGCAATGTTTGAAGCCACTCCTGGGCGGCGAGTTCGTACACCAATCATACCCGGTTCCAAACACTGTCGCTAAGTGTCTACCTATTTATTTCTCAATCAAAGAGTCATCAAATGAGATTTGAGCCACTCCTGGGCGGCGAGTTCATACGCCAATCCTGCCCAACTCAATGTCTGCAATGTTTGAAGCCACTCCTGGGCGGTGAGTTCGTACACCAATCATGCCCGGTTCCAAATACTGTCCCTTAGTAGGTAGACACTAATTCACTTCTCAGTCAGAGTCATCAAATGAGATTTGAGCCACTCCTGGGCGGCGAGTTCATACGCCAATCCTGCCCGACTCAATATCTGCAATGTTTGAAGCCACTCCTGGGCGGTGAGTTCGTACACCAATCATGCCCGACTTAATATCTGCAATGTTTGAAGCCACTCCTGGGCGGTGAGTTCGTACACCAATCATGCCCGGTTCCAAACACTGTGACCAGACATTACCACCCGTAGGTGCCGTGACCAAAACATTACCGCTCGTAGGCGCCGTCACCAATCAGCATAACATCACCGCTCGAAGGCGACGTGATCCCAAGACTAAAGGCATCACAGCATAAAACGTCATGAATAAAAACATCACTGCACGGCGGCGTTGTGACTACAGGCTTACCCCATGCTGCTGTCTCAGGTTTATCGGCTTACTGCTTAGTTCATCTCACTGACCACCGCAGCCATGTCCTCGCGCTCCGACCACTCGCCTGATTTTTCATACTGCTACTCCACGCGCTGGTTGCATTTTTCGCCAGCAGCAACATGCCAAACACACGACATACTTGCGCATGTTTATTTGAAAATTTACTGAAGACAGTAAATTGATTCATGTCATCATATACCATCAATGGCTTTATGCAGATTCATATTGTTTTATACCAGTCGTACGTGACTGGGTCCCATTAGTTAACTATACTACTGTTGTACTTGAAGTTCAACTTTTTATTTTAAGAGCGTTTCCTGTTATATTGCATGCTTTAATCATAATAATAATTTATTTCTTTGTAAAACAAACATTTAATCAAATCAACCAGGAAATTAATTCAATCGTTATGTAAAAATCACTTGCTATTTACTTTTATTATCATTAGTCAATTCTCTCGCACAGTCCTTTACATAACCTTCTTCCCTTTCTTTATCAATGGAGTCAAAAGTAGAGTCCACATACTGGGACACTTACCCTTGTAAACCTACTATCATTTATCATGCATGACGACATTTATGACAACTTTGCAGATTGTAAATCAAAACCAGATCAACAAGGACTCACCTTTATCAATTGCCCATGACCAAAAGTCTGTATCACATTCTTACCATTTATTCCTGTCTGTTCAATTTATTTCATATGTGAAAAATCCTAAACACAGGTAGTGGTCCATTAGATTTTTATTTTCCCTTGTGTCAACTTTATACGGCAAATGCCAACTACATACTAGTCATGGTTGCATCATTTACTGCTTAAGACAGAGCAGTGTACTGTCACCAATACCTTATCTGTAAACATAATGTTAACACACACACACACACACTCAGACAGGAAACTCTCAGTAAATAATAAATAGTACCTCCATTTCTTATTATCTCATACTGTATCTTCTTAAACGGCTTAGGTTCACCCTTCATACAACTCTGTGGCTCCAGTGAAAAACTATACAAGTCCCATTAAACTTCTATGAAACCTTTACCGCTCCCCATCATGGCCTAATATTCAAATCTGAGAAAATTATATGAAGTGTCATATCATTTTTTTTATTACTAGCTATCATCGAATCTATTTCATTTATATTTGAACATTATCAAACTCAGACTAACAATCATATGCCTTTATTATACATAAGGCTTTATACAATCTCACCTTACATGAACTACCTTTATAAATGTATACCTTTGCCTCATGTGCAGTCCTTATCATTAAGTAGTCTTTGGTGCACATAATAAAATTATACCTTTGTCAGTCTTCATTGTTAACTAGTCTTTGGTGCACATAATCAAATTATACATTTGTAGTCTTCATTGTTAACTAGTCTTTGGTACAAATAATAAAATTATACCTTTGTCAGATTTCATTGTTAACTAGTCTTTGGTACACATAATAAAACGATACTCTTGTCTCATTTGTCAGTCTTCATTGTTAACTGGTCTTTGAGACACATAATAATAACCATATCTTGCTTGTCTTTACTTCCTCTTGTGTGGACTTCATATTATAAAATCAAGCAGCTATGAACATAATGCTTGTATCATTTGCAAAAAACAACATTGCTTTACAGAGCTGTGAACATCTGTGAACATAATATAAGCACACACACAAAATAATAAGAAACAATTAGTCACCACTTCATATTTTTACATACTGTACTATCGGTCTTTATTGTCAACTTGTCTCTGGTATGCATAACAAATATCACATCTTCATTTTGTTTTTATCCCAACTTACGTGCACTTCATATGATGAAACCAAACCGCTATCAACGTTGTTTGTATTATTTGAAAAAGTATTTTATATATGAAGATCTGTGAACATAGTATAACACACAGACAACACAAATCAATAAGAAACAGTCAGTCACCATTCTATATTTTACAAACTGTATTGCCAGTCTATACTATCAACTTGTCTCTGGTAATCATATCAAATATCACAACTTCATTTTATTTTCATCCAACTTGTGTGCATGTGCACTTCATATTATAACATCAAGCAGCTATTAACTTAATGCTTGTATAGTTGCAGACATCCAATATTTTATCA
The DNA here is from genome assembly GCA_947086415.1 of Pammene aurita. Lineage (NCBI taxonomy): Eukaryota > Metazoa > Arthropoda > Insecta > Lepidoptera > Tortricidae > Pammene > Pammene aurita. The sequence continues at coordinate 8,644,565 of OX352303.1, forward strand.
CAAATATTTAATCTGTGAACATATACACAACACAGCAATAAGAAACAGTATAATTCCATTCTATACATAGGTACACTGTACCTTACCTTCCCATCATACTACTGTTATTGAATTAAAAGACAATGTGTTGTAGCTACTTTTAGCAATAATCATCATCAACATCATTATACCAACTGAAACTTAGATGGTTATGTGATACTATTACAATTTAAAATTCTAGAGCAGGAATCACATCCATTGAACGTCACCAGAAGCTAATTTAACATAATTATTCCTGTCTTACCATTCAGAACCATTTGACTATTAAGTATGAATTTCAATACTTGCGGTATGGTTGATCATGTTGAGTGGTCAGTTATTACTTCGGTCACTCCGCTGAACTTCAGCAAACCGTTATTAATGCTAAGAATGGACCTTATTGTATTTGCTCAGTTTCTTGTCATTTATGTATTTCTAGACTTTTAGTAAGGGACACAGCAAACATAGAATTTCAGTCAGTTCATTGCTGACCGATGACATGATGACATGACATATGGTCCAATATCTTTCTATCTTAGGTTTGTTGTAATCTCTTATCTGGAACTTAAATACAAACACACCACACACCAAGCCAACATTTATAGGTATTATTATTAGCACAAACATTTCAATGTACATGTTTTATGCTACCTTACCCATTTGTTAGGTACAGTACATCTAAAACACATCCAGGAACATTCAGAACATACCAAAATGTGCAAACCAACCACAAAACTCATGATCAAATTCAAATGGCATCCATTATGTGTTAGTTATAGATGCGTATATATTTATATAACTCAAATCTGTGGTATAGTATAGTTGTATGTTATATGGCAATTCAACATACCTGTATCAAAACCCTTTTATCACTGTAGGGCATCAACGGCTATCATAATTACTTACAGCTTACATTGCTTCGGATTAGCGGACTTACCGGTAATATTATAATTACCTACTACTTTCATCTTGCCGACACTTCATACGCATTTAACCAATGAACTTATGCGACTGCGTATTTCGTTTCACTTCTTATGTACGCTCGTACATAATGTATTGTTATAAATCCATATTCATCCACTCCATGTGTTGTTATTTCCGTCATTAAACTTACAGTATGTCCTTACAAACATTTATTATTTATATTACTACATGTATTTTTATATTTCATCGAAATATGAAGAATTTTAAACACATTTTATTTGATATTACTTAGAGAGTGCGAGGGCTACGCTCTACGGCATGGTCTTAAATATAATGCGAGTAAAAGCGAGGTGCTCATTTTTAAGGCAAAAAAATATAACCCAAACACCTTGCCTAAGATCATGCTGGGGGGCGAACCCCTAAAAATAGTGAAACAATTTAAGTATCTGGGCCACATGCTTACTGAGGAACTAAAAGACGATCTGGATCTGGAGAGGGAAAGAAGGGCGATGGCAGTGAGGGGGAATATGCTTGCCCGCAGGTTTGCACGTTGTAACGATCAAGTCAAGTTGACGCTATTTAAAGCATATTGTCAAACTTTTTACACGTGCAGCCTGTGGGTAAGCTTTACGCAGAGGTCCTATAACACCTTAAGGGTGCAGTACAACAACATCCTCAGGATGCTGCTGAGGCTGCCGAAGCACTGCAGTGCGTCAGCCATGTTTGCCGAGGCGAGGGCAGATGACTTTTTTGCCATTAGGCGGAAAAGAATCGCCTCGATGCTAAGGCGGGTGCGTGGCAGCAGCAACAGTATGCTGAGGGGGTTGGCGGAGCGCCTGGACTGCCCGCTTACCAAGTACTGGGTGGAGGTGGTCATTGGCAGGACCAGGTAGTAAATAAAATATTTAATACCTGTTCCTGCCAGAGGAACATCGCTAAATTATTGTTTGTTGTGATTTGTTTTTATTTTTATTTTATTTTATGTAACACTAACATAGACTCTTAAGGTTGTATAACTAACACTTTTATGGACGTATGTCTGAAATAAACAATTTTTAATTTTTAATCTTAATTTAATTTATTAAATCCATGTTTATTTCTTCAATCATCTTTTATTTTTATGAATTTAAGCACTCAATTCATGTAATTTGTCCTGTTATTTAACTTTTCACCTATATTTTTGTAATTACTTACCGTTTTACAATAAAAACAAAATATGTCGGCCGAAAATGAATTTTAAAATCCATGGATCGGTTAAATAATGAGATATTTTTGAAATATACGCTACCTCGTATGACTGGATATTTTAGTTCTTTCTATTTTCGCTTATATTTTTGTATAACAAGTCATTTTCTTTAAGATTTAAATTCAATAAAAGTCGAGCTAATGGCGTGGTACGAAAAGTTTGTTTTTTCGCAACGATCCCTACTTCTGAGATGTTACGGTATCTCAAAGTTAAAGGCTAGTTTTGTAATTATACGTTATCAATTAAAGGTTTATTTAACAAATATTCAGCTGTTTACCTAATACTCAAAAGCATTACCGACCTTACACAGACGCCTCGTTCCCAAGTGTCAACTGTCAACGGTGACTGACCGATAGTGACGTATCCATTCATTTACTATGACATTAAGCACCGTGTTGCCACTGCAATATTGATAGTCACGTTACAATTACATACCTAATTTAAAACTACCTTCAAATACAAAAAACAACAGTCAAAAATTATTAATTAAATTATTAACATATACTACTCAAAAATAACCTACACTAACATTACTACAATTAAAACTATACAATCATCATAATTTCTTAAAAACATTCACTTTTGTTTTTTTCATTTTATAAAAAAATATACAGCGATTGGCGTGTAAAAATAGCCCTTGTGTTATAATACAAGTGAAAATATAAAGTCACAAGTCTTAATCGGAATGCCCCAGTGACCATTTAGAAAAAGTTGACCATAAACTATTTATATTAGAACCATCTCATTAACATACGATAAAATGCTTCTCAAATTACAATGAATATTACAATTTGTTACATGAAATATATCCACGTCTACACGGTAAAGGCGTAGTATACTGATTCGATCATTTCATTATTATTGACGGTATTAATGAAGGGCTTGGAATTAATTTAGTCACGAATAATATGTTAAAGTATTTCAATTCGTGTTGATAAAGGTGATTTTAACTGTTTCTGAGAATGTAGTGTTCCGGTGAAGTTAATGTTTTATTAGTAATGAATCTATTGAATGTAGATTTTTCGTCAATTATGACTTAGACTTTATTTATAAACTTATATAAATGTCATATACAAAGGAAATAGTGACCTAAGCCTCCGGTGCCTAGGGCTAGAATCGAACCAGCGTTTTCTGCATTCGCGGTACCACTAGGACCACTAGGGCACCGGAGGCCTAGGTCACTTTTTCTTTGTATATAAGTCTAATTAATTTATATAGTAGTGTGTCTTAAGTAAAATAATTTGATTTGTTCTTCAGTTGTTAGACTTTATTTACCAAATAAAATAATGTAATTATATTTAGTAATTATAAGTTTTGTTATGTTTTTAGTAAAAACGGGGATTCAAGCATGTTTATTTGTATTTCCGACTTACCGATATTTCACCGCAGTTAGTGTGAGATGCGGATGACGGCAGTGGCAGTAACAAGTGACTCCGAAAGCGATCTAGTATAGAAAGAGGGTAGATGGCTATGGTGTGCGGAGACCAACAGTAAGGTCAATTCAAAAAATATTAGTATTAACGTCAATGAAAATGCGCCTTAGCATTTACAAAAATTGCATATGCACGGGAAAATTCGACCGGTGCTGCTGTGACCCGGGTGGACAAGTGGTTAAGGCGTCTGCCGCGAATGCAGAAGACACTGGTTCGATCCCAGCCCTGGGCACCGGAGACCTAGGTCACTTTTTCCTTTGTATATGTCATCTATATAAGTTTATAATTTATATAGTAGTGTGTCTACTTAAAAATGAACAAATCAAAATATTTATTAAAATAATTTGATTTGTTCTTCAGTTGAACGTCAATTTATTTGTCAAATGTTTGCAAAATGTTGCAAACTCTAAAATACATTTGCGTTTCTATTAACGCTAATGACCCCGCTACAATGTTACCTTACAAACTTATTCATTAAAATTATCAGATAAAGCTTCTATATCTTAATAAAGCTTGGATTTTACCTTGTTCATGTTTTGATAACATTTGTTGATATAACTGACTTTGACTTTGATTTTGACAATAGAAGATCGCACGGCCTTGCACTAAATAGGGGTTACGTCCAATTACTTATGTCACAGAACAGTTCTCACGGCGCTGGCACGAGTCGCCTTGGCGCGTGTGAGCGCGGAGTCTTTGTTTGCAAGGTGACAAATTTTGATGTAGCATGGTTGTATAATTTTACACTTGCTACAGTCTGTTTGACGGATATCCATAAACCGTATGGTACGAAGAAACGATCGCTGGAGCAAAGACATGATGGGACGTAGGACACTGATGGAATCCTTATTTTGTTCGAGACAGCATTCTTCCAGCGTTCGAAGGATTATTAATAATCGCAGTACCTAACTAGTTGTTCGATATACTACTATTGAGGCCCATATGGAGTAGTCAACATCTTTTGACCAATATGATGATGATGATGGCGGTTTCTTAAGTTATTTGTTTTCTCTTCGTATAGACGGGTAGTAATTTCGCTCGCAAGATGCTCGCTCGGCTTATATCTGCTCGGTGTACAGACTTGATAAAGGTTTACCGGAATCGGGGAGGTACAACACAATACAAATACAAATATTCTTTATTGCACACTTCAATAAAATAGAACAGTTTAGTACACAGATTAAAAGTAGAGGCAGTCAACAGGCGGTCTTATTGCTAGAGAGCGATCTCTTCCAGACAACTTTGGGGTAGCGGAAATCTAGTCGAAAATAATCGTATGAGTAGGTGAAACACAGAAAAAAACAGTGAAAATCCAGTAAACAATAACAAATAACTAATATAATGAGATTAATGAGGTACTTATTGATCCGTCTTTTATCTTGGACGGGGTTTTGAATATATGTAAATATATTTTTGAGGAGTCCAATTTTGTTGGAAATTATATTCTGAGTTCCTTAAATAATAAGAACTAAAATCCATTATCCTAAAAAACACCGTATCCGCTTAAAATTTCCATAGAAATCGAACATCCTTATGCAAAATTAACAGATAGGATCAAACCTAAAAAACCGGCCAAGAGCGTGTCGGGCCACGCCCAGTGTAGGGTTCCGTAGTTTTCCGTCCGTCACAGTAAGTGTCCCCACTTAAGAGTTAAAATAACACCGCCATGTAGGATATGATATGAGCGTTCTATGTACAGCGACATCTATCGGCAAATTAAGTAAACTATTGCGCGCGAGCTTAAAGTATGGAAGATGATTTTTATGGGATATTTCTTTATTGCGTGAACTGATTTTCACCGTTTTTACTTTATTTGAAAGCACGTCATTTCATTGTGATTTTGTAGAAATTACAGGTACAATAAACACCTGCTTATACGGTTAAATTAAAAACATAGTTCAGAAATTATAATGTAATTTTTTTTCAAAAACTATTCAACCTATTAAGTTCAAAATAATTTTCCTAGAAAGTTATATTAAAGTTCTACTTTTGAGATTTTTTTCATATTTTTAAAACTTATGGTTCGAAAGTGATGAAGTATATGTATCATATTTTTAAAACTTATGGTTCGAAAGTTATGGTTCGACATGACGAAACTATAAGGGTTCCTAGATGACTACGGAACCCTAAAAATAAATGAATTCAAAGCACATTTAGAACTAATTAGTGTTATAAATTAGCACGGATCTGCCCCAATGTCAAGTCCCACGTTTTTATGGTCGCAAAAAGTTCACATCGTACCTGTGACCTACATCATCTGGGCCTTGATACTTAGTAATTAGGTGAATAAGTTTATTGTATTTTGTTATTAATTACTTGAAGAAACAAATTGGGTGATTTTATTGTTTATAGTTCGTACAAACAAAGAGATATTAAAGTGAGTTATTGAATTAATGTTACCAAATGTATATTGATTAATATATCTGTATCAAATGTTATTTTAACAGTCATTGCAGTTGCATTGCTGTTTTGGATTAAGATTTGGGAAATACTGCTGGAAAAATACCATATTTTGGAGGCAAAATGTGAACAACATTAAAACTCTATTTATAACTTTATCAAGTCCTGTCAAGATTTAGGGGTCATTAGGGAATTTGCCGCCATCAGAGGTGTTTAAGCAAGGGGAAGTTTTATAAAATGCACGTTTTACGAACCAGGCAAGTGCAGTGTCATACTCTATGTTTTTTTTTACGCTGAATCGAATGACACATACTTATAGAATCAAAATTTTGCGAGATATGAGGGCTTTTTGTTGCCCCACCCCCGATGGGGGTACCCTTAAATTTTGATAGGACTCGGCAGCTCCTTATTTCTAGCGCCAAGATAAAGTTATAAACAAAGTTTCATGGATATTATAAGTTAGTATTATGTATGTGTGTGTGTGTGTGTGTGTGTGTGTGTCTACTAATTAACTTTATTCTATTATATTCTATTCTATACATATTTTTCCGCCAAACTTATTTAGTTTTACACTAAAAAAAATTAAGCCCACCTAAGATGCATTTCATCTTAGTTGGTAATAAAATGTTTGGAATAATATATAACTTTATGATAACTTTTAATAAGTGCTCTTAGCTTCAACAGACAAGATCTTATTAGGCTCAAATGCAGTCAAGATGCGTGTTACATTAAATAAGATCTTCATTGAAGCTAACATATATTGTTTTTCAATGTACTGTACCTGTGTCCTGTAATAAAATTGACGTTATTTGAACGAGATTAGAACGAGAGATATAGTATTTAAATAAATTAAATGTTGTAATTTGTGCCCTATGTGCGTATACAAGTTATACTACAGTCATTTTACGGGCGGCTAGTATTGGGAAATGGAAATAATTAATAATAGCTAATATTTTTAGTGTAACGGATATATCATGATACCAGTATTATTTACGCATAGAAATCCTACAAAATATCGTTATTCCCTAACCGCCACAAATATGTACACACATATTACAAGCGTTTTTCATGTAGGATTTTTATGAATATATCATTTCTAAGACTTTTAAAACGTGTAAGAACAAACTACCACTTATTACTATTTGTTTGTAACGAATTAGGATATATATATCGCCCGCGCCGTACATTTCGTAAATTATGTGGTTTTACATGGACACGGTTTCTTGTTTTTCGCTTTCAACAGAAATAAGACTTAAATATCGTCATGTTTACAAATAAAAATAATTGATATAATTGTAAATAAAAATATTGAAAAAAATTATATGTTTTTTTACCTATTTAACTACTTCCGGGTGAAAAGTTTGTACGATTTTTGCGTATATTATCTATAAATATCCCATAAGAATGAAAAATAAAAAAATCAGGCTATTATAAATTAATGTTTCACGCAACTGTATCTTTACTGTACTATTATACGACGCATCCGTTTCATGTTAAACAATCAAAGCTTGTATAAACATTATTTTTTTAATCTAATACAAACAACTTTCTTTTTCAACTTTTATGATTCCGCAAGTAAAATACTAAAAAATACCGCGATATTTAAAATACGTTGAAAACGACGCAAGTCTTATGCTCATTATAGAGTAATAGGCTTCGACGGTGCATCTCGGCCTTGCACCATATCCTTCGTGCACTGATCTTATCGCGAAGATGAGCTGTACTGTCGCGCTGACAACGCTGTTTATTATTTATAATATTTTTAATACTACTTATTTATTATTTTTATGAGCTATTTTATTTATTATGTCTGTTACTTACACTATAAGTTTGCGAGCAGTGGCAATGTCACGTTGTGTTTAAAGGTTTCCGCTTCCCAAAGGTTGTCTGGAACAGTGTTGACCGTTAATTTCAATTAGAATTGAAAATTGATCAATAAGATTGAAGATTAATTCCGTAACTAATCAATTAAACTAACCATCAATTTTTACTAACGTTAGTTCGCATTGATTTCGTGACGTCATTAAGTACACTAACCGTCAATAAAAATTAACCTGTTAGTTACACTAACGTCTTGAAAATTTAATAAGATTAACAGTCAATTAGATTAACGTTAGTGTAACTAAATTAATCCTGTCTTGTACTAATAATTAATGTTAAAACTGCATCTCGGGTCCATACTCGGGCCCAATATCACAAGATGGAGCTCATGTTGGACCCTGGGGACCCCTACTGGATCTCGGGTTTGGCGCAACATAGACTCATGTTGTTTGGGCTCATTCGACTTGTACTGATGAGAAGATGGTACCGGTATCAAAATCTGGAGCTCATGCTGGACCCTGGGCATCCCCACTGGATCTCGGGTTTGGCGCATCATAGACACATGCTGTTTGAGCTCATTCGACTTGTACTGATGAGCAGATGTCTATGATGCGCCAAACCCGAAATCCAGTAGGGATCCCCAGGGTCCAGCATGGCCTCCAGATTTTGATACCGGTACCATCTGCTCATCAGTACAAGTCAAATGAGCCCAAACAGCATGAGTCTATGATGCGCCAAACCCGAGATCCAGTAGGGATCCCCAGGGTCCAGCATGAGCTCCAGATTTTGATACCGGTACCATCTGCTTATCAGTACAAGTCGAATGAGCCCAAACAGCATGAGTCTATGAGGCGCCAAACCTGAGATCCAGTAGGGATCCCTAGGGTCCAGCATAAACTCCAGATTTTGATACCGGTACCATCTGCTCATCAGTACAAGTCGAATGAGCCCAAACAGCATAAGTCTATGATGCGCCAAACCCGAGATCCAGTAGGGATCCCCAGGGTCCAGCATGAGCTCCAGATTTTGATACCGGTACCATCTGCTCATCAGTACAAATCTAATGAGCCCAAACAGCATGACTCTATGATGCGCCAAACCCGAGATCCAGTAGGGATCCCCAGGGTCCAGCATGACTTCCATCTTAGGATACCGGTCCCATTGCTTATTAATACAAGCCCCCGAGTCCGGAGTCAAAATCGAAACAAAAATCAAAACCACATACATAGCTTTACCTAAATCCGCGTTTAGTTAGGTTAATTATTAATGTCAATTATCTATTCAATCTACACTAAAAATTATATTAATGGGTTCAATTTTTGAGAAGACTAAAAATTTAATATCTTCAATTATTAGTTATTCGCAAAGGATTAACACGTTAGTTACAATTAATTTTAATTCTAATTGAAATCAATTTGCATTAAACTATTAGTGTTCAATTTTAACTAACGCGTTTCAATCTTTAATTTTTAATTACACTAACGTTCGGCCAACACTGGTCTGGAAGAGATCGCTCTTTAGCGATAAGACCGCCAATTGTTTTGCCTCTGCTTTTTTGTTTGTGTCTTGTGCATACTTTGTGTCTATAATTTGAGCTGTGCAATAAAGAGTATTTATGTTTATGTTATGTTATGTTATAGGTCTACTATTTAACTGAGGCGGTTGGTTAAAAGTTATTGTGGTCAACCACGATGCTTATATTGCAAAAATTATTGTGCAACTTCATTATAAACCGGCGCTAATCTATTGTGAATTAGTGAAAAATTGTTACAACAGGCATATCAGTCCTAACAGATGCGATATACACTGCATCCTCCATTTTTTTAAATCCCTTGAAACCATACGCAATGTACTCTATATAGAGAAATCATATTAGTCGCACCGATTTGCTTGCGCAACTTGAGTGTACATTTATTTACTTGGGGACCTCTCTCTCTTTGGTCATCCCCTCATGTCTGAGGATCGTGGTCAGCATCAGGGTTGCATCTAGAGTGGATCTTGGGGACCTATCTGAGGCTTAATTGTAGTTACCCAGTCTAGAAAGTTGGTTGTGTTGTGTCTGGTTCGAATCCCAGCCGACTGGCTGACCAAGTTTAGCACTAGGTTGATACAATATACAGATCATTTGTGTTTGAATAATAATTTCCTACAATGTATTTATTCCCCTATATTAGTCATAGACATAAACAAAAAGGAAGGTCAGTGACGTTCACACTAAACAAAACTGAAATGTGGTCCTGCACCTACACACTTATAAAATGGGGAAAAGAGATAAACCTATATAGTTAACACGAGTATGCAAGGGAGACCTCTATATTTTGCGCATTGCACAAAGTGTGACTGAGAGACTCTGCCACACGACTAATTCAATATAGGTGCCGGAACCTATATTTGGTGTTACAAAATCGAGCGCCTGGTACCTCCCTTTTTGTATAAATCAATGATATTAGTCGTATGATTTTAAGGAGTTCACTTCCCGACAGTACGCCTCTCAGAGCGTATCGTGACATTGCACTAGTAGCCGCCACCTTGAATCCGCCATTGTCGTATGTTCCCACCTCATTGTTTGACCTATCAGCATCACACTTAAATAACCAAAAGTCAACCTTACATCATTGCAATAAGGTTTACGAAAGCTCTGTTTAACTGTCTTTGTTTGAACAGATTAAAAGCGAAACAGTATCAGCTAAACCGCTGGTTTCGGTCAATTAAGTCGTGTGTATGTAATTATTAAATTAACAATGAAACCTGCATTCGACTACGGTTTTTGTTCCGGTACAATGCGTATTCGTTGAGATTAATGTTAAAATGTTATTACTTGATTTCGAATTGTTATTTATTGTTGAAGTAATAAATATCCTTTTTTGTGTAAATGGAATTTAAAAAAGTAATTACAATTACAGTTCCAGAATTAGACAGAATAAATTGACAGCCATTTTCAACCGACTTTAAGATTTCGTAGGAGGATCTTAATTTGTCGGGATCTTTGTTTTCGCTAATTTTTTTTATGAATGTTCACCGGTTCAGATGGCTGGACCGATTTAGAAAATTCTTTTGAAAGAGTATACTTCACAGTTGGTCCCATTGTAACCTGCCAAATAGGTCAGGATATGATATTGGGGTCCTGGAGAAATCGATGAAACTCTTCAAATATTATAGGCAAAATACAAATACAAAATAAAATACAAATGCGTTTATTTCATTAATTTTTACAGTACACAGTGTTTACAGGTATCGAGGTTAGGCAAGTAAATAGTCTATGTTAGTTATGAAAAGTTAGGTAACAATTTAAGGATATGAATCATATTTAATTAAAATCATGTAATGAAAAAGGTGCGGGTACAGCTTGCTGGATTTAAACCCGCCCTTAGTCAGCTAATTGGAGAGGTATTAGTTTACATTACAAATTGTATTGTTAAAGTGAAATAAAAACCATAGAAAAGAACAATAATGAATAGTTTCCTTAGGGGGTAGGTATTAAGTACACACAAGAGCAGAATAACAAGTAACTTACATCTATTAACATGACCTAAAAGTTAACTTTATGAACGCATCCCTTACCGGGCTAGTCACATTTATATTTTCAAACTCCTTTTGATGGTTGATGTACCACTTTTTTAGCCTAAATTTGAACTGTTGGATACTCTTTGCTTCACGCACCGGTGGGGGTATGTCATTCCAACACTTGGTGGCAGCGTAGCGAAATGATCCCCTGAACGAGGCAGTGTGGCACTCGGGAGGCACCAGCAGCAGCGCGTAGAGGGCACACCTATTGTGAGTATAATATTTTTTACAGTGGCTCGGGCACTTCCATTTAGAAAGGTGGAAGTGAAGTCCGTTTTTTTTTGTTTAAAATTATTATTCTATTACAATGTTTTGCTCTTAACTATGAATAGTGTTTGCTTGTCATTTATTATTTAATATTCAATACTTTACTATTATTCAAGTAAACCGCCACAATGACACTGACAACAGTGACAACCTATCTAAAGTTATTGCCAGTGTAAGGAACTAATTTCAGTTCCAATGAAATTCCGCTACATGGCGCATGATCATACATTTCTGGTCAGGCTTTATTTATGGAGATATTGCATTAATTCATACCATATTGCAAATTCACTTCCTTAGGTGCTACATTTATTATCTCTGGTTCTGGATATTATAGTTTTTCAGGTAAGGAATGGTTAGTATAGCTAAGTTGGTAAGTAAGTACAAAGTATATAACAGATATACAATATCAAACAATGTGCTATTTTTATTTATGGCTAAAGAACCCTAAAAATGGCATGTGGCTCTGATATAAAACCATAGATCAATTCGCCGTCACGGCAGCCATTTTAATTTTAATCCATTTATCCGCGTTCGCGCTGTGATCCTATTTACATGTTTACTTACATATTCGTCACAACCAGTGTACCCTGAACTCTCTTTACGTGTAGTCTTCAATACCACTAGGATTGAGTAATAGTGGAACATAACTTACAGTTGAGACAGAATGTTTTATTTGTTTAAATATTCGACATAGGCGTATTTAACGATAAATCGATTTCAGTTTCATGGGAGAGTATAAAATTCCCGTTCTGAGTGAATGCTGTAGTTATGTGAAATTGTGGAATGTGCAAATTGTGTTCAGTTATTATTAAGAGAAAAAAAAGCAATATTGAACATCGTTACGATTATTTACATTATCCGGGTCTGTCGCGAATGAGGGTTTTCGCGATCGAGATTTTCACTAGATGGCAGCACCGTGACGAGAGGTCTTATTGACAGCAGCTGTCAAAATCCACCAATCAAAAAATATATGATTACACATGATTGGTGGATTACGACAGCTAGACCTCTCGCCACGGTGCTGCCATCTAGTGCAAAACTCGATCGCGGAAACCCTCATTGGACGTATTTTTGCAAATGGGAACCAACACCACAAAAATAATTTTGAAAATCGAATCTTGGTGCTTAAGAGGCCTTAATACGCGCGAATTTCACGAAATGCTTCATTTGCTTCGAAGGCTATGGCGAAAATACTAAGTTTTTTTAAATCAACTATTGATGCACATAATAGTTCATTTCTTTATCTAGACGGCCATCGGAGCAAATATTACATTTTAACGAGTGAAATATGAAAAAAATTTGTTGTCTTGGAAGGCCTTTCCGGATTTTCCAGTTAGGTGTACCGTTCATTTTCAGATTACGCAAAAAAGGGTAAAAATTCTTATTAAATTCGAATTAAATTCAATCGAGTATATCATGTATGAGACGGCCATGGAAATAAAAACCGAAGATTCATCTTGGATAATCGACAAAATACCTTCTGATTACGAGTATATGCCAGTTTTTTGATGAAAACACGGTTACATTTCATTTTTTCCACGAAAACCCTATGGATATTTTGCCCTAAAAATATTACCCTTGCAAAGTTTAACTATATTTCTATCACGATTAAAAAAAACATTACTATAGCAGTAAATTTCAAATTACTATGAATTTTTAAAAATGACACTTAAATCACACTTCACAGGACACTTTTTGTAAGAATCGTATTTTTGGGTACTTAATAATAATAAACATGGTTCAATATTTTTTTTTTATTACTAATACTTCAAACTATCTTATAAATAGCATTTTATGCGGCTTTTTTCATTAATAGAGTTTTTCGACCTTTTAGGGAATAAGGAGCCTAAGCACCGGATCGCCGCTGCCTGGCTGAAGTGGCGGGAAGTGACTGGCGTTACCTGTGATCGAAGGATGCCCGTGAAGCTTAAGGGCCTTGTCTATAAGAGCATAATAAGACCGGTTCTAACATTTGGAAGTGAAACATGGGCCATGACGCAGAGCCATGTCCGGTCTGTCCAAGTCGCCGAAATGAAGATGCTCCGGTGGATGTGCGTAGTAACGAGGTTCGACAAGATACGCAACGAGTACGTTCGAGGTAGCCTCGGAGTACGGGACATCGCCGATAAACTACAAGAGAGGCGACTGAGATGGTTTGGACACGTAAGAAGAAGACCTCCTGATTACATTGGGAATGTTGCTCTGGATCTGAACATTGCTGGGTCCCGAAGAAGAGGGAAACCGAAGACGAGATGGACAGATACCATAGCAAAAAGACATGAGCCTGCGAAGTTTCCGTAGACGATACGTCCGATCGCGCGAAGTGGAAAGAAAAAACGAGAAAAGCAGACCCCACAATCAGATGGGAATAATAATGCTAAGGAGAGAGAGAGGGAATAAGGAGCCTGCATTAAGTCAAAATTTGAATGCGGATTTAAAGTGGGTAGGTTCCCATTTGCAAAAATACGTTAAATGGGGAAGGCAATTGTCAACGATTTGACCAGATTGAACCAGCATAGGTTATGCCTGTCACTGGTATTTTTTATGGGAATTGGCTTAATGGGCTAGCATCTAGGTCAGAATATTTTTAGAAAACCGGCCAAGTGCGTGTCGGACCACGCATAATGGAGGGTTCCGTAGCTTCAATGGAATAAGAACCAGACTAATGCCAAAAGGTCGTATCTGATGCCTATGGAAGTAGTTTTTTTGGAAATAACTCAAATGTTCCTGATTGATATACATATTAGTGCCAAATTTCAGCTTTCTAGTGCTAACGGTCACTGAGATTATCCGCGGACGGACGGACGGACGGACAGACATGGCGAAACTATAAGGGTTCCTAGTTGACTACGGAACCCTAAAAAAGACACTATTTATTGATTGACAGGTACTAGCTGACGCCATCTGTTAATACTATTCATATAATAAGTCATATTCCACCGATCGTGTTTAATCTTTTTTTTATGTCAGCTGCTATCAAAAAGAGCTCTCGTCACGGTGCTGCCATCTAGGGAAAGTCTCAACTGCAGAAACCCTCATTCCAAACGCCACCCACTACCAGAATTTTGTCCTGAATTTACTCATAATATACAGAAAATAAAACCAACGATACCATCAAATCATCAAACGCTGACCCTAATTACACATTTAATCAGAACATTATCCGACATGTCAATCAAACAATTGATTGGTCGGATTCCCACCACTAAAAATATACAAGAGTACTAATAAAGTACACTTCAAAACATTATTATAAATAAATAATGTAGTTTATATTGGAGATATAAATAGAAACGAATGCGCAGTGACCGTTGTAGTATTGGTAACGAGAGATTTAGAAATATTTAATAGTAAACATACGGAGGATAAAAGTGTATGAAAACGCTACAAACGATCATTATAAGTATTCATGGTTTTAATAATTATATATATGTATTATTAATATTTACGAAAAAGATTTATGGTATCTTGAATAGCAACCAAATACTGAAATCGTTCTGCGAGCTAAACGTTGGTATATTATTTTTTTCTAAGACAATACCTATCGCATCATTTGTTACAGTGCTGTATTTCATATAACTTATATATAAACAACTGTTAATAAACATGTGTACTGTGAGGCGCGGTGTAGCTCAGAAAAACACAGGGATGGTTGAGTATTTTAGTATGATTTTATTTTAAGGAACAAGCGCGCGTGGCTACGAGGCTGGGATCCTCGATAGATTGCGACTGATTTTCATTTAGGATTCATTATTTACATTGACTTTTAATAATTTGAATAAAGAATATTTGATATAAAACAACCAGTAATGTAGAGGTTTCCATCCAACCTCTACAGTACCTAGTTATGAAAAATCTATGTTTTATACTCCAACGTTTAATATAAAATAATAATAAGTAATCTACCTTAGGCTTATTATGAATAAAACATCGATATGTCTTACTAGGACTAATTACTATCGTATACGATACAAAGATAAAAAAACGCCTATATCAGCACCCCGTATGTTCCACAAACCCCATCGATTAAAAAACATCTCAATCACACACATTCGCACGTAAGCATCTCTAATTGGTTTAAATCAAATACGAATCATCACACCATACATCAAATGTAACCAAATATGAAGATCCATATATATCTGCTTGCACATTAAAAAGCATGCACCATCCAAAGGTTGCACGGATCTTTTTAAATTGGTCGTCCTAATGCGTTAGTCTCTTGTTTTTTTGTTCGGCACTGAACCGTCATAGAGCCGTGCATCTTTGTTCCATAAAGGCATAATTGGCGTAGTTGCCATAAGGGTGTTATGTCATTGTGGTATTAAGGTTGATGTTGGGCATACAGGCTTGAATAGCGGCGCGATGAAAGCTTATAATCTCGTTCGTTATGAGCGCTGCGTGTACGCATATGGCTACGCTTCTGGTGTTTAGCAAATATAAGTCGAATATTAATAGCTGGTATTTTTATTTCAGATGCTACTGCGACTGCTGATGAATATGGGCATGGGTAAGTAACTTGTAATACGATACTTGTAACACACTCACAACACACACGCAAGCAACTTACACATAAAGTACTAAACTGTAACTACTTATTTTAATATTTATGTACCTAACTAATGCAATCATAATAACGTTAATTATATGCATAAACATGCCCACCTATATACATATATCTTTATGATAGAAAAATTAAAAATTACTTTAAGATTGTTGTACAATACCTGTAGGGAAGAGCGGTGTCTCCCAACACAGGCATTTTTTTGCTTACCGGGAGGCCCCATCACCTGTATCAAAACCATTTATGCTTAAATGAATAAAGAATTTTGTATTTTGTTGTTTGTTGATACTGAACTACCTTTAGATCAATAAAAACTGAAAGCAGCCTGCGACATGTCTCCGGTTCTCAAGAGTATTCTGAGTTCTCAAAGTTCTTTTATCTACTTGTGTACATAAAGGAAGAAGACTGCATCCAAATATAATAATAAAAAATAACCATGCCAATCAATAAATAGTACACTATCGGTGACTGTTTTTTCACCACCACAATCTGCACTCACAAATATTGTTGACTAAAATATTGTACAACACCTGAATTTTCCCATAAACTTTCTCAAAGTCGCAAAATTCAAACTTTAATTACACCTAACTAGATATACTCTGTAGACCTCTGTAGATAACAAAAATAAATCACTATATAAAAATATTTATAATCGCAATTTTAATGCTTGAAAAGTAAAAAGCACTAGTGCGCATCATTTCCCTAACAGTCACTTTTCGAGCTTATTAATGTATTGAAAAATGTTACCAACATCTTAACCCGAAAAGTCGCTCTATGCGTACACACAGTTATAATTCAATTCGGTAGCCGAGCTACTAATTTGTTCGCGGCGCCTATTAGCCACGCATGCGCACACACAGCAGTTAGCACTCATTACTAGCTACTTTATTACATTACTGCAACTTAGCGTGGCTTAGGAAAATGTTATTGTTACATATTGGTTAGCAATGAAAGCTATTATATTATCAAAAAAGTGTGTCACTGACATCACGCCCAGTCACTCCATGAGTACGATGCCAGGCATAGCCTCGATTCTTCCAATAACTTTTTATGACGATCGCTTTCACCTTTATTGATTACTAGCTTTTGCCCGCGGCTGCGCTCGCGTTAAATTCGGGGTAACACGGTTCCCCTTTCCTGACTGCCCCCCGGAATTCTCCATACAAACTTCCACCCCCCATTTTAGGGAAGTGGGGGGTTAGAAAGAGACAAAAAGTAGCCTATGTCACTCTCCATCCCTTCAACTATCTCCACTTTAAAAAACACGTCAATTCGTCGCCCCGTTTTGCCGTGAAAGACGGACAAACATACAAACAAACAAACAAACACACACATACACTTTCCCATTTATAATATTAGTATGGATGGATATGGATTTTATTGAAAATCTTTTTTTTAATTATAAATATTATTTGAAACGGGATATTTACCATGTATATTTGTGTTTATGAGCACCCGATATTTCGGCGCAGTTGCATGCACCATCATCACGGAGTAACTAACATGCATGATGCATGATGGTGCATGCAATGCGCCCAAATATCGGGTGCTCATAAACACAAATATACATGGTAAATATCCCGTTTCAAATAATATTTATAATCTTTTTTTTTGTCTAATCTTCATTGTTTTAGCGAATATGATTATACCTAATAATCATGTCGTCTATATTCATTATTACTACTGACTGTATTTCCAAATATGATTTTAATTAGTTTAATATCTAGTTGGCATACTACCGAAACCAACTTCAATGCTACACAGGTTAGTTAGACTAAACTTGCGACCATAACAGAAACTAAATGCTGTTAAAAAAGTAGGTAAGGTTAGGTTAGAACTGCGACCTTTACAAAAACTAATGACTGCCAAGAAAGTAGGTTAGGTTAGGTTAAAACTGCGACCTTAACAAAAACTAATGACTGCCGAGAAAGTAAGTTAGGTTAGGTTGGAACTGCGATCTTAACAAAAACTAATGACTGCCAAGAAAGTAGGTTAGGTTAGGTTAGGTTAGAACTGCGACCTCAGAAAAAACGAATAGACTTGATTAAGATAGGCAACCGCAGAAAATTCTTATAAGCTCGTGCAATCTAATACTTAGACAAAATATAACTATAAAACTACAAATTCGATATAAGGTCACTTTGGTCATTCGACATACCACTTAAAATTAGGTGTAATTAAAATTTGGCGAAACAATATTATACAAAATGGATGGTATATGAAGTGAAATTCGACTAAATGAAAATTAGAGAAAATAAATATGTATGCAAAGCGAATTTAGATAAACTGAAATTAGACGAACCGAAATTAGTCGAAAAGTTGTTAGACAAAACGTACGTAAACCACGATGCGAATCTATAACTAGTAGTCCGCCACGAACTAACAACTCGCGTTTCTTGCAAACTCTATACGTAACAAAACTCTTTTAGACCTTGTGATTCTAGAACCCTGTAATCTAGATCATATAAGAACTCTCTAATTATATTTATTTATCCCTGCTACAACCCTAACAAAGTTTATAAAGATCAGATAAACTGTACTAAACTTATCGCCGAACAAACATTAAAAAACAGCTGACAGTTCTGTTGTATCCGAAGTTGTCTATAAGAACTTCGGTTCGCTGCGCTCGCTCGTTCGAATATAACGATATACATAAATAATGGGTAAATCTTCACCCAAATTAACCTGGCCCTATAGTAAGCTCGATAGGGCTTGTGCTGTGGGTATGAAAAGACGACATACCATAATAAGCAGCGTCATACATATAACATACATATTTAACGGCCTCCTAGCCCAGTCGGTAGTGACCCTGCCTACGAAGCAGGAAGTCCCGGGTTCAAATCCTGGTCAGGGCATTTATTTGTGTGAGTTATGGGTGTTGTCTATGTATTTAAGTATTTATCCATATTTATCTATTATATATATCGTCGTCTAGTACCCATAACACAAGCCTTATTGAGCTTACTGTGGGCCTGGGTCGATTTGTGTAAGATAGTCCTGTACTATTTATTTATTTATTTATATGTACTAATGAATCCTACGACGCTTATCTTTCCTTACAAATTCAACAAGAAAACATTTACGTTTTGAACCGTTAACACAGAGGCGCCCGTTACGAGATGCAGCACGCTCTAAACAAACAAACAGATGGCTTCACAAACGGAATCAAACCCGCATGAGATCTCTATCGGCGAACTGAGAATGCGTGATGTCGCATAATCATATCGTGCGCCGAAACCGCTCGGCTTGCGCTTCCTGGGGTCCTATTCTTGAGTTATTCGACCAAATCTTTCTGACCTTAGTGTAGTTACTTTAATATTAGATACCTATTATGTATTGCCTAAAATGTTGTGTACTGTATTGTACAAACACTTCAAATGACGACATTTATCTCACCGGTAACATACGATTTTTTGACAGAAAACTATGTGTCTATTCTTGAGTTATTCGACGAAATCTTTCTGACCTTAGTGTAGTTACTTTAATATTAGATACCTATTATGTATTGCCTAAAATGTTGTGTACTGTATTGTACAAACACTTCAAATGACGACATTTATCTCACCGGTAACATACGATTTTTTGACAGAAAACTATGTGTCTATTCTTGAGTTATTCGACGAAATCTTTCTGACCTTATTGTAGTTACTTTAATATTAGATACCTATTATGTATTGCCTAAAATGTTGTGTACTGTATTGTACAAACACTTCAAATGACGACATTTTATCTCACCAGTAACATACGATTTATTGACAGAAAACTATGTGTCTATTCTTGAGTTATTCGACCAAATCTTTCTGACCTTATTGTAGTTACTTTAATATTAGATACCTATTATGTATTGCCTAAAATGTAGTGTACTATATTGTACAAGCACTACAAATGAAAACATTTTGCCTCACCAGTAACATACGATTTTTTGACAGAAAACTATTTGTCTAACTATAGTAACTACAATATAAGTATACCTAATGGCTTAGTTCCAGCTATTTTCCCAATACGTGGCCAACTAGATTAGGTCTTCGATAGCCACGGAAAAATTCTTCGAAAGTAAATATCAAATAGACTATTCCTTCACGCTGGCTTAAGTACAGTAAGTGTTAACAATATTTTTAGAGTTCCATAAAGTGCACCGCTTAATTTACAAAATTAAAAGCTTTCAGTTACAGAATCCTCCTCTAGTATGTCACGCACGTGGCTTTATTAAAAGACCTGAACGGTAAATTAAAAAAAAACTTCCGCTTATTAAAATACTTTTTAAAAATCGATTAGTAATCCATAACATCCTTTTACAATGCACTAACAAAGACGTCAAAAAGTCGCGTTCAATCCGACAGTGATAAAGACATCACAAAAAGCCAGAATAGCCTCCCGTCAAAGGTGCGAAATGTCACAAAAAACGGTGACAAACAGACGGACAGTTACAGATTAGACGCAACCCCCTTTTATTATAAATATATTAAGATATTATCTGGGCTCGCACAAAAAGTCGCCTTTTAAATTGCGTTTAATCCTTTCATTCTTTATTTCACGTTAGCAATGTTATATCATATTAAAATACACCTTATATTAAATGTGATAAGTTTGAATGTTGTTTAAATGTCTAATATACTTATTCGGAATCGGAAATAGAAGATATTTTGCAAAGGGTTGCAACAAACTAAAATTTAATTTGAATCTTAATATCAAGACATACAGCTTTTTATTATTTAAAGAGATGTAGTGACGGGTAAAGATTTAAAAGTGAATGCAATAAAATCGTTAAAAGATGTTACTTCTCATTTAGAACAATGAAGCCGTTTAATAAGGAAGGGAAGTACGAATGACTTTGCATAGATAAACATAACAAGATTTCTGATGCATAAAAGGATTTACATATATACATATATAGTCTGCTATGTCTGTACGTTTGTATTTCTCGTTACTAAATAAGGAATTTCACACGTTTAAAATTATTTGTATTATAGTTCTACATGATTTAGGTATAGGTAGCATAGTATGTTTTGACTATAGGATAGAATATACATACAATCGTATACCTCATTACACTAATCATCATCAACAATTAAATAAAGCAACGAGAACCAAAACTGCAGATACATAACATAAACATAAATACTTTTTATTGCACATCTCAAATTAAAGAAACAAAGTATACACAAGTTGCAAACAGAAAGGTAGAGGTAAAACAATTGGATACGCTAAGCAAATAAATCCATCATCCAAAGCAATAAAAACTAGACCACAAAGAGACCGACAACAATTAGAGCTCCATCATTCCATTAGCATCAAAACAAACACCACGATAAATAATATTCACACTAACCACGGACACCCTTAGGATATAAATAATAATTAATCCAACACAATAATTGTTCTCATAACATTAATTGTTAGCGAAACAAAGGGTGAGGTATACATAGATGATATCTTCAAAAGTTTTCCAACTATGGACACTGTGTTACTTGGTAATGATATCTTCAAACGCCTTTGAACCATCAACACTTCGCCACGTATGTTACGCATGACGACTTTGAACACAGAGTGGCTCCCTGAGGCACACTGGAACTCGTTTTGGTTCACCGACTTAAGGTAGACAAAAAAACAATAATCTGCGTAATAGATGCAAATGTTTTGATGCTCCTTTTAAGTGAGATTTGACTTCTTTTGTTCGTTAACGATTTATAATAGTGCATCGTCACACCTGTGATTTCTTACAAGCAAATGTTAAATGTTATTTTTGTTATAAAACTGGGCTTAATTGAAACAGTGATTATCCTGAACTAAACTGTGCATAGAACCTACCTATCTCAACTCCATTATGTTCTTTAATAAGTGTTCCACGTATGCAGTTCACATATTTATGTGTTCTTAAAAATAACGTCATTTTAATTAAAATCTCTTCAAATATTTGTCTGTGAAATTGTTAACTCAGTAATTGTTTTGTGTTCGGCAATGCGCTAGTGACACCAGTAGACTAGCATGCGTCTGTTTTCTACTGTGTAATGGTATAAATATAAATGAAGAATGGTATCCTAAATCTCGATGTAAATTAATTTGTACAAAGTAAAACCGTCTGCAAGCGAAATTTCAATTTTATAATTGAAAGAAAAATAGAAAATTCACCGCGTCGCACGAGATTCGAACTTGCGATCTTTCGGAACACCGGTCCGATCGCTCTGACCAACTGAACTATCGTCGCTTAGTCAACCTCGGTGAGACGTGTAGCGTCATTTACCGTAGTATTATACGCGTTAACGGCATCGATGTAAATTATTCGTTAAAAAGGTGTAGAAGTAAATGACAATTATTCTTTGTGTATTTGCTCCTCGAGATATTTCTTCTAGTTAGAAGTGTCACTATCCAGTTGGATATGATTGCGCTTCTTTCTTCAGGAGTTCATTAGGTATCCTACGCATCGCTCCGTGCTAGTTTATTATTGAATGGTAATGTTAATTGCGGAAGTATCTATACCAATATTTAGCTCAATCAGACACCGGGCAGTGAGAATTTAAAAGTTTGTAGAGTCCGACGACACTAACTTTGCATGAACTTTTCAATGCCAAAATGAGAAGCTGCCTTTATAGAAAACGAGTGAAATGAGTGACACATTAATTACGTTTGTATAGTCCATAGATAAAAACCGTGAAAGTTCAAATCCGTGGCTTATTCTTGCAACAAAATCAAAACTGCAAAAATAATGAAACCCTATAAAAATCCTGTAAGTACGCGGACACCGTCAACGCATGCGCGCCGTCAGCAGCCTTGTGCCGTTTGCGCACAATGCGCCGATAAGCGCAATTACGTGCGCCGGCAAGAGATTTGGCGTTAAATTCCTAGTATAGGAGCTACTAAGGAGGGCTATACTTCGTCTTTTGAAATTAAAAAAAACACTGGATTTAAAACTGCTAATGATTTTGCTTTTTTTTTAATATAACCCTAATAGCACAGGTCGTACCTAGTCTTCAAATCTGGAAGAAAGTCTGAAACTTTGAATGCATGTAGCTTATAAACAGAAAAAAAAACATAAGAAAGAAATAAGTCGCCAAGTCCAGGTCCGGCCCAGTGGATACCCCCTCCCCCCTACTTTTGTGACAAAATTTTCAGTCTTGCGATAGGTTTTTCTTTAAGAATAACATTGAAGTTTTTTTTTTAAATTTTTGACTTAGTTTTAATATTATCAGAAATTATCACCTCGAAAGTCAAAAAAATTGTGTCCGTACCATGTAACTTTTGAACCGGATGCAAAATATTATGAAGAAATTGAGAAAATACATCATTTGAAAATATATTCAACTAAAATTGTTTTGAACATTATCGTTTAAGGCGCTTTTGAGTTATCACAAAAAATTTTTTTCATTATAATGTACATCTGTTTCCAATTTTTAGTATGTCTCAGCGATCCGCAATTTTTAATGGGTGTTTTCTGCTAATACCGCATCCACATACCACTTTCCACAGCTCTCCTAGCTCCGTCCAGGGCTAGGTGTTCCCGATAGCATCTCACCTGCGGTCATCGCCGATGCGCAGATTCCATTCACGCGCGATTTTAGCCATGTTTGATTTAACACCAATTATAGGCTTCCTTGTTTGCTAACATCGCTGGGATTCTGTTGGGTGATTTGGGATTTTTAGGATTTTGTTTCAGTGCTTCCTCTACGGAGCCTAAGTAACACCATACAAACGATATAAATGTCTATTTTTTTCTTCTTTCAGAGGCGTTTGGTAGCCTACCGGTATTTACTTCAATCCGGAGATTGTGGATTCAAACCCCGGATACATTTTAGAAAAGAAATCATTTTTAGGAGACGTTAATAACTCCAACCACAGTCCTTAAATTTGGCTATGTAAACTAAAAAAATCCAAATATGTGTATGGCATAAAAATGAAAGCCGATAGAGACTCTTACGGAAAACACACAATAAAAAAATAAAAAATAAATTTCATAAATACCTTTACACGAAAATCATCGTCTCTTTAGTAGTCACGTAATAAACACAGCAAGCGGTCCTAGTTAAAACGACAATTAAAATAAACAAAAGCAATCCCACATCGCAACCTTGCGGAACACCTATTTCCCAATTCAATATGCGTTTGACAATAATCAATAAAGTGCATACGAGTTGTAATCGATTGTCTTGTCCAAGCACGGGCCGAGCTATTGTACTCGTACCGTTTTTTCCACATTTCCACAGTGAAGGGACTGTGTGAATGCCACAAGGTTAACGTTGTCAAACGCTTATGATAGATCCGTGCTGCAGAAAAATATGAGCCTACCATTTCCTTCAACCTTGTCATGAGTGCATACAGTCTATTATTCATTGGAAGTCTCTGTTCATGTTTTCATGCAGTAATTGCGGGTCGCGCTAAGGCGATTGTTGTACAGTTTTTTCGTATTTATGATGTATCAATTGTTTTATTGTTTTGCAGGTTCATTCGCTTTTTGCGCTAGATAGACTTGGAGTATTTTAAGAATAACTAATTTTATATATGATGTAAGTGTTAATATATGATTTTTAAAGTTTATAAAAATACTAATAACTGACAATAGTGGATTGATATACATTATAGCTAATCATGGTGGTTACAAAAAATTTAAACTTGTTTTGCTTAATCTTCATGTGATGAAAAATATAAGTAAACTTACACATGTAAACGCAATGTATCTTTGTATTGTTACGCAGCTACACACGACGACTCAATACACGATGCACTCAATTCTTTCATAATTATTCAAATGAAAACGTAGTTATAGTAACGGAACAAGAATACGATGCAAGTATGCGTATTATGCATACTGCCGTACTTGTCGTCCTATATTGTAAACGGTATCGATTTAAAAACAATATCGATAGAAATCTCGAAGGATGAGTACGAGTTAGCGCAGCATATCTTTGCGATTCCAAAGAAAGTCACAACATTGTACGAAAATCACGCATCGTAATACCTTTTTATGTTGAGGTGTAAAACAGAATGTGAGGCGATTAGTAGAATATCGAATAAATAATCGATTAACCGTCATACGGGTAACTTGAGACGAGGTGAGGTTAGACCCGTTGTCATTACATACGCGAAAACGATGACAGAAGTAGTGCCTAGTACTAGTGATGACGAAAGTGCTTATATGTTGGTATCTTATTAGAGTATTTATTTTTCTTTTGAATTTCTTGACAGGTTTACTCATTGTATTGTAATACTGAAAAGTAATTTAGTTCGATATAGGTATATAAATGGACGGAAGAAACAAACAGAAGTATAAAGTATTAAATATTTAACCAGTTGATTCAAGACCCTTGGCAGTTATGGACTGGCACAGTAAATGAAAATTACCCTTGAATTTTATTGTGCTAACGAATCGACTATTTATTTATTAAAGTTTGTTTAATTAAAAAAAAAACTATCGTATCTTAAAGTGGGTTCTTATTTTATTTATTTATTTATTTAAACTTTATTGCACAACAAGTTATAATGTACAAATGGCGGACTTAATGCCAAATGACATTCTCTACCAGTCAACCATTGGGCCAAACAGAGACTTAAGTTGTTGTTAAGTTCTTATACTTCTTATAAAAGTAACATACGAGCTATGATGATATTAAAATAACAAGGCCTAAATCTATCTATATCTATATACATATAATAAAGCTGAAGAGGGTCGAAAGTCTGTACATGGAAGATAATCGAAAAAAAGTTGGCTGGGGATACTTAGAATCGATAACAGAACACGTTCCAACAATTTTTAGAATTTTTGTCTGTTTGTCTGTTTATTTAACCGCGCATCACGTGAAAACAGCTGAACGGATTTTGATGAAATTTTGTATAGAGATAGTTTGAGTCCCGGGAAAGGATAATATATAGTTTTAATCCCGAAAATCAACCCTGGTAGGGGTGAAAATGGGGTTGAAAATTTGTATGGAGAATTTTTAACCGCTGAAACGATTTAGATAGAAATGAGTATGGAGATAATTTGAGTCTCGAGAAACGTTATAGGATAGTTTTCAAACCCTTGTGGGGGTGAAAAGGGGATTGGAAGTTGGTGTGAGGAATTTTTTACCGCTGAACTGATTTAGATGAAAATTGGTATAGAGATAGTATGGGTCTCGAGAAAGGACAAAGACATCTTCAAAAAAGCCCCCCCCCCCCCATCTTACTTTAGAACCGTAGGTCAAAAAAATTTGAAAAAAATAATGGAAGTGAAGCCTGAAAGGTAAAATCAATAAAAACTATATTGAATAAAATCAGTTCAGCTGTTTTTGAGTAGTCAGTCAAAAACGCATAGTGAATGACGTAAGTGCCGGATAGTAAAATGACGGAAGCGCCGCCAAATATCCCTTAATACACGACCTTTTGAACGGATGATTTTTGACAGGGCGGCAATTACGGAACCCTACACTGAACATGGCCCGACATGCTCTTGGACGGTTTTTTTTTGCATTGTTATCCCAGAAGTCACCCCTTAAGGATTACTAATTCTAATTGTAAAGAAAATCCCCGGCCACCATAGGTAGGCTATAAAAATTCAACCTCTTAAAGGGGGTCGCCACTACACTCGAATGAGTTAATTTTGCACCTGAAACTTATGGCGCTACTTAGAAAGTAGGTGAGAACTTTTTTCCAAATATGTCCTAAGACTAACGAGTACCCTCCTTAACTAACAGATGGCGCTGAAATTAATACGTTGTGACATGAATAAGCCACTTAGGAAAGATTTTGCCAAATTAACTCTAAGTTTAGAAGTGGGGGTACGGATACGGACATCAACAAATTTAAATGAATTATTGACTTAATAGTAGGTACAACAAAATTAAACGACAATAAATTAATTGCCACACATTGCTCAGTGCATGTAAATACTCAGCCTCACAATTTTGATATCTATTCCCCTTTTCTCTAATCTTACTTCTAAGTCTTCTAACTAAATATTAGACCTAACTTCGTTGTTAGTATATTCGTTAACAAGTTGTTAGGTTATGATATGAAGTATGGATTTTTATGTGTATATTTCTTACCTAGGCGCGGTCCGATGGAGTGGGGGGGGTTTACATTGGACATGACCCCCCCCCCCCCCCCAATAGTACACGTCAAATAGAAAAATTCATTCGTGACCCCTTCAAAAAATCATTTGTGCATTAGTGACCCACCCAATTGCATAGTCTCCCCCCCCCCCCCCCGACACCCCATTTTTAGGTTGCAACCGCGCCTGTTCTTGCCTTTTTATTCTTAGACTGATTTGACTGTAGGATCGATTTGGATGATATTTGCCATGGAAATGATATGAACAGGTACAGTCAAGAACGTATAAATACAAAAGTGGTACTGTATCGTCCGATATACACCTACGAAAAAAACTGTTGATTCTGGAGTGTAGTTTTATTTAGTGGTAATTGTAAAATATTTTATCTGAACTACTGTCTGTCCTCTAGCGTATCCATCTGTCAACTTTACTTCAAGACCTTCAAGTTCCGCCTTCAGGGGGAGGGAGAGAAATTAGTGGTGAATTAGCCGCTTACTGACAAAGACCGAATTCCACGCGGGCGGAGCCGCGGGCACAGCTAGTAATATATAAATTAGTGTGAGAAGAATTTTTTGTATCACTTTTCTCCATGAAAGTCTCGCAAGATGCGGTCGCACGTAAATACTGTAGCGGGTGCCATCAACGTCCACTCTCGCGCAGCCCGGCCCGATTACTTTATTAATTAAAACTAGTGTTGGGCACAACCTCACAATCATAGATAAGTAATTTTTTTTGTGATGTACCTCATAGTCATCCAGCATCATTCAACATGTGACTAATCTTACTCATTATGTTATAAGTCTTGATTTGATATTATGCATTTTGTTCATACTTTTCGATACATACATTTAAATTGTTACTTATAGTAAAGTTTTTAACTATGCTTGATTTTGTACTTTTTCTTTGTTTGCCGTTTAGTTATATATTTTTATTAATACGATAATGGGTATCACACAAGGGCGCAAGTGAAAGTAATAACAACAAATACATACTTAACGGCCTCCTAGCCTAGTCGGCAGTGACCCTGCCTATGAAGCAGGAGGTCCCGGGTTCGAATCCTGGTCAGGGCATTTATTTGTGTGTTCATCACGGATATTTGTTCCTGAGTTATGGATGTTTTCTATGTATTTAAGTATTTATCTATATTTATCTATTATATATATCGTCGTCTAGTACCCACAACACAAGCCTTATTGAGCTTACTGTGGGACTAGGTTGATTTGTGTAAGATTGTCCCATAGTATTTATTTATTTTTTTATACTTAGTTAGTGTACTATACCTATTTTTTTTTAGATTAGAAATATAACCGGTTGAGTTCGCCCATGTTTCTTTTCTTTATTCAACCATATCAGGGAAAAAATTAAATCAGAATATTATACTTGTTTCCATTAGGTATTAGATACGTTTTTAAGACAATAAAAAAGAAAGACGACAATCGCAAGATTTTTCTAATAGAAAAAAAAAAAAAGTAAAGTCGGGAAATTGGTGGCACTTTCATTTCAAACAATACTTTAGTCATTAAAACAACAACTAGGTATTACAAAACGCCAATTATAACAATTAACAACTTTATTTGTTCCGTAAAACTGCAATTAAAAAAAGATCCAACGTGTCAAAAGACTGTTACTCCGACCGGTTTACAAAACAAAAAGTATTTGCTACAATATTAAGTCCAAGTTAAGTGACCATTAATTTAAGAATAAACACGATTACATTAATTATCGCTAATTTATATGAACGTTTATATCTGCGACAAAATCTGATATTATTGCGAAACCGTAATTATGTTACTTTATTATATTTGCCGTTAAAAATGAGGAAACAATGCAAATTCGCTTTTATTCCTACGGATTAAAGGTTATTTACAAGTTTGAGGAATGCATAATATCTTGCAAGTTTGACTGGATTTAAGAATGCATATTGACAGACATGCAGTCTTGATAACTTGCCTAATAATGACACTCAGAATGACTTACTTAAGACTACCTATAATTTGTTGTTTTTCATGCTGAGGCGTTATTCTAACTACATAAAAACATGATTCGTTACGGGTGTCTCATCAAGATTACACCTAAACAAATGATGACTGACAAGTAACAACCAATAACACTATAACGTTAAGCAATTTTTTCATATTAATTTGACATAGACTTGATAAACAATTGATAAAAAGAAAAGTTCTGAACAAGGCAAACGTCAGTTTCTACAGGTGCAATAAATCATGTTCGATATCAAATTAACGTCGCGTTGATAATAAATTATAATATCCTAATATACCTCCACGGGTACAAATAACTGGAGTCTGTGCGGAAATCACGTGTTTCTATATAACCACGGCAATATTCTTCCGCAAAACTCTTTGTTTGTTTTGTGATTTTTTAAATGAAAATAAAATGAAAACATTGACATGTGACAGTCGCATGTTTTAATCACATCTAAGCAGACAAAGTCGCAAGCCAAAACCAGTGTATTTCTAATCATCTTGATCAAATTTTTCCTTCCTAGGTAGGGAAAGATTAAAAAATCCAGTTATTATTAAAGTTACAGTGTCCCATCTCTATCGTAGTAGAGCGATAAAGGATGGAACCTTATGGTCAGCACTCGTATCTAAATAACGATACAAATCGGTTTGTTTGTACAAGATCGCTAAGATAAGACGGAACATAATCTAGTTAGCATTCAAGATATTTCTGGAATCATGTCGCACTAGATTTAACATAGTTGAACTCTTCTTGCGAACGATGTTGTTATACTATGTATATTCAATATGAAATGTCCAACGGGACCTCTGGTGCCGGATTCTAATTTTAAAACACATTAACAATACAATAAGAATACAACCTATTTCAAACACAACTCCAACACACAACAAACAATCAACCAATATTGGAGTTGCGTTGGAATATTTATCAAGCAAACTCTGATATTTCTGATTCAGATGTTTATGCCGTAGCTGTATTGCGTTGTTAATGCATTGGAGTTGGATCGTGTCTATACGTGTTTTAAAGTTAGAATACGGCCCCTGGTAAATGTACTGAATACATTGATTGCATTGTTTTTGTAAAATAATGCAATTCAAAATCAAGTAATGTTTACGACAGTTATTTATTATTTACTATTTAGTATCTCATAGTTTTTTAACCGACTTCAAGATTTGAAAAGAGGAGGTTCTCAATTCGACGTGTATGTTTTTTTTTTTTTTTTTTGTTTTTTTTTTTTTTATGTTTGTTACTCCATAACTCCGTCATGTCTGAACCGATTTTGAAAATTCTTTTTTTGATTGTAAGTATATATATACAGATTGGTCCCGTTTTTGTCAAAACGCAGTTCTGATGATGGGATCCATGAGGAATCGAGGGAACTCCTCAAATCTTAAAGGCATACATATAGTGATTTTTATATTTTTATCAACAAAACCATCATTTTCATTCAAAACAGTGACATTGGATGAAGTAGAACTGCTGATGATGATCAGAACGGAACTCTTCAACGACGCATAGTTCACGTTTGGCGATTCGTCCTCTTCGCTGTGTTTGTTTAGCAAGTTTAATTGTCAGAACAAATGTTCGTCCAGCTCAAGTTCTGATGATGGGATCCATGAAGAATCGAGGGAACTCCTCAAATCTTAAGGGCTTACACATAGTGACTTTTGTATTTTTATCAACAAATCAAGCATTTTCATTCAAAAGAGTGACATTTGATGAAGTGGAACTGCTGATGATGAACAGAACGGAACTCTTCAACGACGCATAGTTCATGTTTGGCGATTCTTCCTCTTCGCTATGTTTGTTAAGCAAGTTAGATTGTCAGGACCAATTTTCGTCAAGCTCAAGTTCTGATGATGAGTTCCACGAGGAATCGAGGGAATTCCTCAAATCTTAAAGGCATACATAAAGTGACTTTTGTATTTTTATCAACAAATCAAGCATTTTCATTCAAAAGAGTGACATTTGATGAAGTGGAACTATTGATGATAATCAGAACGGAACTCTTCAACGACGCATAGTTCACGTTTGGCGATTGGTCCTCTCCGCTGCGTTTTTTAAGCAAGTTATTTCATTGTATGGAATCTAAGTGCACCATCTATCTACAATAATCCTTCACCGGCTACCCCCATTGAAGTCGGTTTTTTTTTCTTAAAAATTATATTGTTTTTAAAAATAAGTTAATGTATTATTCCCCATACACACATTAAACATTTCAGGATAAATTTTCATACTACTTAGGTTACATTAAAATAATACGACTAAAGTAAATATGTTATAATACCCTAACCTTAGAGAAATCAAACAACCGGAGTCGCCATTAACAGGCGTTCCCCTCTGCCGAAAACATATGACCAGTGGTCATACACATGTATGAAGTGACGTTTATCTATTTGTACGTTACGTACGAATAGCCATACATTTGACGTTCCCCTCCCCAACAAAAATCGGCAGACTTTTTTTGTATCGGATCGGAAATGACAGACATGGCTACTCCATCCGGGTTGAATTCTCTAAGACCTTAAACCATTATCATACGTCACCAAAGACGTTGGATTTTGTATAATTGTATATGACATTTTGGCCTGTAAAGGAACATTACATTTGTAATAAATAATTGGGTATTTAGTAGTTTATTTACGTTAGCATACTCCAAGGCAAAAGTAAGTTTATTATTTAATAGGACTGAAACCTCAGATTTATTGGCCATCCCGACTACTTTAGGGCATAAACACTATATTATGTCATAGGGTGACCATGACCGGTAGTTCACAGAACACAGCTAAAATACGATGCGACCACCCGCTTGTGCGGTTCAGGACAAATCCCGGATTTACGAGAATCGTGAGTTATTCTAAAACGGCTTTATTATCGAGTCCATAATTCGTTTACCAAAATTATATTGAAAATGTGTTGAAAGCTCACACTTAAGGTAACAATCTTTGTCTTTATTTTAGATAATGACAGATTACCAAGTGTAAAATAGGGCAAAATCTTGTAGCTGCCAATTTCACAGCTGAACTAAATGGCGCTGTACGCCGAAAGTCTCAATTATAATTGATATCTAACACCTTCAAGTTTTAGATCAGAGCAATAAGTCTAATAGCAGAGGCACACGTGTCGAATGCAAGTGACTGATACTTTTTTTTGCTTTTGGTTTAATAAAGTTTATTTTTCTTATTTTTTTTTATTGTTTTTTTTTATGTAATGAACCTTGATTTGATTTAAGGCGTGCTCAATCATTAGCAATTTTTAAAAAGCGTCTAAAAGAGCATTATTTATTTCTTACTTAACCTTAAGTTCCTACTCACGTCATGCATGCAAATTTCTCTGTTTCCTTTGCGTTACCTTGTCGTTATCTTCTCCTGTGCATACTTGTACTTATATATGTATTTTATGTAGTGTACCTATTGTATGTAGTATATGTAGTATATGTTACACGGTATGTAACTTATTTATTGCTATTTTGCACTGCCCAATAAATTGTTTCTGTTCACTGTTTCGCTATCTGAAGGTTGTCTGGTAGAAATCGCTTTTTAGCGATAAGACCGCCTATTGTTACCTAATTACTTAAATCCTGTTTCTTTTTTTTATATTGTATGTGTGTTTACTTTTGGTGCACAATAAAGCATTTTATTATTATTATTTCGTAGATTTCGTCCGCATAGAACCCCGTGAATTTCAAACGTCCTTGCTTAATAGAACTTCGTTCTGTGTTCGTTGAATATATATTATAAATTTCACGGTTCCACACGGTTTAGACTATTGGCATGCAAGAGGTGTAAGGTTCCCAAAAAGTTTGAAAGTGTCTTGGATATTTCGGAGAAATTTCACAAGACATAGATGGGATAATTTAAAAAATGGAAATTTAAATTCTCTCACAAAATGTACAAATTTTAAGTTTCCCTCGGCACATCAGTAGTAATGGACTAAGAGCTAGTCTCGTCAGATATGACACAATAATGACAGCAACAAAATCCGTCTGGTTAGATTGCTATACTATGCTTATTGCTAGATCCGGGCATCTGGCAGCTTTTAATGGGTGGAGGTCAGATTGACAGACTAGCAAAAATGTTGAATTGGATAATAGTAATACCGAAATAGGTATAAACTGCCAAAGTTGTCTCAGTTATAAAGGACAGGGCCTATATCTTAACATTAGAACAAAAATCATTGCGTATTATTACGGAACTATGAATTACATTACACGTCGTTTGGCACTACTTTTCCCCAACAGAAACTTTTGGCAGTGATATAATGTAGGTAATTATTTATATAATTTCTCATAATATTACATCAAACCCAGAACTCCAGGATTTGTTATCTTGAAGTGGTTTGCATTCTTTGACCTCCACCACTGTCCAGATCTAGAAATAAGCATAGTATAGCAAACTGTGTCATCTCTGACGTGGCTAGCTCTCCATCTAAGGCGATCTATTTTTTGTCTCTATAAAGCGCGGCTGTTTTATAAAACTAGATTTGTATTGTGTTGCCATTTCTGAATAAGGTAAATTATTAAAACGATATATTTCTAAGATTCTGCGTACTTCATAATATAATCTGCTTCATATCCGGTTCGGAGACCCGTTTACGCATAATTAAATGCATACATGGAGAAAATTAGCGTGCAGTTATTAATTTCATAAGTATTGATAATTATAATTTTAGTGTATTTGCTAAGGAATAGATATGATTAGCAGACCTTACCAGCAGATATTAATTTAAATATGAAAGTATTTAGAATGCTGACTAAATTAACTTTTTTATGGGTGAATATTTAATGTTAATGATATAATTTCCTGGCATACTTGTAGTGCCAGTAAGGGTTGGCGATTTAACTGTCTTGTATTAAGGATTTGCGATTTTTGTATTAGATCCTGCAACCGATGCCGGTATAACCTTGCATTCGCAATATTTACCCTATATTCTCAAATGTAATTAAGGTAAAGGTAGAAAAGGATTATTCAAAAATACTATGTCTCCAAAATGTCGATCTAAATGAAAGTTATTAAATGAAAATACTTCAAGACATCAAGTATCCATATTTTGTCTACAGAATTATGTTAGTAACAAAAAAACTATGTGTTAGTAAAATATAATATAATATGCTCATTGAATCGAACGTGCATGGACATCCAATGAATGATAAGAGGGCTATCGACCCTCTCTGCAATAACCCTCAGGAGAGTGTTGGTGCTGCCCCGTACGCGGTCCCACAGAAAGGCCACCCTCTTTCGCAGCACCGCATGGAAGCGCCTTAAAACCAATTGTAAAACTTAGTAAAGATGCACTCGCAAGGTTTCAGTTTTAAAACTTAGCACGTGTATTATTACCTGCATATCCTGAAAAGCGCAAATAGATCAGTGAATTAATTTGAAATGGAAACATTTGATAATCGGCAAATAGACAAAGAGCCGTATTCTAACTTTAACACACGTTTAAACACCAACTTAAATACAACTCCAATGAATTAACTACGCAATATAGCTAGCATCTAAACGTCTTAATCAAAAATATCGCAATTTGCTTGAAAATTATTCCGATGCTATTCCAATACAACTTCAATATTGGTTGATTATTTGCTGTGAGTAGAAGTTACGTTTAAGATAGGTCGTGTTTTTAACGTATTGTTTATGTATTTTAAAATTAGAATACGGCACAAAGCCACCAATAAACGTTTAAACCAATTTTGTTACTTAACTAACTTTACAAAATTGCCTACAAAACCATACAAATAAACAGTCAATTACACGCTCGACTCATTACCATAATTCCTAGACCACAAATTAATAACCCAAAACTGATTGTTTAACAAACAACCCAATTACCTCACGATAACATCGTACAGTCAGCAGTAAAAACTCACACAATAAAGTACAGTCGTCCATTGTTCGCGTGCGATCTGGAACGCGCCTTGACCGCTGCGCCAGCGCACAATGCATTTACTTAGCGCCTTGAAGGCATAGGATATCCGTACTGACTATACTTGATGATTGTTTCATCGAAGCACTATAAAGTGCAGCTAAAGCGTTCGAGACCTTGTGAATCTGTAGGTTTTTTAAATTGGTATAAAATTATAGGTAAATAACTAGTAACCCGCCTTGAACTGGGAACTCGCGATTTACTTGCAAACGAGATGACCAATATCTATAACAAGACCCTTCTGAAGATTTTTTTCATCAGAAAACCGTTACTAAAGTTATCGCTGAACAAACCCTCAAAATCAAAAAGCCATCGAAATGCCGAGACGTCCCAGTAGCCGAAGTTGTTTGTAAGAACTCACTTTTCTTACGGTCCGCTCGTTCGATAATGTCATCTCTCATGATCTGAAAGTTAAGCGATTGATTGATTGTTCCATGATATTGATTTATTTTATTTATTATCTATATCGCGGATGGAAAGTGATTACGATTAGCAATGAAAATTCGGTTCAAAATACATTTATCCTATAATTTCATTCATGTAAATTCTGATTTCAATAATTACTATTATTTTTCCTACATTAAACCAGAGACTATTAATGATATAGACAACCACTGGCGCTTCAGACTTGGGCCTCAAAAATTTCTGAAAATGTGGCTGTCTATATTATTTATAGTCTCTGACTAAACACAAGTTAAGTTTTTATAAAAAAATACAAAAATGTGTTTCAATTTTTTCGTATTCAAAATTAAGATTCTCACTTGGTTTAAGGCAACTCTTTTCACCCAAAGCGAAGTGATAAAATATCTCGTCGCATATGCTTTCAACACTCTTAACAAATCTGCTATGAAACGACTATACCTTTAATCTAAGTACATATGTCCTACATTAATTTGCAATTAAACTATCGGTACTACAAACATATTTTTAATGGTTATTTTTATTACTTCGAATACTTAGTACTTTATGACATTTCGGCCACAAACTATTTAAGTATCTATATCTTAGACCAAAAAAAAATAGGTAAACGACTAAGACAAAAAAAAATGGATTCTCACGTACCTAGTTATTTCTATGAAGAGGTTTATTTCCCATATTTTCTGCTCAACCATATACCTAAATTACCTAATAATTGCAAACAATCCAAGACATTCGTATACTAATATAAATTATATGGCCCTCAAGCGTTAGCGGTAAGTGCAATCTATAAAATACTCATAAAACTGCGTAGTTAAACTAAGCAGTTATACTAAATATGCTTAAATATGAAAATCTAAGTGACTAGCGGAAACTTCAAACGACTTAAGCTGTGAAAAGGAATATGAGCTCTATTTACGTAATTTACGTAATTGAAGAATAAATATCTTTTTTATGATCATTTTTTTTTCGATCCTTACCATTCAGAGACCTTAATAAACTAAAGTAAATAGTGATACACGTAGCAACTTGCCTTACCTAGTGAGGCAAGGCATAGCAATAGTAATAATTAAGGCAAATGAAGTTTGCTAACAAAACATTTGGTGATATGTCATTGCGATACCCTGACGTTGGCATTTTCTGCGATGCCTTTGGCACATGTGTTAGAGCAATCTATGAATTCCTGAATACAATAGCTTAATGTTTTTTTTATTATTATTTTGAAATTGATTGATATGTGTTTAATATTTAAGAATATAATTTTAATGTAACAAGGATTTGTTGTTATTGAAACACTGACATGTATTTGAAGGTAATCATTTTTTTTTGTGTAGACATTTTAATTTTATATGTCAAATTATTTAATTTAAGTTTTATGTTTAACTAATTCTACTTATAAGCGACTTGGTGTAAACTGTAAGCTTGTTTGTACATAAAATAAAGAAAGAAATAAACAAATAAAAGTAAGACACTAAGTAACTGCGACCACGTATAGCTTAAAGGAACCTTTGGCGATCATTGAAGCAGGTATAATGTAAAATACCCGTCGTATCTCATATTGGCTACAAGAGTAAGAAGAAATATTAAAACATTTTTACTTTCAAAAATATTCTTAGAAATTTTATTTTAGCTATGTTTATCATCAATTATTCAGAGCGTGTTTCAACACAAGCAACTATTTTTTCGCTTGCTTATGTGTTAGCATAACTTGCTCTACAACTACAACCAAACAAACGATCCAATTTCAATCCATTCTAATTTTAAAATACATAACGAATATATTAAAAACACAATCTATTTCAAACAACACACAACAAATGATCAACCAATATTTAAGTTGTATTAGAGTTGCATCGGAATAATTTTCAAGCAAATTCTGATATTTCTGATTCAGACGTTTAGGCTTTAGCTGTATTTACGCAATACATTGGAGTTGTATTGATTACGTTAATGCATTGGAGTTGTATTGAAGTTCGATCGTGTCTAAATGTGTTTTAAAGTTAGAATTCGGCCCCAGTTTTCTCTTACCATGCGAGATTGAACCAATTGTTAGCATAATACTTAATAATGGACAAACAATAAACATCAACGCGTGCGACATTAGTTAATCAGCAGCCAACCGCGAACTTCGGAAATCGAAATTTCGTTATCTGCGTCCCTTTCGATCGTACATGCTAGTGTGATAGAGAGAAAGTTATCGAAACTTCTATTTTCAATGTTTGCAGGCCCGGAGACGACATTTAAATTGTTTAAATACGACCATTGCATAAATTAGTGCAGAGCATGTTTAGTTTTAACATTCATTTATTTTTTACTTTCATTCCGTTTAAAGGATCATTGTAATACACACACCAAGATAATTTGTATGAAAGATTTAGCAATCAACTGCACCAATAAACATTTTTGAAATATTATAAAACCAGCCAAGATCCAATTCGACCGGTGCAAACCGTGCATTAATAAAACTCTAAATTAACTCATTAAAGTTCATACTTACTTAAACAGGATAAAGTTGTTAAATCGGTGCCTGTTTATAGAATTAATAATTTGTAATTTGGTTTATGTTTTGTTTAATTAGGAATCGTTAGGAAACGGGTTTCATACGCAGACTTAGCGGCGACATACACATATTGCACAGGGATAGTGATAAGTACATTTATAGATATGTGCAAGGTAGTTTGTATAATATATTAATATTGCCTCTAGGCTCTACCCTCTCAACATTCGCTTTCCCATTTTTATCTTAATGATACATTATTTTAATCCCGTGTTTAGTATTAACCTTAAGGTTAGGTACATATAGCTTATCTCAAGCTAATTTGATACTGAGAGACCTCAAAACTCGTACCTGTTTTCTGTAATTTTTAATCGACTTCAAAAAAGGAGATCTTTGGTAATATTTGGCCTGAAAATCTGGTATGAAAGCTATCTTTCAGTAAATGTATTGCTCTTTAACTCTGCCAACTAAGCAATTTTGTATACACCTAACAGAAAGTGCTTAGTTTATGAGATATAAGCGAAAAACTGAAAATAAAGAGATTTTTATCCCTCTTCAAGTTCCACAGGGTCCTCGAGGTCGAAAACTTAGAATAGTCTTCCTAGTATTCCTCCAAACAACCCGTTACAGTTCCGTTGAATTCGGATTACTTTCCAGGTCAAAATACATAACTGCTGGGCTATAAGTTTTAAACTTAAGAAAACAGTTTTACGTCAATTAGATGAAACAGTATATCAATCCGATACGGTCGAATCTTTAAACTGTTTTATTAATTAGCATAGGAAATAATAAATATATTTAGATAATCTTTTAACTACAACGATAATTTTAACCATATAAAATAATACGGCCCGCAATGTAAATGCAACACACTCAAGTTGAACGCTCCTTGACATCAACAGCAGTTACTTACTTTACTGAATTTGCAGTACATTGATACTGCAAAAATCATTGACTAATTGATTTCCTAACAATGACTTTTACTCGTTAGTTTAACTATTAAAAATCTGAGTCTGTTCAAATCAAAAACTTACGAGTAGTGATTTTTTTTTTTCAAGATTAATATCCATACTAATATAATAAATGAGAAAGTGTGTGTGTTTGTTTGTTTGTCCGTCTTTCACGGCAAAACGGGGCGACGAATTGACGTGATTTTTTTAGTGGAGATAGTTGAAGGGATGGAGAGTGACATAGGCTACTTTTTGTCTCTTTCTAACCCCCCACTTCCCTAAAATGGAGGGTGGAAGTTTGTATGGAGCATTCCGGGGGGCAAAGGGTAACCGTGTTACCCCGAATTTAACGCGAGCGAAGCCGCGGGCAAAAGCTAGTATATAATAAATAATAGATCAAGAGTAGGCCATAGGCAACCCTACCTCTTCGAGTAGCAGAATTCGGCTTATGTAGGGCAATGCACGGTAAAATGTTATGTATTTAGTACCCGGTAGCCTAAACCAAAGCCAGCGATCTGCTCGGTAAATTTTAGAAAACAAAGTAGCTTTAAAAACTTCCTAATTATTGATTACTGTATTGGATTTACACATATATAATAACAAAGCATTTGAGCTTAACCTCATTCTGTTCTCGACTGACTCATATTTAGTTTACATATCCAAAAACGCAAATCAATTAACATATCCAAATGGATTTAAATCAACAGGATTTGAACAAAAACTTTAAATTGAACTAATTTTCGGCCCAAACATTATCTTTAATGGTTACGGAGAAATCGATTATCGTGTAAGTGTGAATTCGGCAATAGCTGGTATCGTTTCATTTTGTTCTCGGTGTTCAAATGCACCAATGACGTTTTTGGTAATCGATGGAAAGATATTGATTAGGTGCCTTATTTTATTTTTCTTCTCCAGCATTATAAACACCAATTAAATAGCTTAGAGGAACATAAAAATATACTTCGTAAACATTGCAATGGTATTCCATAAGAACATTTCTAAACTATGTTTTTATCGATTTTCGTACATTATTATAACACTGTTGTTGTTTTTATTTTTATAGATGGCATACGACAACTTTCGCATTCTGCCATCATTTTGATATTTCGCTATTTTCGCTATCTTGTATGCAATAGTGATATGATTCTGATTTTCAATCTCTTACCCTACTTAGGCTACGCAGCACGCTGAGTGGACCAAGTAGAGGACGAGATTGAAACATATTATAGTCATATATTTTTAGGCCTTCTTGTAGGAAGATACTATTGCCGGTAGTCACCGTACTCGACTGAAAAGCTATTAATTCTGTCGCGATTATATTAAATACTATTGGTGTTTCTAAATACAGATAAGATAAAAGAAGTATTATTTAATGAATCTGTTGAGAGAGAATAAATATTATTTTGGATTAAAAATTTAAATTCTCGTGTCTGTATATATTCTTTTGTGTACATTTACATCGTGGCTTTACCTAGAGACAGATACTACACGGTCCAATCTAATCAAAAATCTTTAAATTTCTAAAGCATATTCTTTTACTATCATGACGCTTCGGTAATAATGGTCTTGTAGTTAGTGCAACCCTTAAGGTAATTGAAGAAAAGGGGATTGAAAGTTTCTGGCCACCTCTACGCAGAAGACCCCGTAGGCTAGTTTAAGAAACTCTGCTCTGTGAGATGTGGACCTCGCGAGACTGAAACTGTATATACAGTATCTATGTAAATTAACAAAGGTCTTTAGCGCCATAGCGCTAAGTCCTTTCTGCCAATTACCACCATTTCGAACATTTTCCAAAAAACGAAATGACAAAATAAATTCTAGGTAACTATAGAACCTGCTCACAAAATTTCGCAGGAATGGAATTTGTATCTTATTCTAAGTATGAAAACCTATAATTAAAATTGGTTTTGTTTGGAGGGTTGGCCGGCTGAGACGACGGGTCTTATACAAAAAAAAATCTCGCGTCCAAATATTTTTTCTCCTATTTTTTCTTAGTCGCAATACGTTACTCCGTATATCTATTCCGTAGTCCTGTGTTCACCGCCGCAGCACAAGCAAGGTTCCCAAATGCCCACGGAGTTACCTGTTG
This sequence comes from Pammene aurita, assembly GCA_947086415.1. NCBI lineage: Eukaryota > Metazoa > Arthropoda > Insecta > Lepidoptera > Tortricidae > Pammene > Pammene aurita. The sequence continues at coordinate 8,685,680 of OX352303.1, forward strand.
TGTACGGCGGTACTGCGCTTGCGTCTTACGCGCGCCTCTTCCCTGGACTGCGCGACACGGTGATGGTCGAGCTACCTCCTTAGTCACCGCTTCCCTCCTTTTGTTGGTACCAGGCATGCGAGCGTGCGAGAATTCTAGCTCTGCATCGCTCTCTTCCATTAAGAAGTCAGCCATCAGCATCAGCTCACACTTGCCGCCCTTTATGTGCTCCTTCGCGTAGACGCACCATCGACTTCTTAGGTGTGGACTCAGTCTGTCCGTTATCTCCCGAACTAACAACGGGTTGTTGCTTAGTTCCTGCTGTCAACCTCGCAAAGTGTACTTGCGATATTTAAAATCTTCGTTGCAAACTCGTTCAGGTCGATGGCACTGGGCCCCAACGGCGGCAGCCGCTTGAGCTCGTCCAGCGCCATGTCCACCAGTAAGTTGATGCGCCCGATATTCTTCTTGAGGAGCTTTATTATTAGCTCTGGCTGTGTCGATGTGGATAACAGATGCTGCACACACTGTCGTGCATCACCACGTAGACAGTTCCTCAGCCGAGCCATGTTCTCAAACGCACTGAAGTTGTACTGTAGGGTTGACTCCGTGTAGGCGTTGAAGAACAGAAGCCATTCGTTAGGGTTGTCCGTGAATGGCGGCAACTCGTAACACTGTTTCGGCGTTGTGGTTCTGACGGCGTCCCGTATACCAATTATGCCCTTTAACGGATCACCAATATTTTGGTCACACCCTATAGAAGAGAACAGATGGACAGATTCCGGACGTACATAAGAAAGTATTTTTGCTGAAGCTGAAACGGAGACCTTCTATATCGCTCGGTCAATATAGACACAAAATAACAAAAACAATTATTGCATCAAATAAGGTGATTAGTTCTAATAACAATAAGTACGTAAAATGTACAAACAACAACACTCTTAACTGTTCATTGGTGGAGCCAATGTGGGATCAATGTTACTCTGCGTCCGTAGGAAACACCTTAGACAACCCTACACGTAATCCCTGGGTGGTGCTAAAAGAGTAACAAACTTGGCAGCTGCACTGTCCCATCTGGACCTCACAGCACTCATTCGATTTTCATTATCATCTGCTTTCCCATTACCACTACCCTAGGGAAGAAATACCTATATTCAGTGACATGTAGCCATACGATACATAAATAAATTGGTGGAGCCTTATTACATAAGGCATAAGGTCCACCGATGGGCAGCTAACAGTGTGGGTGATGGTACTACGTATAACTTCGCGTTGTTCTACAAGAATTACCACATTCGTGGCCTAAACAAATAAATAACTAGACTAACTGGGTTCCTAATCACTTAGCACTTGTACTGTAAAACAAATTTAGTAATGCGTTTAACAAATCACGCAATAACTCGAAATACTTGGGATTTTTATATTAGACCATTTTTCTAGCGTTTAAATTAACTTTGTACTAATTATGTCTAAAAACTAAATAAAACTATAAACAGCTCTCTGATTATTGTATTTTCAACTTAATGACGTTTGTGTTTAGGTTTTAATTAGAATGAGTTGTGTTTAGATTTAGTGTAGTTTAACTTAATGGCAATGCAATTTCGAAAATTTACTCACTATCGTTAATACTTCCAAGAATTTCGAGTCAAATTCATCGAAATGCTGCCGAATACAGAACTCGTTGTGAAGGTTTTCCCTTCTTATGTTACTAATGGGACATTAAAATAAAACTGGCACCTAAAAATGATATTCAGAGACTTTGAATTACGTTTATGTTCGTTAAACTGGTGGTTTATTAGGCGGTATGTTGCATAACACAACACGTTTTAAAAGAATAATGTTGCCAAATCAATAGTAGGCAATTAGGCTAAAGAGATTAAAGGCAGCGGAATGTTATTCCACTTTGAGCCGAAAAATATACTCGAATACTCAAAGACAATCAAAAGGATCACATGATATAGAAGATTTCCATACGAGGTGACCGGTTTCCATTGTCCTTCAAGGATGGTGATATTGGTGCTTCATCATCTTAATGTATCATCTTGAAGATGATGATGATGATTATGATTATGATGATTATATGATAAAACAGTCGCGTTACAAAGAAACTGACAGACGAAGCGCAGCCTAAACTTTTAAAGGTAGACCTCGAAATTAGTCATATATTTTTCAGATTTTAAGAAACTCCCCTAAGAAATATATTTTTTATAATTCAACTTATGATGGGTTAAAAAGATCTTTAAAATTTTAAATTCGATCTGATGTGATCAAATACCAACACATAATAATTTTGATCAGTTACCTACAGTGTCAGAAAAAGTAGTTCTGTGTCACAATCACAACCCACAAATCACCCTGAGAACGTGTTCTGGGTCGTGTACGTAGGTACGTAGGTCCCTACACATCGCAAATATCAATATAGTTTATACGCAACTAAATATTGAAGGAGACATAGGCATGTTATGTATATATCTCCCAAATTTTAAGCCACATTATCTACATAAAAATCAAAGTGATGCTCAAAATCTAACCGAAATATAGACGTCACGATAATCTTAAGATAAATAAAGGCATTTATCAGCGGGCCTGTATAAAGGCTGCGCGCGAGTTGATAAATAGAGGACATTTATTCCAGAGAGATTGTATCAAAATATTTAGTTTGTTTGGGATAAGTGTCAAGCTCTTAATGGCAGATTAGACGCGCCCTGGGAGAGTGCGATTGTCCAAGCCAGACCGGCGGGAAATAAACGCCGAGATTTTCACCTTTCTTTTTTAAAATACTAGACTAGTCATAGTGTTGTGTGCCTGCCGGTGATCGAGTAAGGGTGCCAGAGACCTCAAAGATGATGCACTGTGTTGATGACGGGTGACCTTCTTGTCCCTTCAGCCGTCAATAGAGTGAATCCTCTTTCATATTAAAGGATCGGCAATGTGACACCTATGGAGTTGTAGGCATCCGTAGGCTATGGTAGCTGCTTACCATCAGGCGGACCTTATGCTTGTTTGCCAGCGTCGTGGTATAAAAAAAGTGTGTAAAAGTTTGCTCCTCTGTACGTCATGCCGCTGAGCACAAGCCTCTCGTGTACGATAGAGATCCCGATCTCTGGGCCCACCCAATGCTGGTTGAGGTCTTCATGTAACATAATGTCAAGATTAATGAAAGAGCTCAAAACGTTGGGAAATTTAAAAAAATAGTGCTAACACGCGATTAATCCGTTTAATTGTAACAACTATAATGTAATGGAATAACTTTAGATGTTAATTTTAAACAAGATGACTGAATCACCACGTTAAGGCAGGTAGCATTTTATTAATCCATCCAGTTTCTCCAATCAACTTATAGGATTAAACGGACGTTACTACTACGCTACCTGTTAATTTAGAAAAGCACAAAGCTAATCCTGGTAATTCTCATAGTACAAAACCCTACTGAAATAGTACGTCAATAATTTGTTCCTTAGATAATGGTTTCATGATGATCTTAAACTTATTTTCATAGAATGTAGAACGTAAACCGAGTTTTGAATATAATACTTGTATAGGTAGACATGTAAGGCTCCTTTTAAAGGATGGCCGGACGCTGCACACAATTGGGAGGATTGGAAAAAGCGGGGGGAGGCCTTTGCCCAACACCACTGTGGCACATTACAAGCTAAAATAATAATAAATAAGATATAAAAACTGACCAGGCGCGAGTCGGACTCACAATATTTTAATAATCATCGAACAAATTTTTTTACACAAAAATATTTTATTTTCTGTTAGTACTTAATATGTGTTGTGGAAGTTTGTAAGTGCATTTTCTTTTCTTGTGATAGAACAACAAATTTACAATTTTCGGACTTTTTTCTTTACTTGTGCTTTAAGACCTTCCTTCTGGCCAAATTTCATGATTCTATGTCTATGGGAAGTATCCTAAAGGCTTTGGGTCCTCTGCGAAGTGTTATAAAATAAAACTTAAATGGACGTATCTTTAAACTGAATTGACTTAGGAGTTTGAATTTATTGCAGCTTTAAGGGACTGTAGACATACGTATTTGATGTAAATTTCAATTTGATAGCTGTTCTCAGACCGACAGACAGACATAGGGACAACAAGGTGATCCTATAAGAGTTCCGTTTTTTTTTTCCTTTTGAGGTACCCTGCCCTAAAAATGACATAATTGAAAAAATAATATGCAACTACAATTATCCTAACCAGCATTTTTAAAACCGCCCGTCTGCACAGTCAAACAGTTAAACATTACTGTGATATTGAATAACCTAAAGGATCCTATTATGAGCGTGCGCGGGAGATTTGCGCATCCATTCATAAATTGGCCATTTTAAACAAAAAACGCCTTAAACAGCTGCATAATTTTAAAGAACTTCATATTTTAACTACTTGAGATAAAGTATATATTTGAAAGAAGATTTCAAGTTGATAGAGCTTTCGTATATAGGTATTGTCCTAATATTATAGTATTAAGTTTGTCGATGAATGTGAATAGATTAAGATGAACCTCTAGGAAGGTTAAGGGTTGATATAAATATGATGAAACAGGAAATGGTTACTGTGGTGTAAATAAGCACATTTATTTTTAGCTTGACCTCAAGTACTTTAAGATCACAGAGAATAGTGTATTTTGAAATTTTTGAGTACCGTAATGACCGAAGAAGCCGTCTGGAGTAAATCTTGAACCGCACGCTGAGTCGAACGCGCGTTACCGAGCGTTCATCTGAGCTTAGCCTTATCGTTACCGCGAATCGAAAAGTAGATCGAAATGACAGAAGACAACGAAAAGCCACGTGATCATTTCTAAACAAGTTTCGATTGGCTACGTCGCTAAAATGATTGTCATTTGGTTGGCCTCATGAAGCCACACAAAGAAAATATTTAAATATTATCATCATACCACTTTACTGTTACCTATCTCTGCGTTAGTGTTTTTTGATATCCAGAAGTCAATATAGTAAAATTGGAGGTATTCGCTTTACAAACTAAAGTCTAAATACATATAGCTCTCATGTTGTAAATACAGTAGTGCCGGTCCGATTTAATGCAGGCATTTTCTCGCTTGGTGTTCCAATAAGTACTTGCCACTAATGATTTTTTTTACTATGGATGGATTATACTCTGACATAATGAGCACAAAAATTGTTCTTTTATTACATAACCTAGAAATGATTCTGTTATTTTAACTAAAAACTTTCGTGAGACTCTAACATATTACAAATATTTATAACCGGTTACTCACGTAATCAGAGCAAAAATCGACTTACATTACGTGAGTAACCCGTTATAAATATGTATTTATAATTCTGTTATGTTTATCTGTATTGACAATCATTGCATCCTTGTCACTCTGGTGGTTAGAAAATTACAGTAAGTCTCTTTCTCACGCGGGTGACGGAAGCTCATTGGCGCGTCCGCGTCTCTCAATTGGTATGGTGGTGCACGACTAGAGATAATTGTTTGAATTCACTTATTTTAAGTACCTCACTTTTGGAGCGTGCAGAGCTTATCAGTCATTATTATATATCATAGCTTCATAGCTTGCCACACGTGAACCATTCTTAGCCCAGAGTCTGTTTTTTTGTGCTCAAAATAACAAAGATGGCATGATCATGGACTTTAGCAACATCATATTTATTAAATGCCTATTACACTGCTTACTTATAAGTCCTGGTTGTTTTCAAGACTAGAATATTGTCACTAACTTACGCCTATGTTACTTTCGTTATGTCAATCTATATTTTGTTATGGAACGTACAATTCGGTCACAAAAAAAACCATTTGCGGAGCTATTTCAATTTAATTCAGGTATTTTGAAATGTTTACAACTTTGGTTTTCATATAGCATTATAATTATTATTTTATTTTATTCCGATTTGTAAGTTAACGTTTACCTAATTATTTTGTTCTAGTTTTGATTTGTAATTATCACTTTCCTCCAATATGTTCTATGACAAGTTTTAATAACTCATAATACTGTTACTTTATTTACGAAAATAACACTATAACACAAAAAAACCTTTTTTTTCCACACACTATATTCAAATAAATTCAATCATAAATCATCATAACTGTATCTTTACTAGACAAAACTGTCCCCTATAAGGATTAAACTTAAACAAAAGATTACAAAAAGACTGTTGATTTTTTTTCTCCTTTTATTTCTTGATCTAAATATTTTAATGTTAAACAAAAGAAGGATTATTACCCTGTGGTTTGGATTGTAATAAACTAACTGGGTGGTTTAATCCCAACGGTAGATTTTAACTGTTACTAGTAATGTTTGAATGGAGTATAGAAATGTTGCAGATGTTTTGGAATGGTTGTTCTCGTAAAATTTGAATGTCTTTTAAAATAATACCGGAGACATCAGCTAAAATATTCTAGTACTAATTTTATTAGGCAACCATCTCGAAGGAGATTGCAACTTAATGCGATAACTGTCAAGGGAACTAGGACTGTTTTGGGAGCAACGTTTGTACAGTGGACTATCTTTATCTTTATCGTAAACATACAAAGAGGTAAGATAAGCACCTATATTGCACCCTGTATTTTAAAATCCGATTCATTCAAAACCAGTGAGTTAGGATTTTAGTACAGGTACAATCTCAAACAAGATTTACCGAAAATATGGCTCGTGAAAATTTGTAACCGGCCAGTATTATACCGTAATAAGCCTGTCAGAGAAACTGCTGTACGAGTCGTTCTTACAGCACTATTGTGGGGCCATTTTTGGGCTGATTGTGTATCCCGTTCTTTATTACGTATCGGTGTTCAAAACATACTTAGATCCGTAGTTACAGACCATACGTTCAGAAAATACATCAAAAATACTTTAACCATAAAGTTATTAGATCATCCCGCAGTAGCAGCGGGCAATTTATCAAAAAGGGTCATATTAATAAATCGCCCAAAGTGCGGTGTCGGCTTAACAGGCACTAAACGTCCGGGGCCCCGTATCTCACGAGATGTGTTAATTTACATGCTCGGAGGCTGCTGCTAGGGTTCCCTGGGAAGGGTTCTACAAGTCCCTGAAATTAACTAGTAGTCCCCCTCGAACTAAGAACTCGCGATTCTTGCAAATTACTTGTATAACAAGACCCTTTAACAAAACTCTTTTAGGCAGGATGAAAAGAGAATCAGGATGCCTAAACAGGCGCGGATACAGCAACAGCAACAACCCCTTGTATACTAAGGGGCCCGTAGGTGCGGACCGTGATATTTTTTTGTGTAGGAAAGTGCCCCCCCCCCCCCCCCCTCAACGAAATCCTGGATCCGCGCCTGTTTAGGCATCCTGATTCCAGAACCCCCTGGTCAATCCAACTCATATAAGAACTCTATATTTATCTCTGCTACAACCCCAATGATTTCATGAAGGTCAGAACAAACGTTACTAAACTAATCGCGGAACAAACATTCAAAATCAAAAACTCATCGAATGCACGGTCCCAGTAGCAGACTCACAGTTCAGTTGCGTCCAAGGTTGTCTGTAAGCACTTCGCTGCTCTCGCTCGTTCCATAAATCTCTAAAACGAAAGATCAAACGAAAAAGATATAAACGAAAATTATGCCTCATCACTCTCCTTGTCAATAGCGAAACCTTGGTTGAAACCCTGGAGTTGTTAAGATTGTTCATCTATTTTCAATTTATACGTACATATGTATATGGGCTCTTATCTAGTGCACATAACATCGCGATTATGTTAACCAGTAAGGCAACAACGTTTAAGTGTAACCCTCACCGGTTTACATTTTCCAGTATTCTTGTATAGTGTAGATAGATAGTAATAAGTAGATCATCATTATTTTTGATGACCTGTCCCCATTTACAATATTATGGGGTCGAGGCATGTTATTTTATTTTATGCCACGGTCACATAACTTTATTTCTTTCTCAAAGAGTATAGTTATATTTTTGTTGGTCTGTCACTCATGTAGCCCGCCAAAGTCATACATACTATTTACCCTCGCATAATAATATATTGCTAACAGTTAAACGTAATCTAACACTAAGACTAAGTTAGTAACCTAAGGGCCTGTTTTACAATGTCTAAGTAAAGTCCTGAATAAGCTACTTGCCACTTATCTGACGAATAAAGTCATCGTTTGCGTTTCACAATCTTCAAATAAGCTTTACTTGTAGATAAAGTGCTAAGTATTGCAGGTAGTTTTATCTGGCAATCAATTTATTTGTTAATTACCTATCCAATACTTTACTTGAATATTGAGAAACAGGCCCTAAGTATTGTAGCAATTAAATCTGTCATTTTAATCTACAAAACCCTATAGTTACGATTGAAACGGGCTTCACCTCAAAAATTACAAATAAATATAATACCCGTTACTCAATACTATTATCTCGTACACCGACGTATTTAGGTACAGTCATACCAATAAATACCGGCATACAGTCGCACCGATAAATCCACCAGCGTATTGAGACGTAGATCTAATCTCCGACCAGAGATTTATACATTTAAAAGATTTATTTTGGGTAGAAAATGTCGTTTCTATTAGAGAGTGATTATTTTTGTTGTTTGAGTTTTTTTTTCGATGGGAACGATGAACTAGTTTGGTTCTGTATGTGGAACAAGTTTATAAATTAAAATCATGTGAATTTCTTTTTTAATATTTTTAGGGACTTACTAGATTACGTAATTTACTTACTATATTTATTTTAAAACAATCACGTTAGACTATAATAAACAAAATTTGACGTAGCGTCCGTTGTGAATTTAGTTTTGATGAAATTATATTCCAATAAAAAAGTACTTACTTAGTACTTATCTAAAATGTTAAAATTAAATAAAATATCCTAACCTAATAAATGTTGGTGATTTTAGGAAAAAAAAATAGTTTTATAATTTCTATGACTGTTTTGACATCTGTATTAATAGTAAGAATTTTGAAGATATTCGCCTTATTAACCTTGGCACGAAACGTCAGGCGCTTAAATCCCGGCCAAAACCCTCCTATAACTACACTATCTATAGTTCCGGTCAACTTTATTGTACCACATGCGACCCTGTGTTTCAAAGTAAGTTCGGTTTTGCCAGCCATATCAGAGCTCACGCTCGCAACTAGCTATTGGGTCGCCGTCGCCGGCAACGGTGTGGATAGCTATACTAGAACAAAACCGAAGGTAAGCCCAAACTACCGTTACGTTACACTATCAAACTATTACCAAACGAAACCTTTCTCGACGCAAACACCCGTGCTCAAGAAAAAAACTTTTGTTACTGACGTCACAGGGTAACGGACATCTAAAGCAGCTAACTGTCCAGCAATAAAACAATTACAATATTTGCTCTCATAACAGTTTGTGCAAATTTCTTTTCTATGAATTCCTCGGCGCTTGTGTCGGCCCCTTTGCAGTCTTTTTTATATTGTGCAAATGTTTTGTTTTTTGTTACGTATATTGTACCGTAAAATTAGTATTGATTATGTTGGATGGAAAAGACAAAAACCAGTTCCGTTTGTCTTTTCACATACCTATTTTTGTAGTAAAGAATGGTCATCGACGATAGATTCTTTTCGATAGAGGGGACATAAAATTATTTCAAATGAGGCATCTATGAAGTCATAGACTTAAAAGGTAGAAGACTGGTTCAAATTACCAGTACTAAACCGATGTTATAAAGGTAAACACGCAAAGCATAACGAAGATATCGTTCGAATCGTTTCAGATCCAGATTCCATATGTTCAATGAATAGACCTGCGCGGGTCGCGGACGTCGAAAATCGAAATTTCGTTATCTCCGTCTCTATCGTTCTGGCATATTTGAAAGATAGTGATGCAAATATACGATCGGATGAACGAAGTGGTTCGTGGTTATAGCCCTGTTTCCTATTTAAATTGATTTGAAATTGAAACGCGTCGAAGATAAAACGATGGACTACAGAACTGTGCGTGAAATTAAAACGAGAGACAGACGGAACCTATCTAATCTGTGGGTTTTATGCTCATTTATTGAAGTGTGTAGGCACTAATGAATATTATAGATTGATTAATATACCAAAGATGCCTCCCGATTTCCATATAGTTCCACTTATATACCAGTTTATGTACTTGATCTGAGTTAGACCACTTTGCATGATCTTGCAGTACACATCGAATATGTATAGTGTATTAATGTAAATACATACAATTATAAGATTAATTAAAGAACATCTAAGTTTTTAAATAGGTAAATTGCTTACCGTTGAACTTCGCGTATCACAAGTAATCGTCGTTGTGTCGCATTATGTCGTAGGTTTTCTTGATTAAGTTAGTTTAGTCCTTGGCTTATAAACATTCGTTTCGGTTTCTACATTTTAGCTACCGTTGTGTGTCTATCATTATAGACTAATAAATTTTACCGGTCACGCTATTATCGTAGATACTGTATATAGATTAAATACTTAAAATACCGAACCAAAATCAGCTACTCTCTGATATTCAACAACCATATCATACTTTTAGAAGTCGCCTCGTTTTGTATATATTTAATACTAATATCCGCGGTAAAGCTATTATAATTGTGTCACAGTACGCAAGCTTTCTTAAGGTATACCTCACCACACCAGTCTACTCACTCAGATCAGGTTGAACTCGCTTCAGCTAACCCTCTGGAAGCGCAGACTCGCTACACTACACTCGTATTTCATATCATATCTCATGGAAGGAAAATAATTTAAACAAATTTGACACAAGTCTTCTTCGAAATCCTTCCATGACAATTTGACAGCAAGGGGAGTTCAATACAAAACTTAGTGTCAAGTTTGTATACATTATTTCCGTGAGATTTGAAATACGGGTTTAAGCTCAGTAGAAGTATTCCAGTGCAGTTAAATCAAGTCAGGTGCGGAAGGTTCCTGGATTTTCCTTCGGGTACCTACTTATAAGCTCTACCGCTTCAAGGGCAAATACACCAACTGCGGATAAAAAAACAGTAAGGACTCATTTTCAACTTTCACATTCAATGCTATAATCTATAACTCTCCGCGTTAATCAAAGAAACTATGTTGGCTTCATAGACGCTGTAAGCGTCTTCAATATTCGATTAAGTTTGTTACTCAGTTTCTTTGATTAACGCGGAGAGTTATAGACATTATAGCATTGAATGTGAAAGTTGAAAATGAGTCCTGCCTTAAAAGCAAACGCGACGCTTATTCTCGAAAATATGCTTTCGGCGGGAAAATATCAAAAGTTTTATTTTATTTTTACAAAACATTTTGTAGTCAAAAGAACATACGAGTATACTTAGCCAAAACTTTTTATTCTGCACCAATAATTCGCAATTCTGCATTTTTAATACAAAATATGCTGGTCACGATATCTGTCAAGCAGACTGTAACTGAGCACAACAAATTAGTAATAACTTCTCTCCAGTGATAGGCCTATAGACAGCTTTTAAGACCTTCTTTCATGTCGCTTTTTATCTAAATGACGGCTAAACTAAAAAACTTTGCAAAAGTACCGTTTTCTACGGCAAAGAAAGTTTTATGGCCCGACGGCGTAGTTGCGTAAGTAACAGTTTTATGATTTTGAGATAGTTACCTTTTTTAGCGGATCTTTTTTAATGGCCTCCTATTGCTAAGGAAGCACCTTTTTTTTTAAAATTTTATGGACTGATGACTTATTCAGGTCAGAAAAATGCGTATTATTTTAAACAGATGCTAAACAGGATACATCCTACTCAAGATGATGTAAACGACTAAATACTTTATCGCTAGCCAAGTATAAATACAAACATAGTTTTTAAATAAAATACTAAAACAACAATGGATCATGTTATCTGTACTAAATAAATAATTGAAATTTGTAATTGGAATCAATTTTCTATTGATATGTCAACTAATAGGTACATATTGTATTATAAATGCAGAATGCAGTGTTCTTCCTTCACGCACGCATAAACGGCCCAATAAGTGAGAAGGCGGAATCCATCCAGGTATAACATATTTCCCTAGATAGGTATATTTTACTACCTACTAATTAAAAACTATCGTAGAAGGAAGAACTTTTTTGTGACACCAAATTAATCATTGTGTGATCAGTGATGGCTCAGTCTCTGTAGGCTGCCCATAAATCAATCTCTTTTTAAATACCGGAACTAAATTGGCTACTTTCCTAAAAAAAAATATTTAGTCCGTCAGTTAGATTATCAAAAAATATTTGACACGTATTTTTTATTTTGTCAATCAAACAAAAATTGGTGAAGATATAGCCCGTTAAAGTTCCGCGTGACGTCACATTGCAGTACAATTTTTAGTATAATAAAATTATATTTTTTTTACCCAGGAAAGTACCCAATTATATACCTAAGTATCGCAAGGATAACATCCCAGCAGGAGAAGTTAGTCAAAAGTGATATTTTATAACCAAAACGTCGTCTCTCGTCATCGGTTGAAAATTTGACCTCTAAATGGCGTTTAACAATAATATAGGTATGTATGTTTTAGCGCTTTAAGTACTAATATTTAAAATTCTGTAACAACGGAAGCGTACCTACTGAACGTTCAATGATAGGCGGACGTTTTAGACGGGGTATTTTTTTTGTAGTTGGGATTTTTATAGGTAGTTTTATTTTTATACTTACATATTTTTTTAATTAGTCTGTTAGTATAGTTTTTATTTTATAAGTTTAATTTTAGGTTTAATTAATGATGTGCATTCATTGTATTGATAAAATGTAATCTCGCTCAAATCTGGAGCAGAGCCCGACTGGGGAAGTACCTCAACCTTACAGAAAACCACAGCCAAATAGCATTAGACGCTACTCATAATGTTGTGTTCTTGTTGGTGAGTAAGGTTGCTAAAGAGCTTAAAGAGGACCCAGTGTATTGACGATGAGGGACCCTCTTGTTCCTTTAGCCGTCAACACAGTGAATCCTCCTTTTTGTCTTTACAAATAGTCTAATTAGGTACATATTTGTTTCTAAGAATGTATTTACGTCAAAATTCAAATAAAAAGGTCAACTTGTGTTAACTATTCGTATATAAGACCCACTTTTTTGGAACTAAGTATACTTAAATATTGTGCATTAAAAATATTTCATTTCAACAGTTGCAAATTTTAATATTCTTTTTATTTATCCTTAAAATATCGCCACACGCGTAAAAACAAGTAAACGCATTAAACTATAGAATTACGATAATCGCGCGATCTATAACGTCGCGTATCTTCAATCGCGGGCGCAGTGGCAAAGTTCACGCTCCCACCATAGCGCACGAGAGCGAGAAGCAGACAGCGCACCGGCGCGCGAGCGACGGAGATGAACTACCGATAGATGTTGCGTTAGAAGCCCCGCCCACTTCTCGCTTGGCCCGCCGAATCCTCCTACAGAGGCATTCGTGCGCACACGCCGATCCGACAACACGCGCGCGAATTGAATTTAAAAATTTTTGAATTGAATTCGTAAATTCAAAAATGCCGTTCGTTAAATTTGAAACTTTATATTAAGATTTAAACTAGATATTATTTTGTTTCGGTAAACCGTGGAGTGTGTTTGCGTTTTCAGTTAGCGCACTCCTGTAAATTGGCCGCCTGAATTTGTTTGTTTTCAGTGAAAGTGACTGGACTGTGACATTTGAAATCGATAGTATTCGTAATTGAGGCACCGCAGATGCGGGTCGTCTTCATGTGATTTTAGACATTGTTTTGGAAAATTGGTGAAGTGTATGTGGGATTTTTATAAAGGAAGCCATTGGCTGCAATAACCTTATTTTCATCTAGCGCCAAAGATATTATAAAGGTAAGTGATATCCAACACATCATACACACGCATTAAATAGTGTACCTAAAAAAAACTATTATTAAATTTTTCAATTGAATTTTTGCATTTAAAATCAATTAAATCTACGTACCCGCCAATCAGGAACGCAATTCTTATCGTGCGTCCTGTAAAAGACATCAACGGGAGACGAGCGCGTATTTATCGCACATATATTTTACAAGTTTCATGTTATTCTCGTGAGTAAATTTATTGTAGGGCTTATTATTATAGTATATTAAAACAAAACAATTTAAACATACCTTTTTCACTTTAAAACGTGCGTACTATCGGGTTCAGAATTGCATGGCCAATTTATGAATGAATTCATTGATAAATTGACCATGCAATTTTGAACCTGATGGTACCTTACAATGTAAAAGTTGTCTTTGTCTTCGATATTTTCCCTCCTTTTTATATTAAGTACGTAAACGGGCATTTTCACTTAACTGTGTACCATTAACGGCCGGTTAGCAATCGTCACAAAACTGACGGTCAATGTCAAATCCCATACATCTCGACAGGAATGTGATGGTTAGACGTTACTGAAACACGACTTAAGTCGTGCTTTAAAGTATAAGTTAAAATAAAAATGCCCAAACATTAGGTACTATACCTAGGTACTAAGTTGACATTCGCATTATAAATTTGTCAACACTAAAGAATGTATTTTTCGTGAAATTTTATGTTTTACATTCTCCATGTACAGTTATTTTAAATTCGTATACCTAGGTATATATTTCAAATTGTGTATATAAAAAATTAACGACTTCCTAACTAACATTGCGATTACATTGCTTAAATTAAACATTAACTTAAAAGACTCAGTTAGCACAAATCTAACTTAATGTTTGCTAACCTCAAATCTAACAGTAGTTACAGTATTAGAGAAGTTTGTAAAGTAGAAAAGACAGCAAACTCAAGCAAAGCAATAAGTATTACAGTCATTCCTATCCTGAACTACCTACTCACCCGCTTAAGTACCTATAATCCCTAGATTAAGATATTATTCTGGGTAAAATATAAAACTTACAGTATTAAATATATCACTTAATAGTTTGATCCAGATTACCGTTAATCCGTTCTAGATTATACTTAAGTATACCTAGTTTAAAGTTATCCCTCTAATTTTTTTGCGTTATGTATCGATCAATAGCTTAAGATAAAGTCACGGATTAGGTCATCTACATATATCTACATTATTTTAAGATGTCCCAAACCTAACTATGTAGTCAACCTTTTTGTTCCTTTCAATGTGTGCAGAAATATATTTGAGATTTAATAATAATACCTACGCACAATTATGCACCTTAAGTGTGCACCTTATTCGCTATATATAGGTATATTATGTGATGTAAACTTTACTAAAGCCCTTGTTGTTTATTTTGATTTCAATTAAATTTTAATGTTTGAAAAGCATTTTGGTCGTAAGCTTACTGTTCCCAAAATTCAAGGTTTACAGTTAATGTAATTTATGTATATCTTCTACACTATATAGTAGAATTAATATCTTAATATCATTTTTTTTTCTTATAAAATGAGTTACATTTAAATCTCAAATTTAAGCCTTAGAGAGAAAAGAATCGAACTATTGTCATTTTCGTGACCTTATCACAGCTGTATGTGTTAAGTAAAATATATGATGTGACACTTTATCGAGTTCTGGAGGAAAGTTTTGTGAGAAAAGGGCATATATCATTAATACTTACAAGACGGTAATTTGTGCAATTTAAAACCTGTAATACAATCCATAATAATGAACATATAACAAAGAAAAAAGTTTAAAAACAAATTAAATTAAAAAGAAAAATGAACGTATAGTGAGTTGTAAATTTTTCGTGTTTAGCCGTTACGTTACCTTATGCCATCGAGTAACTAGGACAATCGTACAAACATAAACCATGCTGACCCTATCAATTGAACAATTGACCATTATGCGCATAATTGTAAAAAATCGCATAAAAATGCATTTTGCCAAGACAATGTCCCTCTGGGAACGACTCCCACGACTGGATTGTGATAAGGTTATATCGCAAAAAGCCGGGCTTATGTCTACACAATCACCATTGTCAAACGATACTGGTTATTTTAAGAGGCAACAGGTGTTTTGTGGTTTATTAAGATTAGCGGTGACTTATTGCGACGCGCGACGAGGTACCTACGTTTGGAAGCTCATTTGATTATCAATGAATTAATTACAAAAAGAAACCAATAGTTTTCGACAGCAGTAATGTAAATAATTTCAGCTCAGCATAGTGTATTCATGGTATAAGAATTTTACAATTTAAAGTAAGGAATACAACGGTGCCTGCTCTATATATATGTTGTATATGTTGAAGATTTGTATCTCTGTATATATTGAATGTATTCTAAACTTCCTTCTGACAACGTGATTGTCTTATATGGGTGACTTTGCTTTTATATATTTACTCAGTGTGCAATACAGTATATATTTTATGTAAAAAATATGCGACATTTATGTTAATATCATTTAATATTTTCTCATAAATATTTATTATTTCAGTATGTCCTAATACTCATCCTAGCTAGACTTTAACTTAGAACTAGACCAGTGTGAAATTACTTAAGAATAATTTAATCACAGTAGAATAAGGTAAAATACGTATATATTCCTTTCATACGATATTTTAAACTGTATATTTATAATTTCAATATTCCAATTTTATGAAAGTCAGACAGACAGGACTAGTTAATTAGTATTATAGTGATTATTATTTTATTCGTTTCTTTGGCTTTGCATCCAACTTTCCGCCGAGAATTCAATTTCCAACCGTTTTACTACAGCTCCTTAAAGTCAAAGTTGTAATCATCATGTTAATAGAATGATAAAATAAAGTGGTATGTGTTTTCTATCTGCTCCTACGGCGTTTAATTACAGTGGTTATTTCATTATTTAGCCAAGCTAAACAGTATTTTATTAGGATACTTAAATCAGAAACAGATATAGAAATAAACAAATCTTATTTGCTCGTAATTCATAGCGGTTAAAACTTATTTGGTGTATACAAATACGTCAACACATCCGCGTTAAATGAACAGCTCATATTTGAAATCTAAAATAATATTTTCCTTTTGGAAGTTGCAAAGTACAATTTAACCGCGCTCATCATTTCTCGTACATCTAAGTGATATATATTTTGGAGTCGAGATCCTCTTCTTTTTTAAGTCGACTTAAAATGAGAACGCTTCAAGCTTACTCCACATTTCTAGTAGGCATTAACGATTGTCTAAGCGACATCTATTATGAAATTAAGATACTACTCGTTTTTTCAAAGTAGATTGAAAATGACAAGGTTTCAACCTTCCTCAACATTTCTCGTGCATCCCAGTAATTGTCGGCACGGGTTGCGCGCGCGCCGACGGTAACCGACGCGGTTCCCACAATTATCGCGCGCCGGTAATCGCGCTTTTTGCATTTAATCGCTATCTATTCAACGCTCAATGTTTATGAAAGGTGTGTCATTATCATTCAACAATTAAAAAGCTTTATTTTATATTTGAATTTGTCAATTTAAGCTTTCACGTTGGAATTTGGAAATTTTAATCTTGAATTTTGGATGCTGAATTTCTGTATTTTAAGGAATCATTTACTTACTAAAAACAATTAATACACTACTTATTTAAACTTACTGATAACAGAAAATTGTATTAATGAAGGTTCAGTTTATAAAAAATAAAAAAAACAAATAGTGTAGATATATTTTTTCTGAAGCCGTGCTTCACAGTTAATATTTATAATTTCTAATGGATTTATATGTCCAATTTATTTAATGACAATTTCAATCATTAACATTTTAGTCCATTTAGAAAGTTTATAACATTTTTATTCTAGATTATTGCAAGAAAAAGATTATAATAAAGATTAGCCACCGTTAAATCTAACCCTATTCTTGCAAAACCAGAACAACCAAATTTTATTTCTATACTTTTGAACTAAGTGCATTGTTTAACTTTATTAAACTTAAGCTTTTTATATCTCAAATTTAAATATCCTAATCCTCCTAATGTGAAATAATCTTTTAAACCGCAAACAGATTATCAGTAAAATGAACCCCTGTAATCGTTTCAAATGGGACGTACAATTTTTATAATGATTTCATGCGATTGAAGTCCCGGGCAGTTGCTGGTGCGTTGGTAAATGTGTCTAGACCCTAATATAAATTATGTGAAGCTATTCTAGATTGGCAAGAGCCCATCAGCTTCGCATTAGCCTTTTAGCGATGCCTCTATCGTTAATGACCAATTAGTGAAACCAATGTTGCAACCATTGCCACATTGAAGATGACCAAATCATTGGTCTTATTAGACATTTTGTCCCGTAGAAAATTTTCTTTTTCATTGTTACTTTGGTAATTAAGAGACTCAATTTTTTTGTTGGCGTATTTGAGTGTTTTGCCAAGGACTTAATATGCATAAGTAACAAAAATTATACGAGTCTTAAATTATGAATTATTTAACTTAAATCATAAAATATTATATCGTTTTGAAATAATACGCGATTAACCCTTTTATAATTATTTCTGTTAATGTTTTCATTGGTTTAGAAGTTTCCTTAGAGATAATTACAAAATGACATAATTCAATATCACCTTCAAAACACAGAATATTGTCAGTAAATCATTTAGAGCGAATGCCATTCCATATCGATCCGCGTTTTATTACACTTAATCATTTCTTTATAATTGCTGTAATTAATTCGTGTCAGCGTGTTTTGTTTTTGACCAGTCGATCAAATAACTAAGGTGAATGTATCAATGTTTGACAGTAGGACTAAAAGATTTTTATAAAGGCTAATTAAAAAGTTAATCGCCTTTTAACGTGAGACATCATTCGTGTTAAATGTTTTTGCCAAGTGTCAACTACAGGCACATTTCCCGTTTAAAAACTAGTATTTGCAGGCAAAATTTATCGCCACTGTTGTGCTCTTATTCACAACTAGGTGCTATAAAAATACCCATTTAGAGCACTTCTAATGGATTCATATAATTAGGTACCAGTTCTTGAATTCTATTTTATTTCAAAATAAGAACTAGAGTCGTTTGGCAAATGCTTCGTATTGACTTGTTTAGTCAACTCCTGTTAGTCTAGTAGATCGCCGTAAATGGATATTAAAAAGCATTAATTAAATAAAGCAGAGATGTGACAAAAAGTGTAAGAATTAACCAGTTTGATTTCTTGCCGCGCGTTGTTTTGGCCTTGAAGTCGATTAATAATTAAAAATAAACCTTACTGTTGAAATCTCTCAGCATAGTTTTGTCTTTGTAAAAAAAATATACACGTGCTTAATATAGAAATGTTCCAGGAAAATCATTTCAATATTTATTGAAAACCTAACTAAAGAGAAACGAATATCTGCCCCTTGAACTTATGAAACCTTTACAGAGCATGCATTTCGTATCTACATGTTTCAGAACTTAACCAAATTTTTTTTTTAATAAAATTTCCTTTCCTTCTTTTTTAGATTTATAAAATAAGTTTTGTTAAACCAAAGCGGTAGAGGAGCATAATCTGAAGCGCCATATGAAACAGAGTTACCGCATAATGTATGCGGCCGTACAGCGCCATCTAGTAAAGCTATCAAACCTGGAGCCTCAAAAAGTTCATAGACTGTGCTTCTCTATTAATAAACTCAATGAGTTTAAGAGTATGACAAAGCGTGGATATTTAAGCCATTTATGTAATTTTAACGGTTTTAGTTTAGCCCTTATGCATAATATATGTTTGCAACAAAATGCAGCCAAGTCTCGAACGCCAGATATATTCCAGTACCCAGGTATCACATTAGTATATAATATGCCCCCCGCGGCCCGCACCCATTCCCACGAGCCGTAATGGCATCTAATAGCAACTACAATTGTACTAGGATATGCGAGGGTATTTTACGGTACCACACATTGGTATGGAACAGTCACGGGGCCGTATTCTAACTTTAAAATACGTGTAGACACGATCCAACTTCAATATAACTCCAATGCATGAAATAACCAATACAGCTAGCGCCTAGATATCTGAATCAGAAATATCAGAATTTGCTTGAAAATTATTCCGATGCAACTCCAATACAACTTTAACTTGATTATTGGTTGTGTGTTGGAGTTATGTTTGAGATAGATTGTGTTTTTAATGTATTATTTATGTATTTTAAAATTAGAATCTGACAGACGGTCATTTAGTTTTTTGTTTTGTAAAAGTAAAAGTACAAATAAATATTATTTGTAAAAAAATGTGAACATTAGAAAGTATTATTTGAAGCAAAAAAGTACTATAATACTTTACTGCTTAAGCAACACGAACTTTATTATAGAGCGTTAATCTTAATTTTTTATATTCGCCTCATGCATATTACAAAGGTAAGTATTTAAGTATATGCCTGTATGAAAATAAAGAACAATGACCTTACTATAGTTAGGTATTTAAAGTAAGTAGGTACTTCTGTTTTGTATGAAACCATAATTTTAAACAATTGTTTATCCATACAGCCCAAATATTTTTTGAATGTTTGTTATAGCCGTTGTTTAAAAATTGGGTACCTAATAATACTAATTAACATAAGCACTAGTAAACTAAATGCCCTTTTCCATGTCTCCTTGTGCAATATGTAGAAAACCCAAGCAGTCGTGATCGTGACCAAATCGCACAGTTAGTGTTCAATTTATTCTTCTCTAATTACCATGATCAAGAAATTTGGTAATTAGTAGCTTTACAAGGCTGTTTTTTTTAAATAGTTAAATTTAGAATTTAAAACTATTGAGGATAACCTCCCGAAGCAATGCGCACACAACATCTCTGCGAATAACCAATACATCGACAAAAAAAGTCTGCAAGAGAACCTACCCATAAATAGTAGATTGTGTAACAAGGGAGCAAAATGAAATATTTACGGCGAGGGCGTATATTGATTCCCAGACGAAGCGATGGAGTCTATAATAGAATCCCGAGCGTAGCGAGGGATTCTAAAGTAGACTCCTGAGCATAGTGAGGGATTCAAGTGTTAACGCCCAAGTTGAAAATAGTTTTGCTCCTATGTGACACATACTGCTTTTCACACCACCTTAGGGGAAAATATTTTTTTTATTGTTGAATCATATTTATTTTAACTTATATGTGCTTAGTGTGCTTCTTGATTATAATGAATCTATTAATTTAATAAGAAATTTGATTGTGAAGACGGACTGGCTGAAAAAAAACGAATGTCCTAGAACAGAAAAGTGCCACTTTGTTCCCTCCTAGCAGGGAAGAAAAAGCCCGTATACTACTAGGTGGTGTGAAAATGTTTTTTTTTTCTACTGCACTCACTTTCAAAATTTTGCAATACATAATACATTTTACGTCACACCTGGCCATAATGTGAGTTTTACCGCTCGCTACGCTTACGGTAAAACTCGCATTATGGCCAGGTGGGGACGTAAAATTGTGTACTCACCACGGGCAGTAAAAAAGAAAGCCCTCTATCGCATATTTACAACCCTCGCCTGCGGCTCGGGTCCCAAATACCTGCGATTTCGGGCTTTCTTTTTTTTACAGCCCTAGGTAAGTAATGTACTATTAATACCACCAGAAGTCTCTCGCAAAGCATTGACTGGCCGTAATATAATAAATATCCAAAACCCCGATAAAATGGAACTGGAATTAAAAATATTAAGGCGGTTTTCACACTGCTGCGGTTTCCGCATTCGACGACGGTGTGCGAACGATATAGTGCTATGACCGTCTATAGCGCTGTCACGCTTGCACACCGTCGCCGCGTGCATCGCCTAAGTAGCAAAATAAATAATTACGTGACTATTATAAA
Organism: Pammene aurita; assembly: GCA_947086415.1. Classification (NCBI taxonomy): domain Eukaryota; kingdom Metazoa; phylum Arthropoda; class Insecta; order Lepidoptera; family Tortricidae; genus Pammene; species Pammene aurita. The sequence goes on from OX352303.1 coordinate 8,707,222, forward strand.
TAACCATTTTAACATTTGATTAGAAGTCAGGTCGACCTGTCAGTTCATCATCAGCTGGAAACTTTAAGAATAAATTGAAATGACGCGTTATTTAACAATAGCAATTTATATCAGTGGCCGGTATCATATATATTAGAGATCCGTGTTGAAAGTTTTTTGTTGCTACATTCTTATTTCTTAAAACTCATAATTGCACGATTTACGAGATTACGTTTCTTTTTGTTATAAAAATCATGAATAATAAGTAATACATATACTCATAGTGTTGTGTTCCTGCTGGTGAGTAAGGTTGCCAAAGAGCTCAAAGAGGACCCAGTGTGTTGACGATGAGGGACCCTCTTGTTCCTTTAGCCGTCAACACAGGGAATCCTCCTTTTTGTAAAGGGTCGGCAACGCGCATGTGACTCCTGTGGAGTTACAGGCGTCCATAGGTTACGGTAGCTGCTTACCATCAGGCAGGCCGTATGCTTGTTTGCCACCGTCGTAGTATTAAAAAAAAAAAAACTTAAAAAATCTATTTTTCCTTTAAGTTCATTTACCTGATTTTTTACGGTAAAAAAACAACGGGTTGCACTCCGGGAGTGCCGGCAGAAGTGAAAACTTGAAATTAAGAATAATTTATTTACTTTCGTCCTCCTTTTGACCAACTAACCTGTCAAATATAAATGTCCGGACGTAAACATAGTTCACAATTTCCGAACGCACTGTCAAGTTGTCAACCACTAAAATATGTAATATGGCCGACCATTTGTCATTAAATTAACACTTTTAAATGCAAAATACGCGACAATCCGAATTTTGCCCATATATGTCTTTGATTCAAAACTTTTAATTTTTTACGCTTTTTCATTTGAGCATAATTTCATTCGGTTCTACCGTACCCCTCGACGAAATTATTTATATAGATTTACTAGCCTTTTCCCGCGGCTTCGCCCGCGTACTATAAGTACTCAAAAATGATACAATACCCATGTTGATTTTCAGACTTTGTGACCACATTTGCCCCTTTTGGGGGTTGAATTTCAAAAAACCTGAAACACGTGTTTACTCATTTATCGTTAGGAATACTCCTGTGAAGTTTCGAATAAAATAGTCTAACAAATCTTGTTTCGCCATACAAACTTTGGACCCCCATTTTACCCCCTTAGGGGGTTAATTTTGAAAAATCCTTTCTTAGTGCTCCCCTAGACCTTATAAGGAACCTATGTGCCAAATTTGAAATCTCTAGATCCAGCGGTTTGAGCTGTGCGTTGATATGTCAGTCAGTCAGTCAGTCAGTCAGTCAGTCAGTTTCTTCTTTTATATATATATATATAGATAGATTCGATTTTTTCGATCGACGATACTGACGGTCACGTGACGTGACGCAAGTTTAACGCATTTTTTCCCCATCACAAAAAGTGCACAGCGCCGCTAAAGAAGTTTTCACTTTAAAAATAATAACACAGTGAAAACTTACAACTATAATTAAATTTTATTCTAGCCTTATCTAGCAACTTTCCAAGTCTATTTAACATGTTTTTGTTATACTCGAACTTGGCCATTTTTTACCATACACCCCAAGTAGCCCAAACCAAACCATTAGTTACAATACGACGGTCAGTTACACACTATTAATTATAATTACCACCCAATCATACTAATGGCCGTTGAAGCGACGAGCGGTAGCGGATTGGACTCTAATCAATCTAACTAACCGCCATAGCCAAGTGATTCTGGAATGTTGACGTCTATCAATCATAGAAAATTAATAGAAGTTGTTATAATTATAAGATGACAGTTTGTGAGATTGGTAATTAGCTATTAATTTTAGTGATTATGTTTTAATCAGTGATAGAAATTAGTGTTTCTTAAGACACTTTTATTTGAGAAGTAAAATTAAGTATTTTACTTGCATAGTAATTATCAGATGCCCCAAAGACAAATCAAATACATATTTGAGCAGCAGTTAAAATACGTATTAAACGGAGCCTTTGCAAACAATTACTTATTAATTTTAGGCACTTGCAAACTCTATACGATTAATTTCAGTAAACTCACTAAGTATAAACAATCCCAATAACTCAATATCAGCGTCGGGTCTAACACATGTTTATGCGATAAGATTAAGTAGGTAAGTAGATATAGGAATATTTTTAGACAACAAATCATAATCTCCGCTGCCGCTTGATTTCCACGCCACCTACATTTCAAAGATACATGTTCGCATGACCTCTTGCATCAATCCCATCTCTAATTACTATGCGCCAAAATTTGAGAATGCAGCACAACTAAAAGAAAAACATCACATAGACTCTTGCAACTTCATACAGCCTTACTGCGTTTTTACTTTGGAGCGTAAAGTGGTGAGAACCAAGCGACTACCGTTCCAAAAATGGAATTTAAACAAAAGAACACCTTAGCACTCACACAATAAGATATATGTGTTTAAGTAAGAATGTATTTTTAAGTTTATAGTTCATGTGTCAAGCGTTGATATTTAATTTGTCAATGTTGCCGTTGGCAGGCGTTATAAGTATTTTTTATCGGTCGAGTGGGACGGTGAAAGATGGCCGTTCTACAATATTGGATTTTGAGTGTTGAATCGAAATCAAATTACATGAGGATGCTTTTAAACTGTTTGTAGTTACGCTGAAGAGGTTTTAAGTAGATTTGGACGCACCTTTTTCTTTTTTGTCGATGACATGGCAAAAGAATAAAAGTTTAAGAACGTTCTTATGCTCGATAAGATATGATTACAGACTTATTCACTTTGACGTCGGATTTAATAAATTATTTTTGGTAAAGCACTGTCTAACATCAAACTTGTCTACTAGCTTGTCAGTGTACTGTACGTAATATACCGTATGTAATTTTTAGGAATTATTAGCTATTCATGTTGTTATAATCCATAAATGACGTAGTTCTTCATAGAAAAATGCAGAAGAAATGCAGTATAACTCTTTTACTATATATATTTTCATTTTGCAAATACAACGGTTCATATAAATCTAATATACCACTTTAAAATAGGAACGAAAACATTTGTAAGAGACCATCTCCCGTCGATTATTATGGCTGTACCTGAAATTTTTGTGATTAGAGAATATCAATTTTACTCGTCAAGGAATTAGATTCAAATTGCAATAACACGAGTTGACCGGACACCTCAAACAGTTCGAAGACTAAGCGCATCATTTAGAAATACAGCGTATTCAATCACAGCGCGTCCACTATGCAGTTTACGGCGGAATGCACCTAAAATGTGCAATGTGCATCAACAATAACGGCACATGCATTTCTCCTTTCGCGGCGCCGGCGCGTCTGCATTCTACGGGGTGTTTTAGGACGTGCGGGAGAGTCGTGTCGGTCTCGTGACGTTGCATTGTTTTATCCTGTCATTGGATTTAAGTACTTAGTACTTACTATAGATATAAATATAACGTCATTTTAATTCCAATTTTGAAACAATTCCTAAACTTGACTCTAAACGTTAACTGACGGTATAAATACACAAATATCTGTTTAATATTCAATGACCAATATTGGACAGCTTGTTATAGGGAACTTTCATCAAATCATCAGTAGCTAAGTGTTTCTTATCTACTTTTCCTTTTTTATTTTATTGCTTATAGTCAAGTCAGGAGTCAAGTTAGAATAACGGATGCGACAAAAAGTCACGTGCTCATTTCCCAATTGGCGTTGTCAAACGATTATCATTTCACAAGATACTCTTATTTTAGGATCTGTCAGCAATTTCATCGTGGCGGTAATATTTAAATGTATTTTAGTCACTGTATTATCCAAAGGTGTCAAAATCGTGTCGCAACATATAAATCAACATCCATAATAAGTAGCAATAAAATCTGTGACATGTACTATTGAATTTCAATTTTACGAGGCGGGCGTTGCCGCAGAGCTGCGCGGGCGCATTCTACTGTCAGTGCGCATGACTGTCAAACTGATGGCTGCGGCAATTATTCCTAGTTTGAATGATATTCGTCCTGACCTTTTGGTGCGGCTATAAAACTAGATAACACTACTGATAAAGCCTGAAAAGCTGCCTGAAAATTGTATGATTATTTCTACTATAATAAATATACAAGTATATGAAACTTTAATTCAATATCTTCAAGTCAAGCAATAAAAAAAAACGATCACAATTTAAGTAGGTACACCAAGAGTATACCTAACACAGTCCAATTAAAATTGAAAAATTATGTCTAAGTACCGTCAAACAAGTTGGGCACAAGAACGATGGTGACTTGGTGATCACCAAGTCACCATCGTTTTTGTGCGTTACGTTAAGGACATAATTGGTATCGTATTTCGACTACGAAAGATAGATAGGAGAAAAAAAATAACTCGAAATTAATAAAATTGTGTAGGGCATGTTGTTGCAAGTCCATCCTCCGTACAAAACCATTTATGTTGCAAGGATCAATTTTATTATGCTCTTATTCGGATCATCGGCATTTATGTAACACCTTGTACCTACATTTGAAATAACTAACCCATTTAGACGGTGTCCCATTTTGAATGAAATTTGGTTTGGAAACAATCTGGGTCATGCAAGAGGTACAAAAGCTTTAATCGATCGATCAAATGCAGCATTTTTACTGAAATAGCATACAATTCCTGGCATCGTCTACATGGGGATCGTTTACATCGTTTACATTACCCTCAACGCGGAACGTATGTGTTACACACAATTAAAAACAAGCAGCAAGGCCAAGGTATTATACTTGCTGTCTTTTGTATTCGTTTTTATTTTTAATGACAAACTAAGCTCGTTCATATTCATAGTTGTCATAATTTATTCATTATTTTCTCAAGATTCTACGATACCATATTCTTATAATAACCTATTTCAGGAAAAATAGACACATAACCAATGAAAGTCCGATCCACCAACCATGCTCTAGACACACAGTTCTTACACCGTAACAAAGAGAATGTACAGGGTGTAACAAAAACAATGGTGATCCGTTTAAGGGCATAATTAGCTACTTTCCTAAAAAAAAAATATTTAGTCTGTCAGTTAGATTATCAAAAAATATTGGACACGTATTTTTTATTTTGTCAATCAAACAAAAATTGGTGAAGATATAGCCCGTTAAAGTTCCGCGTGACGTCACATTATACTAAAAATTGTACTGAAATGTGACGTCGCGCGGAACTTTAACGGGCTATATCTTCACCAATTTTTGTTTGATTGACAAAATAAAAAATACGTGTCCAATATTTTTTGATAATCTAACTGACGGACTAAATAGAATTATATTTTTTTTACCCAGGAAAGTACCTAATTGGTATCTTATTGCGACTAAGAACAAGTAGGAGAATTTTTTTTTGACGCGAATTTTTTTTTGTGGGGTACGTCGTCCCGGCCGGCTAACCCTCCATACAAAACCATTTATTTTTCGCCCGAAATTTTTATTTTCTTAGTTTTTCATAAGTAGAATTATGCAAATTATGCCCTTAAACGGATCACAAGCACTTTTGTTACATCCTGTATAAATAGAGCAGCTCAGTCTAAGAACTTTTTGAGGCTCCAAGTTTAATATCTGGTTCAGGGCCGCGATTCGAAAAATAAACACACACACTGGACAGACGCAGCTCCAACTCAACCCAACTCAACTCAACGCTATAACGACATTGACATTTGCTATTCGAACAGATTTTCATTCAACATTGGTCTCACATTGGTCACACATTGGTACAATACAACATTGGTACAATGTGTGACCAATGTGTGACCAATGTGAGACCAATGTGAGACCAATGTGAGACCAATATTGAATGAAAATCTGTTCGAATAGCAAATGTCAATGTCGTTATAGCGTTGAGTTGTTGGGTTGGAGCTGTGTCTGTCCATTGTGTGTGTTTATTTTTCGAATCGCGGCCCAGGTGGCGCTTCAGTTACCGCATAATGTATGGAGCTATACAGCCCCATCTTGTAAAGCCACCAACTTGGAGCCAAAAAGTTCTTACATTGTGCTCCTCTATGCATACATTCTCTTTGAACGTAATCAACAAGCAAGTGCACCAATTAGCGAGACAATGCGGCCGTGACGTGACGTCATGCTCTTGCGCCGCTTAATTACGCGCAAGATCAAGGTCGTGGCGCGAGACACGGGAGGCCGCGGGCTATTGTACTATTTTTTAATTAATGTGTCACATCTCTCTTTGTACTAAATTTATGTCTTAGTGCTTCCTTGTGATTAACAAGTAGAACATGTCGTTTCTAGATGTGAATATGTCTGATAAGTTTAGCTTAAAAACTAAAAGTATGTGTCATACAGCTTTAAGTTTATAAGTAGTTTATACTCGGTGCTTTAATTGTCTACAAGAATTTAATTATTTGTAAGGTTAGTTTCTACTAACCATAATTCTACTAATCATTATTTCTATAATGACGTTTGAGTTTGTAAAAAAATTGTCACTAATAAAAATATTACTAAAAAAGTACTACTTAGAACGAGCATCTAATAGAAGCCCGAGCGTTAAACCTACGAATTACACACTAAGTTTCATCAGTTTCAAAGAAAAAAAAATTTCAAGACAATTCATATTAAAGGTTGTTATCTAAATAGTTTTAGCTATTACACTACAATTCTCACTACCCCTTCGTGGAATGATACGTATGAGCAAGTATAATAAAAAAATTATACCTATGTCACTTAATAACAATATTTCAAATCCTCACACACTCCTATGAACCCCGCTCGTTCCCACCACTTGTGCCATAACACGTGAGAACTGGAGCAATGTTTTTACTTTTACGCGTCGTCACGGTCCGATCGTGTCGCGTGACGTCATCATTACGAACGTGTTACGATTACTTGCTTACGCTTTTTTCTTACTTTTATGTCGGAAGCTACCGATAGATGTCGTTTTTAGTTGGACATGTATCGCGCTATCGTTAGTTTATAGAAACTATTAGAAGGAGCGCTACCGCTTAGTCGATTTACAAGGTAGTTCGGCGGTAGTTGTCTAGTAGAAGGTAAGTATAGGTAGCTTATTTCTTACAATCTACATACTAGATATATCGTAACTAAAGTAACACCATATTTAAGCTTGAACCTAGCACAAACCATATGTTTACCTTCGACCAAACCTTTAACCACGTCATAATACTCATAATGAAAAATGTTCATTCTAAAGAATTAATTAAAAATAATGATATTTTGAACCTTTTGGTTTATCTTTTTTTAATACAAACTTGAAAATATGACTTTATTATGATTAGTAATATCAAAGTCTTCGCCATGACCTTTTATTGACAAATGACTGTTTGCGGTAAACCGCCTAGTTAATGAATCCAAATAAATCATTTCCTACTCATTTACTAATAAAAACAATAGCTCAAACCGCGTGTTAGAGTATTATTGACCACAACGGGAACTGTTGTGGTTTTAGTACAAAAAAATGTAAATAAACAAAATTTAGATTATTAGTCGACTTGTTTCAATGTTACCTAATGCTAAACAGTAATTCAAATTCAAATTCAAATTCAAATCATTTATTGACAGACAACATGGTCCACACATTACATAATAAAACCTATACAATCAAATTAAATGTTAAGTGAAATGTCAAGTATAATTCTATCTAAATTAATATAAGTACATTAAATATAAATAAACAAACAAATAAAAACTAAGCTATTGGCGGCCGCATGTGAACAGAGATGCAGTGGTTCACATAGGGGCAATCCAGCCGGTCCGCGATCAAGGCCAGGACGCTGTTGGGGCTGGCACGCACTCTGCAGAGCATAGCAATGGCATTTTATTAAAGTTCTATGATATTAACTTTTTAGTTACGCTACAACTCATTAACGCTTTTAACGATTTGTTGCCATGATTTGTATATAGAAAGAAACGTATGTATAGGTAAGATTTTTACAAATGAAAATTTTAGAAAATGGGAATAGAAAGGTCAGAAATTACAGCCGTTATGTAAAGTCACTTTCGAGCACAAATCATATCAAATACAAGATGGAGGATTTAGAAAATAACTCGAAACAACCAAGCATAAGCGTTCCCGTTTTTAGGGGTGGGATCTGCTATTCATAGACCAAAGCGGAAATGTGTCTATGGTAGCTGAATTTTTGTATGGGGGCCATAGACATATTTCCACTACCGTGGACTCATTTCCGGTTTTGTTTATGAATTGCTGAATTCCATTCTAATGTGTGGTATCCTTTTTTCCAATTTCCGCAGTTCGCTACGCGCTACGCTCGTTGGATTCCAGCGTTTTTCCTCTTTGTACAGGAAATCTGCTACAGACAGAGAGCTCGCCTAGTGGGTTCCTGGTGCTGGTGTGTTAATTTTGTGTGTTAGCCGCTTATTTCAGTTGCGCTGGTTAATCTAACCTTGGTTTGATATGTTTTCTTATAGAACAACGCATTTATATTTATTTTTCAGTTTTGATATACGGTTGTTTTGAAAAAATAGGTCCCGCCGAGTTTTTTGCCAGTCATAATTCTTCTCGGGTCAAACTACACCGGTTTTAACCCTACACGGTTAGAACCGGTGTATCTGACGTGTAAAAGTGCCCGTGTGGCCTACTTACTGAATAAATGTTTGAGTTTGAGTCCAGGTCTTGCACCAGTAAACATGTAAATGTAAGAATATCTACTAAAATCGATATAAAGGGATGAACCTGGATTGTTATAGTATAAATTTATGTACGGTGCTATTTAGTTCTGCTGTTTGAATCTTAGTATTTTACTGGCAAATTTTAACCTGTGACCTTAAAAGCATCAAGATGCGGTGTCTGTGTAGTCTGTCTGTGCTTTCAAGCCACGCGTTCGAAAAGCAAACAAACATGTTAAAAGCGAACATTTTGTCTCTGGTACTGTAGCGTACAAACTGCCAGCAACGAAACACATAAACTCATAGCATCGTGAGTTGAAATGCACGGGAAACGATGCTACCTAAGTTATACACTAATCAAGAAGGACTTAGTACATATTGAAAATATTTATAACGGGTTACTCATGTAATTTAAGTTGACATGTTTCGATCAATTTACGATGATCATATTCATTACCAGCCTTCCGCGACGGCAGCGGTGTGATCTGCTGCTGGCTCTCTTCTGCTGGCGGGAAATTACATGAGTTACCCGTTATAAATATTTTTAATATGTTACAGTCTCACGAGAGTTTTATAGTGACTTTGTACATTTTTTCATTTCAGAAATAACCTGTTTTATGCGTTATAGTCAACCAAATCCAATATTGCGCTACTTTATCACTTTAATATTAGTGCGATTCTTTGGTTTTCCTATCCTTTTTCTTCTCTGCCACGGTTATATTTATAGCCGCCTAGAATTCAGATTAATTGACGGTGCATATTATGACTGCTGTTGGCAAATAAACAGGTTCAAGAATAAACCGATGTAACTTTATTTTTTTAAGGTTAGAAGGTTAGGTTGCGTAATTTAATTCTGATACTTCAGGATTGTACAATTTTAATGATCCATGAATTGTTAAAATTCTCAAGCAAATGTTAAAATGGACATAATTTCAAAATGCGAAAATATGACATGGACATCCTCAATATACCATTAATAATTATTTTATCCACAATTTTAAAATCCACGCGCAGGCTTCTTCAGGTAGATACAAAAACAGGTCAACCACAGGCTACGTCACACCACAATCAAAATTTACAAGATGAAATCCGCCACAGGCTTTGTCAATAATAACTACTTACATATTAAACCTTAATTTTACACATTTACATGTTTGCGGTCAGTTTCAACCCCTTAAAAAATATAGCCACATTTAGGAAATACGATTAAAAGTAAGTTTTAAGCAAGCACAAATCTGAAGAATGGGCGAAGTTTTTAGACTTCGTTGACTGGACTACGGGCACGAACACCGAACACGGTGATCTAATTCCGCGGATAATGTTTTATGGCTCGTGTATGGCGTCTTCATCGCGACCGGGTTTGCATTCGAAATGCTGTGGGGTCACCGCATTGTTTCCAAAATGTTACGGATTATACTTAGGTACCGTAAAACCTCCCAAATACAGTACAGTACTGCAACTATGATCCACAAGATCAATACGTAACTAAGTATCAATCACAACCTTCTTTTTGCTTTTATCCAAGTTTTTTCTAGATATATGTGAGACACTGGATAAGTGGAACACCTCTTTAAGTGACACAAATTTGCAAGTCCCTTTAAGTCTCAGTTATCCAGGTTTCACTGTATTACTTATAATGAATTAATGGGGTCCTTTTGGGGCTATAGCAATTCAACTACTATTTATAACATACTTTCATGTCATGATGTAAAAACTTCTTGAAATTTATATTTCTACAAGATATGTCTGGAAATACAAAATAAACGTCCAGTTCGCAATAGATATCTGACTCTAGCCTTAAAAATATAGGCCAACCGAATAACATACATAAAAAGCGTTTTAAAGAATCCTCCTCCTGAGATTGGGCAAACTCGGATTACACGAATTTAACACCAAATGAAGGTATTAAAATTAATTCTTCGAAAAAGTCTTATTTTATTGGCCTAATAAACATTATAATTCATCATTGAATTGAGGTTCTCTATATTCTAACCCGAGCCCTTACTCTAGTAATCATCTTTATCTTACATTAAATCAAGTTTCCCAACAAACAGAACCTTCGTGCTCACACTGATGTTCGACATCACTGACAAAATATCGGACGAGTCATGGAAACACGCGCCGAACACGGCTGAACTTTGCACGGTCGCAGGCGCATAAATTTGTATGCGACATGTTTGTGAGGGTCGAATTAGAGGAACGGTTTGTTAAATCTGTACTTGTGCAAGTGAATTAAAAATATACATTAATTTGAAGAGTCAATGTCTATATTCTTACGTCAGCGGGACACTATGGCTGCTTCGTCCAAAAATCATGGCGTGTTTTTATGATACTATTCAGATTTTGATAATGAAACATTGATCTGTTGTCGATTTATATATGTCACCTAGTCGGTGGTGCGGGATATCAAGAGTCTCGGATATTCAAGAAAGAGGCTTTTGTGAGGCACTCAAATAGACTAGTTAATTTAAGAAGATATCTCATTCTCTAAAACAATTTCACTAGTTACGATAATTACTAAAATAATTTAATTAGGTAATTATGCAAAAACTTTAAGTTTCCAAAGTAACTTACAGTGTACGAAATCTAACCTGCTATTTGTTTTTAATATATTCAAATAATTGTGCAATGTTTCCCGAACATGAAAAATATACCGTACCGTGACAGAGCTAATTAACCCGGGTGTAATCCCACGGTCTATGTTAAACAGCAATAGTTTCGAAACCGAAACGCAAACTTAATCGCTATTGGAAACGCAAGCGCATATTCACACCTCGGAGCAAACAGCTTAAACGTTGATTTGGGAAGAGTTTATAGCTACATTCACAAGCCAATGTAGTTCTTGGTGTATTTCTGAAGTAAGTACGTTGCGTTTATGAGAATTTGTTTCCAAAAATTGCATCCAAGCCAGAATAAAATTAAGATATAAGATGATAAGGTAAACTTCTTAGTACTCAAGACGCTTAAACTCAATAGTTGACACCCCGTCTTTAAAAAAGAAATGTAGGTACTTATTGGGTCAATGACGAGCACTTGTACGTTTACCTAGTGCCGTATTCTAATATAAAAAACATAAACAATACATTAAAAGCACAATCTATCACCAACATTACTCCAACACACAACAAACAATCAACCAATATTGAAGTTATATTGGAGTTGCGTTGGAATATTTCTCAAGCAAATTCTGATATTTCTGATTCAGATGTGTATGCCGTAGCTGTATTGCGTTGTTAATGCATTGGAGTTGTATTGAAGTTGGATCGTGTTTATACGTGTTTTAAAGTTAGAATACGGCCCGTTATCATGTACCTAGTTAATGTTCTACAAAATAAAACCCATGTTTAAAACAAAATATTATAGATACTCTATTTTTAAAAAAACTATGTTTTTATTGTCAGAAGTCTTTATGTTGTTCAAATCTTCTTGTAATCTAATATTGAGTATCGTTGACGTATAAAAAGCAATATCGTAAAATGCGCGATTTAAAACATACATATTAACTCAATAGCGATACAACTTGCCGTGCTGATAGCATATCAGCCATCGCGTGTACAGGCAGCATAAAAATCGCCGAAACTATTGCTTCACAGATATTATATTACCTACAGTATTTTGACTTCATAAATACTTTAACTTTGTGGGAGTAGATACCAACAGGCTTTTCCTACTAGACACAAACAAACAAACACATAGACAAAAAAGATAAAGACAAAGACATAGTGCAAAGACAATTTTTTTTTTCATGACTAAAATTTAAAGCGGAATATTTACGTGTTTGTGTTTAGATAGAATAGATTCATACAATAATCATAGGGATGTGTTAGATAATGAGCGATTTAGATGATAAATTAACAAGTTAACAAAAATACTGGCTATATATACCCTGTCAAATAGTGGATGTCTAAAGTTTGCGATTAAAGTAGATGGTATTAAGTGAGAATTTGAACGTTAATAATAAAGACAAAATACTCACTATAATCTCGTTGCTGTCACAAACCCGTGTCGTTTTAATTGTCCAACATAACCATTTCAAAACTGTGTGTTTTCTTGATTGGACCATGATTTTAATAGAGGCGTCTTCGAAATGTTATGTTTATAAATGTCATGAATTACACGCTTTAATAGTTGAATAATTGATCCATAAAACGTTTTTGGGCTTTGGTAACATATTTTGAAGTGTCGTATTTTTTTTTGTTTAATTGGATAATGTATGGGCCGGGCCTATGGGGTTGTTTTTTTATGTGTACAAAAAATCAGCTGTTTTATTTTTAAGTTGATTGACCACTTGAGTAAACTCAATTTACGCACTGAGATTTTTTTTCTCCTCTTCTTCTTCTACATCGTTCCCTCATGACTGAGGATCGTAACCAACTGTGATGTCCCTCCATGTGATGCTGTCGAGAGTCATACGGGCTGCATGGAGCAACTCTCTGTCCAGATGGTATTACACCATTTAGTGTTATTTTCATTTATCGACTCTTTGGTACGCTCGCCCGCCACTAATCCCAGTATGATGCTTTTATTTAATAATAATGGTGTTTATTTCTTGATGAATTCACCAAGAAATAAAGGCCCTTGATTACTTAATATTTTTTACTTCGTTATTTTGTGATACAGACAATATTCTCATTATAGGTAAAAAAAACGACCCGTCACGTACCTATGACAGCCATATGGAAGTTACAGGAATAACTCTGCTCAGGCTAAGATTCAAGTGGACTTTTCTGCTCGCCCTCCACTATTAAAATCCACGTTTCCCACGGACAGACCTTGGATACACCCATGCCGGTTTACGTCCCGTCACTTTTCGATGACAGACATATTGTCTCTCGCTACGTTATGTTATAATTGTTGGCTGTTAAAATGTTAACGTAGACGAAGTTTGTATTATACAGGGTGATTCATGAGACGTGAGCAGGAACAACCCTACACACTTAGTTAACGATAATGAATCGGCCGCCATCATGTTTAAATGAAACAATAACGCCTTTCAATTTTTTTTTACCTTTTTGTGTCGTAGAAATTTTGTTCCCTGTAATCATGGTCACCCTACATAAACAAATCCATAAAGATCAAAACCTCTTTAACAATCATGACAGCACTTTGATTATGAAAAATAATTGTCAAATTAAGTGAGATACGATGTTTCCAAAGTAGCCAGACATCAATTTGACAGAATATTCTCTTGTTTTTCTGTGATATGTGTAACATCAGTACGCGACGGAGTATTCTAATTGAAGAGTGACCATGCGTGTCGTAACTAATTTTAAACTTTTTATTTTTACTTAAAATTTTTTTTTTGCTCTTATCACACTAATACTGATATCAAACAATAGCTTATTATTAACTGAATCCGTAGTGTTAAGCCTGCTCACGTCTCATGAATCATCCTGTATAAGTAACTATAAGTAACAATCATTACAATATCGCTGTGTCTTAATGAGACTATTTTCTGAAATATAAAAAAAAATCTGGATGTAGTTCCAAACCGCTGTACCTAGAGGAATTAGGATCACAATGATAGATCTACACAGCTCTTTTACTGAGTTTTTTCTGGTTATTAGAGGTCAAGGATGATTAAGACATGGATGGACAATGCCTATACAAAATGCGTTCCTCGAACTTTCAGGCTATACGGCTGTTTTCGGTACAATGTGCCACAGCGCCATCTGTTGAGTATGGAGTCGAGTTATTCTCTCAGCGTTAATCGCCGAACGAAATATTAGAAACTAGAATTTATTTATTTAATCTTAATTGCACAAAATAAGATGGTACCAATGACGGACTTAATGCCATAAGGCATTATCTACCAGTCAACCAATGGGCTTAACAGAAAGGTTAAGTAGGAATTTAGTGTTTGTGGTGACCAATAGATGACGCTAGTGCATTAGCCTGAGATAAGGGAACGCGATTTTGTATAGGCATTGTCAATCCATGTCTTAATCATCCTTGTTAGAGGTTAATCCCTCCAGTAAAATGTTACGTTTAGAAATCTTAAATTGCATCAGAACTAGGACAGATGATGAGTCTTTAAACATTTAATCTACCTATTAGCGGTTTTTCAGTCAATAATACGGGTATTGTCCATCCTGTTAACGTACCCTGTCCATCTCCACTTTCTGTGTCCGATTTCTTCCATCGCTTCCTAAAGTTACAATAGTTAATAGCTTAAATAAATTTAAAAACTAGTTTAATTTAAACATATAAAATGGTGAAATTTATCTAACCATAGATCGCGCCATTGCAAGATTGCGCCTGACCTTTACTGCTAATAATTATAATAAAATCACATGTTTGTACAGTCTTAAAGCGGTAACTGCCCCGGTTATCTGCACGGTCATCTTGGCTGGTTCGAGTCTAGGCTTGAAAGAAACGGTTCAGTTGTAATACGTTATTTTGTCGTTACGTTTTTCTTTTAAACTAAATCTCATCATGTTTCATTTTCGGCTTGTCGAAGAACATTGGCGACCTTATGGCGTCGGTGCCATTGTTGCTCAAATACAATATTCCATTTGTAATAAATACAACAGAAGCGCCGATCGCCAGAAGATCATTTTTAATTTTAAACTTAATCTTCTAAATATAAATATATAAAAGAAGAAACTGACTGAATGACTGACTGACTGACTGACTGACTGACATATCAACGCACAGCCCAAACCGCTGGTTCTAGAGCTTCCAAATTTGGCACGTAGGTTCCTTATAAGGTCTAGGGATGCATTAAGAAAGGATTTTTCAAAATTCACCACCTAAGGGGGTAAAATGGGGGTACAAAGTTTGTATGGCGAATCAAGATTTGTTAGACTATTTTATTCGAAACTTCACAGGAGTATTCCTAACGATAAATGAGTAAACACGTGTTTCAGGTTTTTTGAAAATTCAACCCCTAAAAGGGGCAAATTTGGTCACAATGTCTGAAAATCAACATGGGTATCGTATCCTTATAGTACGCGGGCGAAGGTAAGGGGTTAAAAATTCTCCTCTGGTTAGTCGCAATCAGTGATGAGCCGGGGGAACGTGCCTCGTTCCCGGGAGCGTGCCCCGCGGGCATGTTCCCGGGAATTCCCCACTTTCCCGGGCACGTTCCCCAAACAAGGGAAAGTTGCATACAAGGTAAAAATGTTTCTTAAGTGAAAATTAAAAAAGAAATGGACATAAAGCATATGTACAGAGTACATTGTACACCCTAAAGTTGCAATAAAGATTGTTTATTATTGTTGTAGACAAAATAAGATAAATATTTATAAGTACTTATATGTATTTCAATTATATTATTTTATCAGAAAAATAAATTATTCATTGAAAAGTAGTAGTAGAAAAAACTAAAAATTCAACAATGTCATTAATAGTCATTATTGAATTTGAAAATAAATAATCTAAAAACAATAAATTAAATTAATAATAGAAATAACATTATTTTTTGTATTTCAGAGTACAAATATTTAAAAAAAAAATGGGAAAAAAATAAGAATATTTTTTAAATATAACATTCCCTGGCGTAAGTCTGATGATTGCTGTACGATTTTTACTTCATTTCATTGGATTTTTTTTAGCGTTGACAAAATATTTAATGTTATAAACATATGTAAGTATTAAAAAAAGATGCGGTTCTGTAATGATTTTTTTTTGTAATATTTATTTCAGTAATGGTAAAAAAAACTGATTTTTTAAATGTTACCTTTTTTAAAGTACTAAATTACCTAAGTCTGATTGCTGTACGATTTTGACTATATTTCATTAGATTTTTTTTTAATAGAATTGTCTAAAAGTTTAATTTTACTAAAATATGTGATAATTAAAAAAATACAAAACGATTCCGAGAAGTTTTAGTATGTCATAAAAACATTTATTTAAGTGATGACAATATGTGATTTTTTCAATGTTTCCTTTTCAAACTACTAAATTACATAAGTCTGATGTTTATTGTACGGTTTTTACAAAAGTTTACCAGATTAGGTTCTACATTGACATTTTATTGCGAGACTTGTGTGTTAGAATGTTTTTTCGTAAAAGTATAAATATCTAATATAAATAATACAATAGATTGTTGTTAAATCAAATACAAACATTGAAAACATTTAAAAAATAATCAACCCAGCAGGACTTGAACCTGCATCGATACGCCTTGCCGGGGCTCGATCGCTTTACCAATTAAGCTATGGGTCAAGTTACTAAGTTGACGAAATTTTCAATGCCTTCAATCATCTTTTTGCATTTATCTTGATCTACTTCGGCCTTACAGCAGCCGTAAGCGGTAAACTTGTTATTATGAAATCTTAATTATTAATTAAGTTTTTAACTATATTATTATGTTGACAGTGTATGATTAATACCAATAAATCTATGAATCTATGAATCTAAGCGACATCTAGGTACTAACTAGGGCATGAATACCGGAATTCCGGAATCTCGAAGTACCGGAATCTCGGACCAATATTTACGATATTTCAATACCGGTATTGTTAAGGACCAATATCGAAATATCAGAATCCCGGTATTGGAAAGTTTTCGTAAAATTTTATGTAAATTTGATTAAATTAATGGGTAAAAGTACAAATTTGCAGATATTGAGTCTAATATTATAAGTAATTATTATTTTGCATGTACCTTCTGCACTATATATCTTCTTTAATCTTTGTTTGTTCAGTTTAAATATGGCTGGCTCATTAGTTCCGCAGGGACATTTAAATTGATATAAAATCACCCCATATTTTTTCGATTGATTGACGATTTTTATCAAATCAACCTAAGATGTTTTGGAATTTAACTAAGAGTACTACGACTAGAAAAGTGAGAAAATCCGTTGATAACATTTTACAGAATTTATTTTTACACAGTGAAATGTATCATTATCCGTAGAAAAAAATACAGTTAAAATATCAGTAAGAAAATGTCGTAGACCCTTGCACGTACTTGTACTACTTATGAAGTACCAACCTATCTAATGTGTTTTCTCATATTGAAGTAATCAATCGAAGCTTGAAGAAAACAAGATTTGAATAGTTTGGTTAACTCTATAATGACAGATTCACCGATGATATCTGTTTGTTTAGATCAAAGACGTGCGAAACTTACATCTGAAAATTTTAGTTTACGGTTCTGTTGAATGTCCGCTATCGAATAACTCTAACTAAACCACCAAACCAATTATAAAGGCACCTACATTCGTATGTAATTGTATAGATTTAATACGTATTCAATTCAAAAATAACATTTATGACATCATTTAGACACAATGATTAATATGGCCACTGTACTATAGTTAGACTCAATGTAAATTTTAAAAATTTAGATTCATTCTATCTAGAATTAAATCAAAAATTTCAATGAATACCTAAACATCAGCTTTATCACCGCACCTTTCCACCAGGATGTTCATCCTCACACCCTGGAGCCTAGTGGGTCGCGCACCGTACGGTTTAAGAAGAATTTCCTCCAACGAACACTGCGGCTGTGGAATAAACTCCCTGCCGAGGTTTTCCCAGCTACAGTATGAGGTTCTTCAAAAAAGCAGTGTATAGGTTCTTAAAGGGTAGGCGACCCGCGTATGAATCCTCTGGGGTTGCAGGCGTCCATTAGGCTACGTTAACTGCTTACCATCAGGCGGGCCGTATGTGGTATTAAAAAAAAAAGTTATTATTAACGTTATTAAAAACGCTATTTATTACCTTGTACAAAACAACGATATGTAATACTAGAATATAGGTATGATATGAAATTATATAAAACGTTATGTACCCAGTTGCTGGACCACAAATTTAAAAGACCAAAAATCATCTTTCAAGACGACTGTACTTATATGAAAGCATTTAATTATTAACTTAAAAAAAATACATATTAGGACTTAAAAATATCACTAAACTATATACTTATAAAATAAACCCTACAATAAAGTAATCTAAAACTAAAAATCTAAATCTAAAGTTGGCCTCTGTGGCATGGTGCCGAGGATGCTGGCAGCATTTCCTCGCTGGATCGCAATGCTTATGCGTTGAGCGAGGAAGCTGCCAGCTCGTTTATCCCCGGTTACGTCGACCAGCCGTTTAGCCAACTCTCGATATAGTTTCTGTGCTGCTGGGCCCCACGGACCAAGAGTCTCGACTCCAAACGCAACAAAGTTGTAGTTGGCGTCGAGACTCCTGTATTTTCGTCTTTTGAGGGCCTCAGCCGCCTCTGCCGCCGCGCCTACTTTGTGTGTGGTACCGTGGAGATGGGACGGCGCCAGCGTGTCCACGCAGGTAGCGTCCCACACGAGCACACGTCCCATCCTCCACGGTATCAGTGACATGCCGTCGGGTCTCTTGCCATCGTCTCTGGCTATACCGGTAGGCTCCAGTATTGCAGGTACGTTGACGGTGGCAAGAGACCGACGGATTATATCGTTTAAGGCGGCGTGACGCGAGAAGTGGCCCGCGCTACGTTGGCAGGATAGTCCGTGGTGCCCCAGCCGGTCGACGTCATTACCAAAGAGGCATTTATGGGGCGCGCATACTGGGACCCCTAAACGCAGCCCGACCGCCAGTCGGAGGGTATTTGCTGCCAAATGGGTACCTGTATTAGGCGAAGGGTAAGCGCTTAGCCAGTGGCCAGCGTCTTTGCAGCCCACGGCCATCAGTCACGCGCGTTCGGCTCCTGAGCTATTGTCCAAAAGAGAGGTGTAGGTTAGTTTACACAAAATATCATCCCAGCCCCTCTGTGATTTGAGGTTAAATGGAAAATTTTGCCCCGGGCAGGCACACAGCCAGGCATTTCTAGCGTCGTCCAAGTCTGATATCTCATAGTTTGTGGGCGGAGCCCTCAAGATTTTACCTACGAGATCACCAGAGCTGTGAACAGACGATAGAAATGCTGGCAGTGCAACACTGGAAATTTTGTGCACCTCGAGCCCGCCGTACCGGACGGGAAGGGATGCTTGGAGCCAAGATTGTTCGGTGAGCTTTAAATTTAGAATAAGTTCCAAGTGGGTTTGGACTAACGCATCTATAGACGTTAGTAAATTTTTATGTTTCCAAAAGGGGCTGCACCGAAGCATGTATGTTAATTATATGAAATGAATATTAACAAGTTGCAGCTAATAAATACAACAAAATATGATTAACTGTTAAGGTTGATTGAGTTTTTAACTGATTTTGGCCTGTAAATAACGTTTTTCATTGGTCATCTCCAATACCGGTATTAATACCGGAATTCCGGTATTGAGCCCTAATATCGGATTCAATACCGGTATTGAGAATCGTCCGATATTTGCATGCCCTAGTACTAACTACTAGAGTTAGATACCCTTCCCGCCGACACTATCGCAAATAAATGCAAAAAGATGATTGAAGGCATTGAAAATTTCGTCAACTTAGTAACATAGCTTAATTGGTAAAGCGATCGAGCCCCGGCAAGGCGTATCGATGCAGGTTCAAGTCCTGCTGGGTTGATTATTTTTTCAATGTTTTCAATGTTTGTATTTGATTTAATAACAATCTATTGTATGAGTGGAATGCCCCACTTTAAAAACATGCAAAAATAATCATAAATAATACAAACTTACATTTGAAGTTTAAAAACATATTTCTCCCAAAAAATCGTATGAACGTCTTAAATTACCAACCGCAAATAGCGTATTCAAAAATCAATGTGTTTTAAATACTCTTTGCAACGATTAGTATTTGTAATTCATATTACGTGTTAGTATGTGACTAATACAGTATATAGATGTCTATTATCAATATATAGATGTATACATTTTTATATGAGTAACTAGTTATTATTTGCATTTATAATGAAAAAAATACGTTGAATTTTTGTCAGTCATTTTGTCTTTTCTGATATTTTTGACTTATTGACTTTTCTGACATTTCCACCTTTTTTGATAATTATGCAATAATATACATAAGTTTCTTTATGATTAAAACGCTCCTTCTTCGCTTCCCCGGTACAATGAGGAATTTCCGGAAATACTGGGGCACGTTCCCGGGAAAGTTGGGGAACGCTCCCCATCTTTCCCGGGAACACGGGGGAATTTGCTTGTGGAAAAGAAATACATTATATATTGTCATGCTAAATATTGTTATTATTCCTTTTCTAATGGATACCATTCAAAAAAATAATGTAGCTATACACATATTCAACTTTCCCCAGTGGGGAACGTTCCCGGGCACGTTTCCGGGAAAGTTAGGGAATGGGGAACGTGCCTGGGAACGGCCCATCACTAGTCGCAATCTGTAATCGCTTAAAATCTGGGCATTTATAAACCCTAATGCCTTATGTTTACACCCTGAAATATAACTTAGCAGAGTTCATAGAAATTTAACCATTAAAAATAAAAATTAACGTCATTTAAACCTTTCGTTCTGGTCAGTGTAACCCTAAAAAAGTGTTCGATTCTGTGTGAAATAAAGTTCCATATCACTCATCGCCAACACGCAGTAACGTTCTCACTTACAACAAAAACGAATTAAAGCTGTAAGAACCCAATACGTCTCTTATCACGTTTTAACTATTGAGCGTCAGAGCGGCCTTTGTTACTGTTGACCCGGTATGATTACACCAAAACCACGGCAGATTGCTTTTCGGACAAACAATGCCGAACCTTATCTTATAAAGCTTAGAGTACAGGGAGAAACTGAGTTACTATTGTTTTGCGTGCGTTATTATACTCATTATTTGACCCCAGTGAGAAATACGATGATATAATGGTTTATTTTGCAAGACCTGATAGTTATTATGTAGGTTAGATTTCCTGTAAAGATTCACTTTTCTTTATTTTAACCAGTACTACTTGCCTTAAGCTTTTTTTTTACAAGTTCTAGTTAAACATTTACAAAAATATTTGCAATACATTGAAAATTAAAATTGACCTTACGCACAAGATCGGTATCAATGGAAAATTTTGGGAGAGGCATTTGCCCAGCAGTGGGACACGATAGGCTTAATACATTTAATGTAATTTCTACTCCTTTAGCGTAGTTCGGTTGCCATCTTGCCACATTAAACTACTTTGAATCATTAAAATATTGCGTTGATAATTATTGAAATAAAACAATTAAAAACGGATTTTATCGCGTGTACTGAGCTTAAATTACATCCCGACGTTTCGAACACTTTACAGCGTTCGTGGTCAACGGGTCGACTGAGGAAAAATACACAATTACCTCCGTTCAAAAACTATCACAATATGCAAACCTACCCACATATTAAATATTAAACAAATTTAGTGTTTGCACATGCCAGAGGGGCCTTTATAAAAAATAAATTATTTATTATTACAAAACAAATTATTTTTATTATTATTAAATATTATTTTTATTTCTAAATTAGTATTAAATTATTATTAGTGTCCACACTGTCCACCATTATGGTCTCACAGTCCTATACAGCTTGCTCCTTAACCAAATGAATAACTGGATCCCAAGCTGGTGGTACCGAAAAACCATCCTCTCTGTTGAAATTTGGATATTTTTTAATCTCGATTGCCTCTCGCAACATCCGGGGAATGTATCGTTTCTCCTTGACGAGGATTTGCGGTTTGTCAAATTTAACTGAGTGGTTGGGCCTATCCATGACATGCTCACAGACTGCTGACCTTGGTCAACGGTGCTTTACATCGGCTATATGTTCCTATACTCGAGTAGAGATGCTCCGCTTAGTCTGGCCGACATATGATAGACCACATTCACATTCCAGCCTGTAGACCCCTGCACTCTGTAGAGGAGTCGCCGACTTCACTGACCTCAGGAACTGTGACATCTTCTTCATTGGCTTAAAGTAAGTTTTGATAGAAGCACGTTTCAAGATGTTGCCAATCCTGTCAGTGACTCCTCGGACAAAAGGCAAGATGGCAGGCCGGCGCTCAACTGTAGGAATCTTCATCCGAGCCTTCTGATTGAGTCGTGGAATCTTGAGCCCGTTCGCTTGAAGTGCATCCTTGGCATGCCGGAGTTCCGCCGCCAGGTGCTGCTCATCACATATCCTCTGGGCTCTCTGAAACAAAGACTTGCCTACAGTAGCTAGCTGACTGGGGTGGTGGTGTGATCTACCATTCAAATATCTATTTGTATGTGTAGGTTTCCTATATACAATGCGGCCTAAGGTATTATCGGGGTTTCTCAATACTAGTACATCTAAGAAAGGTAGTGAACAATTATTTTCCAATTCCATGCTAAACTTAATCTTACTATGAATGGAATTGAGGTGGTCAAGGAAAGCTGAAACACTACTTTTAGGTAATATAGTAAAAGTATCATCTACGTATCTTTTGAAAATCTTCGGCTGCATGGGAGCCAATGAGAGCGCCCTCTCCTCAAAGTCCTCCATAAAGATGTCAGCGACTACTGGAGATACCGGGGACCTCATGGCTACACCGTCGACTTGCAGGTAGAATTCATTGTTCCATACTAGATATCCTGATGTAAGGCAGTGTTCCAAGAGCTTAGCATATTCTTCAGACATGTTCTGCTCACGCAACCTCTTCTTTACAATTTCAATGCAGTCTTGTACCGGTAGACTCGTAAAGAGTGACTGGACATCGAAACTGACCATGATCTCGTCATCAGTTAATGTAAGGTCTCTAATGCCACTGATGAAATGGTAAGAATCCTTTGTATGTGTTCTAGTATTACCCCGTAAAGAAGAAAGGACTCCTGCTAAGTATTGAGCCAATTTTTAAGTTGGAGCATCAATTTGACTCACTATTGGACGTAGCGGGGCACCAGCCTTGTGTATCTTCGGTAACCCATACAATTTAGGAGGCACCGGGCAATCAGGAACCAAACCTGCAACATCTAGATTAAGGGATTCGCAGTATTCACCAATTAGGTATTTAGTACATTTTAAGACTTTCGCAGTAGGATCTTTTTTGACATGTTTATAGGTTGTGCTGTCCGCCAACAGATTCTCAATTTTCTGGTTGTAATCGGTGGTGTCAAGTACAACCGGCGCATTATCCTTATCAGCTCGAAGTATGGTAAGGTCTGGATCTTCACGCACTTGATAATTATTGTTGTTATTGACAAATGTACACGGATACACCACTATTTTATTGTAATGGTACAACTATGCCAAAACCAATCTCTTATTCCTACATCCGCGGCCCACCCAATTGTTCGAAACTCGAACGGTCGCAGGCGATAATCATCTCGCAAACAGCGACGGCGAAAGTAGCGAGTTTCCAAATTAACACTGCGACCGATTGATACTGCCCGAATTAGCGCGAGTGTAGGGTGCCAAATATTGTAAGATGATTTTTCGGACAAGTTCTGCAAAAAAAAATTTTTTTGAAGATTTTATCCAGCATTTTCTCACAGTACAATTTTTAGCATTAGTTTTAGTTATATAGGGTTAATTTTTTTATTTGTAAATGATATATTATGGACTATTATTTTAAGGATTATGTTTGAAACAGTGAGAACTGCGGAGCATTGATATCAGATAAAATCAAAAAAATCTTTAATTTAGTAATTTTCTTACTAGCCCCAAATAAACTTACAGTTTTTCAGATCCCACTAACCGTACCGCAAAGTCGTACAATCCTTTTCCTGATTGCTAATACAAACGTGCAGATTAAGAGTTTTGTTTGTTACAATTAATCTTCAATTTTTTTAGATAATTTACTACACGATTATGAGTTCATTCTACAAGTTTTTTCTAGTAACACCTAAATTAGTTTGAAGGAGACTGCTTAGTAAATACATTACAGATTCCTGGTCGCCATACCGTTTAGCGTCTCACACGCCGGAACGATCGAGTTAGCGCCCACTTTTACGCCCCCTGTGTCGTGCGGCACTTAGCCTGATTTCGACAATAATGGCTCGACAAACAATAAACATTACATAAGTGACTAAAAATTAAATAAAGATCGAAAATCAACGTCAAAACCTGCCGTGGGCCCGTCAAGTTGTTGTTTAAAACTAACATTCGTTGTGTTTTTGGTTTCATATGTGTTAGTATGTTTTATTTTATTTTATTTATTAAAGTACATCCACATCATATTATTATATATATTAAAACTTATACTAATATTATACTAAATGGTAATAACAACTGATATATACGACAATTATGGAGTACATAACACTGGCTACATTAAGTTGCAGTGAGATCAACTATATTAATAATAACTATATCTAAATATTAACCTAAAATTATAAATCCTAAAATATTATACTAAAATTATGCTGGCTATTAAGTACTAATAATATAAGATTTCTTTAAAATTAAAAACAAACTTAAAACTAAAGTTGACTTATACAACAATAAATTCAATTTTCATAAAATTTACAGAGTATTGTTCTCTTTGGCTAGAATCTTAGACCTAAAAATTGGCAGACGGTCATGAAAAATGTCGATGTTTTATTTATTTTCAATTATATTGATCTTTACCTTCCTATTATAACTAATTAGTTAAGGTCATTTATATTGTCTGTTCATACAATTTTTGGTGTTTGTTTTTATTTTTGCATGTTGTATTTGTCTAGTATTTTTTTGCGAGGGCTTGTGATAATAAATTATTTTCTGTTTTTTTCAGTAAAACTAGAACTCGAGGCAGGTTGTATTGGATAAAATAAAGCAAATTGAATATATGCAGGATATCTAACCTACATAATAAGTATCAGGTCTTGCAAAAAGGAGTACAGTTGATCACGCCTTTGCCGGGGAAACCATGGCTCCAATTTCAGTTTAGAGGAGTAGAAAGCTTTGTTCTATTTTTTCATATATTTTCTAAGGGTCTCTATTGGTTCCCATAAATTTTTACTTCCGTTTTTTGCAGTCCATAACGTTTTCCATCATAATTTTTATTAGTCATATTGTCAACAGTCATAAAATTTAACATTCTAAATTGCTGGTCCGATTTTTGCAGGTCATCATTATTCTTAGTCATAAAATCTGTTACTCATAATATTCAAAGTCCAGATGGTATCTATTACATAATGTTGAAGGCAATAAACTTGCTTATAATAATTGTTTTAAGTTCTTTAATCACAGATTATAATGATAACTAGGGGTGTATATTGGTTTCCACAAATTGTAAGTTCCGATTTTTTATAGTCCATAACGTTAGCCATCATAAGTTTTATTAGTCATATTGTCAATAGTTACATAATTTAAAAAAATTGTAATTGTAAATTGTAGTTAAAATAGTTATGTATGTTATAAATAAAATAATTTTGACCCATTAAAGAACACAAATCACATTTCCGATAACTCATTGCGTCGAGGACACGATACTAGGTAATTTGAACAGAGGTCTTTTAATTGGTAGTTGACTTATTTCAATAAAATTCATTTCATGGCTTTTCATTTCGGGTTTTTTTTTTTAATTTTTTTACATGTAATAATATTTATTCCGCGTATAATTATTTTTCTTAGAGGTCGCAGTTCTAACCTAACCTAACCCACTTCTGGCAACAGTTCGATTTCTTGGGGGACGCAGTTCTAACCTAACCTAACCCACTTCTGGCAACAGTTCGTTTTCTTGAGGGTCGCATTTAGTAAACGTTATACTTGAAAAAAAATATGACTTGATGTTTATGTCCATAAATCATAATGGATATCATTTTATGACTATCGAAATTCGAAACAATAAGTTTATGGGAAACAAAGGGATGACATTAAAACGATATGATCAACGACTATTAGTCCGATAAAATATATGCCTTAAAATATATCTAAATAATTATTGATAGACCTTCGAATGTTATACTCATCAATTTTATGCCTTTTGAGATTATAGATATTTATTATTAGAACTATGAAACGTTATGCTTTACAAAAATTATGACTATTGATGTTTATGCCCATAAATTATATGGATATCAATTTCTGACTATCGAAATTAGAAACAATAAGTTTATGGGAAACAAAGGGATCCCATTTTCTAAACGTTAAAGGTTTGACCGATGATCATATATAAAACGATAGCTTTAATTGGGTCATGTATAAAACTTGCAAGTCTAGTGAATTCTTTGCTATGAAACCTTTTAAGCTGTTTTTATTTATTGGACTATACCATCATGTTGAAAGTATCTTATTGAGACCAAGTTAGCGATGCACTTAAATCTTTAGAGGATACCGAAGCCAATGTTTGCCCAATAATGTTTGGAGAGTGGTCAATAGAAGCATTATACGAGCTCAAACTAGCTAGGGTTAGTCACTACGCTTGTTATTCAATTAGCGGCTCTAAAATATACGAAAATTTCTGACCGAGTTAACTCGTATAAGTTAACTTGGTCAGAAATTTGTAAACAGTTCTAACTATTGTCCTAATTGTCAATTTACATACAGCCTTTAAAATGTTTATCAAGATTGGGTTTGATTTCGCATAGCTAGGCTGCCTATACTTCTGCTCAATATTTTTGTGTTTCCTATCCAATACAATCTGAGAATCCGAAAAAAATGGAAAAAATACACATTTAGTCATTCATACATTTAAATAAGATATTCAGAAACACTTTTTTGCATAAGTATCTGGGTAAATTTACTGCAAACAGTTGTTCCCAGAAAGCCCCACTATGCGGTCTAATCCTATCCCATCCTGTCATTGCTACCCCAAAAACCCATAAATATATCAAGAGAAATGTCACAAAAACAAAAAAACAACAGAGCTACTAAAAGGAAAACAATTGTTCATTCATCGATTTCAAATCCCAGAGGATTATTCCCCTACTTGTCACTACCGTTTAGTCATCGTTTTCTTTATAAAGAAGTAACCGATTGTAAAATAGGTCTATTTATATTTTCAACTTTAAGGGCATTGCTAAAGAGCTGTATTTCGATCGCAGATTTATGTAAAGTTTCGTCTTTCTAGTCCTGAGACGGATATCGTGTTCTATTTTAATTTTGGAATCGAGTTTAAGTGAACAATGTATTAATAATCTGTTTGTTTTTTCAGGTACGTCCCACTTTTGTTGTCATAATCTGCGGTATGGTAAGTCAAAACAAATCCTTTTCAGGTACAAAAGGAATGTTAACTTGATATCCCGTGGAGTGGAGCACAAGTTTGACAGGACCGATTCTGACAAATTACTAGAATTTTACAAAAACCTAACATTATGTCGTATAAATTCTTGTCAAAAAAATTGACCATCAGCCGTAATAGTTACACGTCTGCCTATTTAGGTCTATCAAATTTTATATTTGTATCAATAAGCCTCAGCTGTTATCATCTAATTGTAGGTACACTGCCGTTTTTAGGTATCGTGACTATCGAGGGTCGATTCGAGACAAATTTTTCGAAATAGGTACATGCAATTAGCAAAAGCGCTGAGCAGATGCATTTAATTCCCAAACCGTCTCGTTTAAGCGCAGCTAAAACTGGCTCCAATTTAAATGCATTATAAAATCAGTTTATTAGTTGGCCATTCCTAATGGGGCTGGGCGTATCGTATGGGCTCTCAGGTCGTGCCTAGGTCAGTGCGATAGACTTATGCTTCAATTGTTTGCGCGCTGTTCCTTTTTCAAAATGAAATATTGTTCACACTACGCAAGGCTCGATTTTTAATCGATTTATTTAACGATGTTGAATCGACTTTTATGACGGATGAACGCGCCGTGGAGGGATTTCGACACGTACAATTTGTTATGTTCTAATTTCGATTTTTGATGGATTTATTTACGATATGGGTACTTTTAGTTTTTATTATTATGATGATGAACCAAACACTCAGAGCTACTTGGTAAATAAAAACGCTGACATACGATAGAGCGGCAGCTTAGAAGTTTTTAAGTTTTATTCGTAGGTACCTACATAACTATATTCCATACAGGGTGTAACAATAATACTGGTGATATGTTTAAGGGCATAATTGGTATCATATTGCGACTAAGAAAAAGTACGATGAAAAATTTTTCAACGCCGAATTGTTTTTTTGTATGGGACACGACGGCCCAGCCGGCGTCCATACAAAATAAATCGGGCAAAAAATATTTTTCTTACTTTTTTCTTAATTATAATACAATACCAATTATGCCAAATTATAAAGGTTGTCTGGAAGAAATCGCTCATTAGCGATAAGACCGCCTGTTGTTACCTCTACCTAAATTTATCTAATTGTAAAATTGTATGAGGTGTGCAATAAAGAGTATTTATTATTATTATTATGCTCTTTATTTATTTTTCTTCTTAGTTTAGGCTTTTTACAATATTTTTATAAAAGTAAAATATAAAAATACATCTAAAACATATAAAAACAATAAAAGCATTATAAAAAACCTAAACTAGGGTGCCGCCGGCAACGGAGCAGGGCCCAGGCTGCCGGTGGTTAGGGCCGCAGAGTGAGGAACCTTCGGACTATGCGCGCCGTGTCCAAGATTACCGCCTTCTGAATCTGACCCCTAATCCAACCGCAACCCCGTAGCGAAAGTCTCTCAAGATGTTGGTCGAGACTCTTCGCTATGAGACCGTTCGCAGAGACAACTATCGGCACAATGATCGCCGAATCGACCTCCCACATGGCGGTTACCTCGTGAGCCAAGTCTAGGTACTTGCTGGACTTGTCCTTCTCGGCCTTCACGAGGTTCTCGTCACATGGGACGGTGATGTCGATGAGCATGGCCCGGCGTTGCGGTCGATCTATTACCACGATATCAGGCTTATTGGCTACAATAGTCCTGTCCGTGATAATAGATCGATCCCAATAGAGCGTGGCACGACCATTTTCGAGAACTGGCGCAGGTGTGTACTTGTAGTACGGCACTTCGTGGTCCACAAGACCGTATAGGAGAGCAAGCTGCTGGTGTATAATCCTGGCTACGAGGTTATGTCTGTGCAAGTACTCGCCGTTAGCAAGATGAGAACAACCGGAAATGATATGCCTGAGTGACTCTCCAGGACGGCGGCATGCCCGACAAATGTCGACCGTACCGTCCTTCAGGATATATTTCCGGTAGTTATTCGTCATGATAACTTCATCCGCAATTGCACAGGCAAAACCTTCGGTTTCTCCGAAGAGGTCCCCGAATCGTAACCAGTTCACCGACGCGAGCAGGTCCACGTCGGGTCCCGTGAGGGCCCTGTAGAACCGCCCGTGTAGCTCCTTGCTCTTCCATACCGCCTTGCGATCCTCGGTGCTTAGCACCACAGGTTTGCGCCAGTTCTCGTTTGCCAAGGAGAACGGCGTGAGACCCTTATCTACTGCCACCACATCACGATGCATCCCACACTCGTTGTTAAGGAAATAATTCCTGAGATTGTACACCTCACGATTGTGGAGATTTTTGGCGTTTAAAAAGCCGCGACCTCCACACTTCCGTGGGATGTACAATCTCATAACAGACGAGCGTGGGTGAAGCATACGGTGTGTGGTGAGCAATAGACGGACTCTCCGATCCAGGGCATCCAGCTCGGTCTGAGTCCACCTTAGTATGCCAAAGGAGTATGTGAGTAGGGGCATCACCCAGGCATTGAAGGCGCGCACCTTGTTGCCACCTGACAAAAGACTATTAAGTATTTTTGTCAGCCGACTAAAGAAGCGCTCCTTCAACGCCTGTTTAATACCCACATCCTCAACACCCAAAGACTGTGACATACCAAGGTATTTGTAGGTTTCTGATTCAGAGATAGATCTGAACGTCATTGTCTCAGAAAGCTGTAAATTTGCTGAATTTACTACTTTCCCCCGCTGTACATGCATAACCGCACATTTATCAACACCAAACTCCATCTTGATGGAACTACTGAAGACTTCAGTGGTCTTCAGTAGCTGCAACAAGTCTCGGTTATTTGGTGCAAATAATTTGAGATCGTCCATGTACAGAAGGTGAGATATGACTTCACCCTCTCTCCGAAGCCGGCAACCTAGCCCCGAATCCTTCAGCAGAGTGCTGAGCGGATTTAGAGCTAGGCAGAACCACAGGGGACTCAGACTGTCACCCTGAAATATTCCTCGCTCGATCCTTATAAAGTCCTGTGGGCCAGGGGGGTCATCCCCACCTCCTGGTTGACGAAGGACTGTGGTCCACTGCCTCATACACGCGCCAAGGAAGGATCTTAAAGCTGTGTCAATTTTATACAGCTCTAAGACCCTCTCCAGCCATGAATGAGGCACCGAATCATAGGCCTTCTTGTAGTCAATCCAAGCGGCCGAGAGGGCCCCACTGTTCCGCCTGACTCGTTGGCAAATGGTCATGTCTATGAGGAGGAGCTCTTTAGTACCACGGGACCCAACCCTACATCCATTTTGAGCTGAGGCCAAAATGTTGTTTGCGACCATGTGCGCGTTTATTTTTGCTCTCAAAATGGATGTAAGGTGCTTGTAAAGTGTAGGCAAGCACGTGATGGGTCGGTAGTTCTTCGCTTCCGTGGTACTACCGGACTTATAGAGCAGGAAGGTTACACCGGTTGTTAAGGAAGGCGGGAGGGAGCCAAGTTCGAGGGCTTGTTGAAATTGCGTTGCGAGCCGCGAGTGCGAGTACCGAAACCATTTTAGCCAGAAGTTGTGCAATCCATCCGGGCCGGGACTTTTCCAGTTCTGGGCCGTACGGATTGCACAACTTACGTCATCGGGGCTGATGGTGATAGCCCCCATAGGTTCGATGGACTCGCACTCACGTCCGACAACGCTCATCCACTCGCCCTCCGTGTGTTCAACGGGCGCTGACCAGATGCTACGCCAGAAATCAGTCATGGCAGTAGCATCCGGCAGTCGCACGTTGTACACACGGGGGTAGGTTTCCTCCCACCTTCGGTATACCTTTCTTTGGTCACTTTGGAAAAGACGATTCTGCTTGAATCTGTCCACACGCTCTCTGTAGCGGCGAATACGGCTTGCCCATGCATAAACTTTCTGCTTCAGAAAGTCGATGCGCTCTATGACATTAGCCATGTAGTCGCGGGGCTCGATATTCGTCCCCGCGAACGCCTGGTACACAAAGCGCATTACTCGGGGGCGGTTATTGCCCCCCCTGAAGCAGATCAGCTTTGCAATGAGAGTCCTAAATGAGTTGATACGACGCTCGATCCGCACTTGCCATGCGGGGACACCTCCGGTGGTCCTAGGTGCACGTTCAGCGTCCGAAACTTGACTCGAGCAACACGGCACGCCGCGATGGCTCCGCAGTACATGATCGAGTGCGTATCATCTAAGTCTTTACTAGTCCGCAGGAGTGGATCTTGCAAATCATTCAGGACTCCCATCAACGCTAGATTGCGTCTATTCATAGGCAAGCGTGGTAATCGCGGCCTAGGGGTGTTTGTGGAGCGATACTGCGTAATTGCCTCTTCCAAAGTCCTCCTCAGTTGCTCATTGGCTGTACTACTCACACTCTGATTCTTGATCTCCTCATCGGCACTGAGATCAACCCGCGGCGCCCCCGATGCCAGGTCGGGTCCGGGCATCGGATCCGGCGACGTGGCGGGCGGATCCCGCACCGAGATGTTGGCCGCGCGAACAGAGAGAGCCTCCAGGCGAAGCCGATCAAGTGTCGCGTCATTCAACCGCTTTAGCCGCTGAATGACGCGCACCTGATCCGATAGGCGTTGCGCAGTCGTGTCAATAGCTGGTTCAAGGGCCTGAAACAGAGGAAGCATCCGGTCACGATACGCGCACAGATTAGTTCCCCCCTCTGTAGCCCCATAATAGGCGCGCATGACGTTCTCGTTCATGGAAGGAGTCCATTTCATGCGACGCACTATACCACCGGCAGCGGGGGCCCTGGGCGGGGCAGAATGTCCCGCAAGCCCCAAGCGTGCCGGCAGCGGTGGCCGTCCCCGTCGCGCTGGTGGTCGTGGCGGCGGCTGCGGCGGCCCGCACTCGTCGCTCGACTCGCTGGTCTCGGGCGCTGTAGCAAATTTGTCGCCCGATGAGGATGGCGAGGAGACGGACGAGGCGGGCGTAGATGGTGGGCGTGCGTTTGGTGGGGACGCTTGCTGCAGTCGCGATTTACTTCGTGTTATCATTATATTATTTCCGTTGACTAGTTTGACGTTTAGTGTCCGGCATGGTATTTACGTCCTATATCCATATTTACAGTTATTTTCGAACTTGCTCAGCTGTTCTCGACATCGCGAACAACTTTTTCGCAAATATTAATGCGTAAATAGATATAAAAACGCCCGTAAACACATAATTTATCAAAAATGTATAGGAAAGTAGCAAAAACACGACTGACTTTGACGGCGTCAATTTTTTATTATTATTATTATTATTATGCCCTTAAACGGTTTACCGATATTTTTGTTACACCTTGTATAAAAAAAATCTTATATGTATCAAGTTAGTTAACAACGCTAATCAGTTGGAAGGATATTAAGCATCAAATGATCAATAAATTAGGTATTTCAAGACCCTCACACACAATACAATTAGACAGAATCGAATGGTCAGCTGAAATTCGCACTCCAATTAGAAATGTTCAAAAATCTAATAGAGAAATCGTTGCATGTAATTAAGTAAAGGTTAAAGCGTAATCAAGATATAATGTGCATCTGACCCGCGGCCGGTAATTTAATATCCGGACCATTACAAACAAACCTGCGGGCGGAGCTAGTGCTGATGGAAGAGACTTGAGCGTGGCTTACGAAGAGTGTTGAGCGTGGTTTATGAGGAATATTATAGAGCGTGGTTTACAACAAAATCTTTCTGAGAAATTGACATATTTTATTATCGATTTATAGTATCGATTAGACAAAATAGGCTATTTTTTATTTATAGATAGATAAATCATTTATTTGATTATTGCAATAACACACAATACGAAAACAGTAACACATCAGAGAATAAGTTTTAAAAAAAACGACAGACGAGGTACCCAGTTACAATGGTTGTATGCGTTGCAGCAAAATAAAAGCTTTTTATGTGTTAAGTAAATTTTCTTAACCTGTATATAAACTTTCAACCTTCAGTACATATTTATTTTGAAAACCTTGGAACAGCATACTAATCGATCTGTATTTAGTATTTCATTCTGTCGAATAAAGTTTTAACGATATAATATCGTTATTTTGTCAATACTGGTGGCTACAATTCAGCAGTTAAAGTTATATCTCATCTTCACTCCGTAGTCACTCCTTCATATCTAAAGATCGTGATCATCTAGCCTAGCGTTTTTGTGGATCGCATGACCTGCTTCCGTTGAGTCGTGGCATGTCTCATCCAGTGCTTTCTGTATCTTCGCCGGGTCCTAGCTCTAGGCAACCCGTAATGTCTCTGTTTAATCTCGATTACAGATATTACTGTGGTTATTAAAGAAGTTTTCATTACGGCGGGCGCCCGACAGCTTTACTTTTAATTGTGGGTTTGGGAAATTAATCGATGTTGGTTTTGGAACCTTTAATTGTATTTGAAATTGATGGGCGATTCCAATGAAAGCGGTTGATGTGAAATTTATTTCAAATATGAAAATTAGAATCCGACACCTGGTATTATCTTTCAATAAAATGTTAGTTACTATATTTTTATTAAATTAATATTTTGAAGCAAATAAATGCATGATCCGCCCAGTGAAACGAAAGCGTCATTAGTTATGCACTTATAGACGGAGAGCTGGCCACGTCAGATATGACACAATAATGAGAGCAAAGAAACCCA
This sequence comes from Pammene aurita, assembly GCA_947086415.1. NCBI lineage: Eukaryota > Metazoa > Arthropoda > Insecta > Lepidoptera > Tortricidae > Pammene > Pammene aurita. The sequence continues at coordinate 8,741,315 of OX352303.1, forward strand.
TGTAGTTAGTTTGCTATATTATACTTATTTCTAGATCCGGACATCTGGCAGCTGTAAAGTGGTGGTGGTCAAAGAATGCAAATACCTTGAAGAAAACAAATCCTAGAGTTCTGGGTTTAATGAAATATTATGGGAAATTATGTAATTAATTAGGTTATATCATATCCAGAAGGTTTTGTTGGGGGAAAGTAGTGCCAAATGATGTAAAATGCAATTTTTAGTTAGTCGCCTACTGTTTTTGTTTCCGCAATAATAGATAATGGATTTTAATCTAATGTTAAAATATAGGCCCTGTCCTCTATAAATTATACAACTTTGGCATTTTTTACTTATTTTGGTATTACTTTTTTCCAACTTAAAAACTTTGCCGGTCTGTCACTCTGACATCCACCCATTAAAAGCTGCCAGATGCCCGGATCTAGCAATAAGGATGGTAAAGCAGTCTAACTAGACAAGTTAAATTGCTCTCATTATTGTGTCACATCTGGCGTGGCCAGCTCTTAGACCATTACGTAACTGTATTTCCGTTAACCATTGATTATTATATATTCTAGTAGATGGGCTATCTAGAACAAAAATTATGCGCCATGTTTGGCGGTTGACAGCTGTCAGTGAATCAAAGAGGAGCTTAGACTGTTAGTTATCTCAATAACTTTTGGCGCTAAGAATTTCTTAGGGATGTCGTCTCCTGTTACTCTATGGCTTTAACCAACATTTTGTATGACAAATTAAAACTAACTTCGTATGATATAATTATCCGATATAGATTAGATCTCGTGAAAGTTGCCTTTTACATTGCAGTTGAACAAACTGGCTCAACTAACAATCTAAAGTTTTCAAACAGACAAGACCCGTCTCACATGACAGCATAATCACATATCCAACAACTTATTGTTATTTCCCACGTTACATATTATTTTTAACTCAGAGCTCTACTTAAATCCGACCATGTATTACAAAATATTTAATAACCTCCATTTTGTTCAACACATAATAAACCAATGCATTTGCACACCTGCCAATATAACTTTGTACTTCTCAAACATAGATGTAATCAACCCTGAATCTTAGTACCTTCTGATAAGGTACACAATGTTTAATTTAACGGTAAATACAAAAACCAAAGAAGGTGTAATATCATCATTGCGGATAGTGCGGCGCCTCAAGCGATCGGCACGACTTACTCCGTCTCTTTCATGCTAATTTCACATGTATTATACTTCCCGCTCACACGATTTGCGTTGTCATTTTTGTAGATGACCTACGACCCTGAAATATAGAGATTACGTTACAAATGGATTATATGGAACTCGATACGATATAGAACGTACGATGTGACTTATGGCCTTGTGTGAATAATTGATTGTTATTAAATGTGTTTTTAACCGGTCGCGAACTATACAGCTAAGGCCGGCTTCTCAGTTGATTTTTACATAAAAACAATATCTCTTGTAATATTAGGCTTTTAAGATGTAACGGTCTCCTAGCCCAGTCGGTAGTGACACTGCCTATGAAGCAGGAAGTCCGGGATTCGAATCCTGGTCAGGGCATTTATTTGTGTTTATCACAGATATTTGTACCCGAGTTATGGATATTTCATATGTATTTAAGTATTTATCTATATCTAGTATATATAGTTTCCTAACTCTTATTTCTAAATCTCCTACTACCCAAAGGTTGTCTGGTAGAGATCGCTTTTTAGCGATAAGACCGCCTGTTGCTACCTAAGTTAAGTGTAAACTTTTTATTGTTGTTATTTTTTTATTTGGTGCAATAAAGAATATATTATTATTATTATTATAGTTTATTTTAATTTTTTTAATATATCGTCTTTTAGTACCCACAACACAAGCCTTATTGAGCTTACTGTGGGATTAGGTCGGTTTGTGTAAGATTGTCTCATAATTTTTATTTATTTGATTTATTAATTTATTCGGAATTTTTTGCTTAATCCTAACAAGGCCTAGTTTCCAATAGTGTGGAAGGTTATTTATTTATTTATACTTTATTGCACAATACAAAAAAAAATTATAAAAGGCCAAATGGCATTTTGTAAATTCCAGTCAACCAAATAAAAAGGTTGTATCAGTTAAATGGTAGTTGCGGTGGTAAAACTAGTGCCTAACCAAGATATTTAAGTTAGGTAACCAAACGGTTCTCAGGCTTCTTTAAGATATAACCACAACTAATCTACCTCCAGTGATAGTTATAGGAAACTCCTCATTACTGTCATAATATTCTCATTGTTACAAATTATTATACAAACTGTTCCATAATTCAATTTGTAAGTTTCTCATACTTAACCACTTTTCCTGGAGCGTCATTCGAACTTCAAAATTCCGTTATTGATTTAATTTTGATTTACATTACTATCAGTGCGCTGCACTCACATTACTTTTGCGCGTGCGGGATGCATTGAGACCAAAATTAAATCAAGTACAAATTTGAATGAATGAACGAATGAATGAATTACATTAAAACTATTAATAACCTCTGATTCACGGTTAAAATATTCCGACCCACGCTTTAGGTACGGCCATTGTTTCGCTTATCTATTATTAATAATACGGATAACACGTGAATGATAACAAATACACAATGATTTATGTTACTTTAATGAAAGAAAAATACTTTCGATAAGGGCGAATTAAGAAATTAAACCATTGTTTAAGTCGATATGGACCGAATTTGTCCTACCTAGAAATTACGTTTCTTAATGTATTAGTTTGCATAATTATCATACATACATCATTGTTTTTTAACGAAACCGTAGAATTACTGGCCTGACAACTTACAATTAAAAAAGTGCTATTACACCTTGTGCCGGATTCTAATTTTAAAACACATTAACAACACAACCTATCTCATTAACACACAACAAACAATCAACCAATATTGAAGTTGTATTGGAGTTGAGTTGGAATATTTCTCAAGCAAATTCTGATATTTCTGATTCAGATGTTTATGCCGTAGCTGTATTGTGTTGTTAATGCATTGGAGTTGTATTGAAGTTGGATCGTGTCTATTACGTGTTTTAAAGTTAGAATACGGCCCCTTGTATATTAGGTAGGTATACAATGAATTAAAAGTGCTAAATGAATATTTTGTTATCATCATATCAGCCAGCGGTCCAACTTCAATACAACTCCAATGCATTAACTGCGCAATACTGCTAGCGCCAAAACGTCTGAATCAGAAATATCATAAATTGTTTGAAAATTATTATGAACTACAATACAACTTCAATAATGGTTGATCAATTGTTGTATGTTATGTTTTAAATGTATTGTGTTTTTAATGTATAGATGTAAAATACGGTACCCTGTAGTATATAGGTTAAAATGGTTCCAAAGTCGAGCAAACCCGCGGGGGGATACAATGTCCGTTCCCACGATCCGCCCGCCCACGCGCCGCCTGCGCCCGCGCATTATTTATAACTCCGAACGATTATACCGTTCGCACTGTATATGCCTAACTTAGCCTGGAGATCAGGTCACTGGTTCGAGTCTGGACCCATGCCGTTTCTCCCGTGCTAGTTACTCGGCAATAGTTAAATACATTAATATAATATTTATTATGTAATTGGGTACTTTCCTGGGTAAAAAAAATATAATTCTATTTAGTCCGTCAGTTAGATTATCAAAAAATATTGGACACGTATTTTTTATTTTGTCAATCAAACAAAAATTGGTGAAGACAGCCAGTTAAAGTTCCGCGTGACGTCACATTATACTAAAAATTGTACTGAAATGTGACGTCACGTGGAACTTTAACGGGCTATATCTTCACCAATTTTTGTTTGATTGACAAAATGAAAAATACGTGTCCAATATTTTTTGATAATCTAACTGACGGACTAAATATATTTTTTTAGGAAAGTAACCAATTAAATAAATAAAAGCCTCTAATTTATCTCCTTGGCACGAAGTCGCGCGAAATAAGGAAGAGTGGCGAACTCTAGTGTCAGAGGCCAAGATCCTCTTTGGGTCACTGAGCTAGTAGGTAGTAGTAGTAGTAGTAAGTTTATCTCCTACTCAGTACTTGTCGATACTCCAAGCAAAATGGCTTTAAAATTCACACGGTTTTATTCTATTTTACATTTTTAAATCTTAAAGAATCAAAAGGCCACTAAATCGGCCTTTTTCTAAATGTTGACGTCATATTTTCGCTTTATTTTAGGGTTCCGTATCCAAAGGGTAATAACGGGACCCTATTACTAAGACTCCGCTGTCCGTCTGTCACCAGGCTGTATCTCATGAACCGTGATAGTTAGCCAGTTAAAATTTTGACAGATGATGTATTTCTGTTGCCGCTATAACAACAAATACTAAAAAACAGGATAATATTAATATTTAAGGGGGTCCCATACAACAGACATGAATTTTTTGCCGTTTTTATAGATAATGGTACGGAACCCTTCGTGCGCCAGTTCGACTCGCACTTGGCCGGTTTTTGTAATAAAGACGGCAAACGGGCAAAACGCAACTATCATGTTGTCTCCGTCAGGCGAGAAAAGCCGCGAACCGTGGAATAAAAAGCATTATTTTGCTTAGTTCATTAGTTTAGAAAACAACTATAAAATAGCAGATGCTCGCTCCAGTACTAACCCTTTCGCATTCCTCCTCGTAGTTTTAATATCAAAAAGTGCCATAATCATAAACAAATTTCATGTACTTTTATATAAGTTTCCGTTGCTATCTTTATCGTGCCCATTAAGGCTGTTACGTTAACTATATATAAAAGTTATCTTGAGTTATAATCTGTCCGTCCATCCATAGAGATAGTGCTAGGTATAGACTGCTGCGTAATGTGGAATTAATGTAAACCTATAATTATTAGGTGCTTAGTTGGTTAATTTCTAGCCGATGTTGATATCTGAATAGTACCTACTTTATATTTCTGGAATTAGTAACAAGTACAGTTACAGTAGACAGATACACACAACGTTCTTACAGTGAAAACTTAGACTAAAATAATTTTAAACAAAAAAGAACCGACTTCACTTAGCCTCCACCTTTCCAAAAGCAAATGCTCGAGCTACTGTAAAAAACACTCAAATCACTATAGGTGTGCCTATAATAGTTGAAGGGTTCCCTCGATTTCTCCAGGATCCCATCATCAGATCCTGACCTGGTTACAATGGGACCAACTGTAAAGTATATACTCAATCAAACAAAAAAAGAATTTTTCAAATCGGTCCAGTCGTACAAATAAAAAACTGTGAACATACATTAAAAAAAAACAATAGCAAAAACAAAGATCCCAACGTATTATGTACGTTTTCATTATACATGTTTTCATCTAGTACGAATTCTCCTGTATCAATACGATGAACATAACCTTATTTGTATTGAGGTTAAGGTCGACATATTTTTGTCCAATTCATCATATAGATATTGGAGAACTCAAATAGTTAGCTCAATAAGGCTTGTGTTAAGTTTGGTTGAGTTTAGATGCGGCTACGGTGTGCAAGCCTGACAGCGTTATACACTTGCAGGGCGCTATTTCGCTCGCGCACCGGCGCTGCATGCGGAAACCGCAGCAGTGTGGTAGCCGCCTAAAGCGTTTCGTTTAGCTTGTGATGATTAAATTTTCTCATGATGGTTGAAGAGCTCAACCTGTCATACAACGAAAGATAATCATCAGGATGTCCAAACACAAAGCGTGCTTGATTTCAAATTTGAAAGACCCTATCGTCTCAGTAAATAAAAATCAAGACTTCCTGTATGAGTATGTTTGATACTTTTAAGGAAATTTATGAGGAAAATTTTTGTTAGTATAGAACCTTCGATATAAAATGACCCATCTTCACTGTTTTGATCGTAAACAAACATTGCCTCCTCCAGATCGATACCTCGACCCCTAACCGCTTCCTCGAACCTCTAATGCCCTAATACCCGACGCGCTCCGAGCCAAACGTGTAACCACGCACGCGTCGTACACGATGGTACTGTATGGGAGAGTTAGCGACAAGAGTTTAGGTTATTCCTACATCAATGGTTTCTTGATGTTCCTTGAAAAAACTCACGGTGCCGAATTCTAATTTTAAAATACATGAACAATACATTAAAAACAGAATCTTTCTCAACCATACAACAAATATTCAACAAATATTGGAGTTGTATTAGAGTTGCAACGTAATAATTTTCAAGCAAATTCTAATCTCTGATTCAGACGTTTAGGTGTCAGCTGTATTGTTTGGTTAATGCATTGGAGTTGTATTGAAGATGAATCGTGTCTATACGTGTTTTAAAGTTAGAATATGGCCCACGATCGCGCAACAATATTTAGAAAAGGCATGCACTTACATGCCTCTTGGGTTCAAGGACCAAGTATTTTATAAAACCGCGTTCTTCTAAAATTACAGCTATAACTCTGTTTTCCGTATGAGGTACCGCATCGTCATGTTTTGAAAGAGAGTAAGGTTTTTTGACATAAATCGCCGAACATAATGTATGGACTGAGTGAGACCTAGTGCCTTTGTAGTGACGCGATCGAGCTAGTGCGTCTTCGTCAATTACGAGAACCTAATTTTGTAGACATTACAGTCCGGTATTTAGGTTTCAGTAGGTACTTAGCTACTGTTTATTTGGGCTATTACGAATAATCCTTAAATCAATTCATCGTATGGCGTGAGGATGAAGAAATTTTGCTCGCGTTTGACGGTCGCTACCCTTTGCATCATACAATATTTGCTATGTACTGTCCCATACTGTCCCAAGTGTATTCTAAACTAATAGTATAAGTCTATGATTGCCAGTTTGTTGTAAAGAACAAGCTATCTAGATATTGTCTCAAACCTAGACTAATCCAAAATCTAGATCAGAGACCGCCATCGCCATAAAAAGGTATCTTCAGTTGAAATACTGGCAACGATTACCATACGGACCCACTCGGACCTCTTTCTCTGATCACATGTAGATTTTACAACTACCTCGTGTCATACCTTACTCATTACATTACGACTAAATAGCTAAGTCATAACATCTCTGCTTTTAGCGTTCCGTGGGTAGACAAATTGAAACTTTTACTGGTAAAATAAGGAAATAAAGAATTAGGTACTTGTTTAAGTTTTTTGGAGGACTAGCTTCAAAAATATCTGAATTGTCAATGTTCGTAATTTAAAAAATTAGGCACTGTAGTGCCAAAACACTACTTTGCGTAGTACAAATATTTTTTGTAGCAACTGAAAAAAAAAGGATTAAGGAATTAAGAAAAAAGATAAAAGATTCTTCAGTTTAGGCACATTTCAATGTACTTATGAACGTCAGAGAGAAAAAAAAACTACTACCGGTTCTCGATACCTAGGTACATATTTACCGTGTTTTAAATTCAAATAAAAGGTTGTTGTTGAAAAAAACTAGCTAAATACCATATTTCATATTCGTATTTTTTTCTTCTTTGGAATTAATATAATCTTATGTCCCTTTAGCATTTAAAAATTTAAGTTAGCCAAAAGAAAAAAATGCCCCAGCATAGTCTGATTTCAATCAGAACCATTTCTCCTCAAGCCACTCGCGCTTGACCAATAATTTATCCACCTAGCGATTAAACGGTGGACATAACGATAACCATCGACAAAGCGTCCCGTCATAACACTACGTGTTTATTCGCTGATTCGATCTCGCCCGCGAGTGTATATCATGCTTTTATCATTTTATCGACCTGGGCCGATGTAAAATATTAAGTATATCGTAATTGGTTGATTTGAGGATAGGCAAGGGTTGGTTTAACTGGTTTGTTCTAGATTTAGGAGTGTGTTTTTCTGAATGTGACAATTAAGTATTTTATTATACGGAAAGAGGAAGAGATCGCCTTGCACCGTGACTTTTAGACACATGATTTGAGAGCTTGAAAGATTTAAGATTAATTAAGCCTATATTTTTTAAATCGTAATAGCATAAATATATTTAATAGGATTTTTTGTTAAGTTAAGACTTTGTCGAATAGTTAAATATATCCACCCGTGTCTTGCAAAAGAGGAATATTTTGAACTATTGAACCCCTTTCCGGAGTTCAGAGGTTGACATTCCAGCCTAGCATAGTGAACCTAACTTAGGCGATGGAATTGAATCCCAGTTATCTCCGCTCACTTATTTGTAATATTTTCTAGAGATCACATCAAACCTTCCAACAGAGAAAACAAAACGCTGAAATGTATACGAGATGCGATTCCTTGAATCCCTTCAATGGGCAAAATAAAACGGCGAACAAAAGTATCTCCTATTGGTTCGTTGATAAGGTCCACTTTTAAATGACAAGCGAAACCCACCCGCTGGGAGCGTTAGCAGTTGAACTTAAAAATATAAAATATCAATTTTTAAAATAATAAAATCTTAGAGCGGTCACACCGCGTCACTAAAACAAAATTATTGATGCATACATCCCTATAAATGCCACACTAATTTGAACCTAATTTCAAATGTCTTAAGAATGCGCTGAGAACTAGTGACAAGCGCATTAAATTGGTAATAAAACGTTGTAAGGAACCGCATAAATTCGAATAAAAATGTCAAAAATGAATTCTCAAGATCGTAATCGCAATAAAGTTAATAATATCGCGATGAAATTCCGTATAAATTATTGGTGCGTTTTGTTGGTATAGTTTACGGCGGTTCGTAGTTCTATTTTTTGGGAATGCCACAATATTTTGTAGCGAAATATCGATTGCTTTTTTAATCCGTTTTTTTTTCTATTACAAATAAGGTGCGGTGTCTACGTCTAATTCCGTTATGCCGTTATTGATTTTTATTGTTTTAAAATTCATTTATTTTGTATGCGTAGTTATGTGAGGGTTTTTTTATTGCTTATAGTAGTTAAACTTAAGAAAATACATGTTAATAATGTCTTTGGCAACCTTTTGTGTTAGTTTAGGTGGTTCCTCATTACAATATTTATGTAAAAAAATGTACTTGAAAATATTAAGTATTTAAAATAATGTCTTACCTTACCGATTGTAGGCGCTCTCACCTCACACAGATACTCGTATTCTTAACGACTATTTATAGCGCCGCACTTACGCTACATATCGCAAACAATTTTGTTTTAGCTTTTGTTTTACTTTCCAGGATTATCTTTAGAAATCTGTTATTTTACGTAAGTGTTTAGTGTTATCTTTAACCTCTTTTGTAACCTGGGCCCCAATTCTACATGGCATAACTGGCACTAGCTAGCGAGACAACTATGAGATCACACTTTTGTGACAGTTGAAATTTGAGGTGGAATCACTCAAGAGTGACATCTAAAATGGTGGCCATAGCCATAGACAAAACGCTCTAGCGAGACCTACTAACAGATTGACAGTTAGGTGTGGACACGTGTGGACAGATGGATTTCACTCTATCACCTAGCGAGACAAGTGTGAGAGCCACGTCTCGCAGTTTGGCATGAAAATGATGAATCTTTAAGAAAAATAATGTCTCACTTCTTAACTCTGACATGTATGCAAATAATTATTTTAAACCTTTTGCTTTACTATCTATGATTATACAAAGGTAAGACCTGCCATTTACTTTCTTTACTCTGATAAGGATCAAACGTACACACAACGACATTTACAAAACATTTAATGTATGCAGCTCATTTTTGTTTAAAATATGTTACAAAACAATGTAACGACGCTATACCGCAATACAGCAAGTTCCAACAAGGTGTTTGAAACAGCTTGGTTTATACCCTAGCCAATGCCCATATTGCCCATAAGCAAGCTAGAACACTAAGTCACATGCAGGTGTATTCTTTATGAGTATATACCAGGTCAGCGGCACTTACACTACATCTCGCCGCCAATTATTTTCAGAATTATTACCTCTAGTATCATTGCAATATACATCCGCCATAATGCCGAGTTATCGGCGTTGTTTTGTTCAAAGTATTTTTATCCCCGGAGAAAAATTGTGAAATAATTCCTATTTATAGGAAGCTTATTAACTTTGACGTGTGTATTTGGGGTTCCGTAGCCAAAATGGCAAAACAGAACCCATATAGTTTCGTCATGTCCGTCTGTCAGTCCGTCCGTCCGTATGTCACAATCATTTAACGGAAACCATAAGACGTATCTTAATCAAATTTTAACATAAATTGTATGCCACTAATTAATTTTTATAGTAAAATTGTTGATAAAAATATTTTAGGGGGGCACTCCATACATGTAACTAATTGTCAAATGGTAACATGTTGCACATCAATGATAGGTCTTTCACCCCGAAAGTCTACAAAACCAACTAGTAACTTTTGAACCGGAGATCCAAATCATGTGAAAAAAATTGAGAAGATATCATTGGACATTCTTTTAAACAAAATTGCTTTGTACATAATCGGTTAAGTTAAGGCGTTTCTGAGTTATCTCAAAAAAATCTTATTTCATAGGCAGATACGACTTTTTATATTATTTTTTTCGATGGTAGGTACGGAACCCTCCATTATACGAAGTCCGACACGCACACAACACTTGGCCGGTTTTTTTTAAATTAATAGTATTTAATAGTCTTATGTGTTTGGCGTTTTTATTAAAATGCAGATTAGGTGGTTAAAATTGAGAAATATTCAAGTCAAGAAAATCATAATCGAAGTTCGATTATGTATTTTTTTGTCTAAAAGTATTTAGTTAAATACTAGCCGTTAAAATTCAACTTTCCTGTAGTATTTTTTGTTCTTTTAGTGTATTTTTATAAATTAGAAGTTTAATTTATATTTTATGAATATCACATATACATTCATTTTCATTTGCCCTACAGCTTTATAAAAGTTTTATTACAATTACGTAACTTTATTTTACATGTTGCATTTCTTGTCAGATTCCCTATTTACCGAGGAACAAATACATCGTACCAGCATTACGTTTTAAGCTTAGTACTTATGTTTCACGGACAGATCGTCGCTTTGATTATGTTCACCGCTAATCGGTTCGACCTCTACAGGCCCGGGCTGACCCGTCCAATCGTCAGTCATTACGACCGTCCGGGATGTCGTTGCAAATCTTAGATTTCACGTACGCACATCGTGTTTCCAAAATATCACTGTTAGTTTTTTATCAATTAAAAACATGTCCAACAGATTAAAAATAAATAACTCCGTCAGGACTTGAAATGAAACCGCCGTACGGGGTCTATGATCGCTTTATTAATTCAGCTATGAATGTAGGTTAGTAGGAATTACGAGTAGTTCGATATTTGTATATAATTTTAAATTCCTTTTTTTTGTTTCTCCTACTACTCTTCGAAACTATTCTAACAAGCATAAACTTGTATTTCTTTTATTTCTATGATCGTATTCCGTCTCTGTTATCAATCTTATATAGCACGCGACTGCATTCTCAAAATTGCTTGACAAATGCGACGCGTGCGACAATGCAAGACGCGCTAAGACGCGGCAAGTAGACAAATAAGTCTTCATTAACAAAATGAAACGGTTAAAAATATGTAGGTATGCAATAATTAAAATGACAACTTAAGTTCGTATTACCTACTAACATGACCTTGAGGGTTTTTTATACCACCACCGCTAACACGTTTGTAACCTGCCTGATTTTAAAGGGCCACCGCGGTCTACCCGACAAAAATGTTGTTAAATTAGTTCGAAACTAACTTCTCAAGAAAGGCGCCAACCTTTTATTAGCCTGTCATGTAAATAGTAAGTGAATCATCCTGTGTACTGTCACGGTGCCTGGTCTCGGAAGTGAGGCAACGGCGTCATCTTGAGTGTCTTGACACACTACCCCACTGTCGATTGTCAACTGACTTCGAAAAAGCGGTAGGTTTTCAACAAGGCTTAAATAAATATCTAGTTTGGTAGGGTTAGGGCGGCAATTAGATGCAGACTATTTTAATACAGTAGCCAAATCCCGAAAAATTATAATCCCGAAAATCAATAATATTTCTACATAATAAGAGTTACGAGTATGGCCTTATTTTCCCAAATATTCATGTTATATCTCTCTTTTTAATATGGCGTAACAATCAAACGTACCCTGGATATTTCGCCAAATACGCCATATGTATACGCGTAATCACATTTAAACTAATTCAGGTTTAAGTCATAATGCCAAATATCTGTTAGTTTACGAGTAAAAAAGACTTGTAGCCTAAAACAAGAAGGTTTTTGCGATTATACCTAAGAAGTACCTACGTCTCAACAATTATCCGAAGCATATGTAATGAACTGGCTTTAAAACGAAATCAAAATTACTATTACTTACTCAACCAGACTCAAGGGTTATTGAAGTCAGACTTTCTAGTTCAACCACTATGTCCTAGCCCTTATTACCTGGCTATACAGCCTATATTTCTGCAGCACTCTCACTAGGTTCTTTATAAATTTGTAACTATGCCGGCTTGATTGTAAACCTTAATAGTGTGAGCTTAGAGTGGCTTTTAGTTTGAATGTATTGGAGCGAACCGATGCTACTAAATGGTACTAAGGTGCGCTTTCTGCAGGTCACGGGATGAGCCCAACCTTTCACGCGTGGTTTGTGCTACAATGGTTCCACGACTCGCGTCCTTTGAAATATTTTATGCTACGGAACCAATACAATCTACATAATTTGTAATTGTTGAAATTATGACTTTAGGAATGAGCATGGTGTTTTTAATATCACACTACTATAAAGCAGTCGCATTGAAGGGAGAATCTTGAAATTAAAAACATAAAAAAATTAGGAAAAAATCAAAATATAATTATTTTTACTTTAGTTTCATAGAGCTTCACTCAAATAGGAATTTTTGGAAATTCGAAACAACAACAAACTTGGGTCAAAGTTTTTAGACTTCTACAGGGACGAAATCACTCCACGGTAGTAGTTTTATTGGAGATGAAAACTAGTTCCTGTATATTCAATTACTGAAGGCGACACAGACAACGGCAAGGCCTGGTATTATTACTATTATATATGGCATTTGATTAGAAGTTGTCGCATGAAAAAAAAAACTGTCTGGTATTTATCAGGTTTGCTTGTAACTGTAATGTAACATAAACTAGTGAGCTACACAATGATATTTTTTGTATAATGCTATATTTTTTGCTCAATAACCTTATAAGAAAAGTGAAGAGCCAGAGGTGTGATATAAAATTGTCAAAATTTTAAAAATAAATCGGAAAAAGAAATGAAGTAATAACAAGCTTTAACAAATTTAAATTTACACATTTGCCATTTTTTGTTTTCAATACTTTCATCATCATCATCATCAGTTGTTCCCTTAGACTAAGGCTTAGAGCCGAGGATCGTGACATCATGTCCTTCAATACTTTATTTCAAGCTATTTAGAAATCAATTATTTTGTTCGTGCCTGGGTGCGACCATTATGGAGCGACCCGGCTGGCATTCTGTGCATTTCTCCCATCTCCCGTTTAGTATCTATTACTATCGTACATTTATTGAAACGGCCGCGGATTGTATGTTAATTTTTGCTGAACACCGTTGGAAACCTACATTTTATAACTTGACAAGTTAACGTTGGAATACGTTGTGGATATGAACGACACACATAATTGTGACGCGAAAAATATTGTTTTAAATATTATTAAATTCATATCCATAATGTTAAAATGTATTATAATTGTTATTAGTAATTAAGTTAATGTTGTTATGCATGCATACTTAGTGTAAGTGCATGTAAGAATTGCAGTGCCCTCACACGGCTGTGTTGAAACACACCTTATATATAAGACCTATTGTACACACAAAGCAATGAATAAATGAAATGAAATGAAATTAGTATGTATAAGGTATAGTAGTGAAAAAATTTGTTACAATTTATAACGCTATCAAAATCTCACAAAAATCTCATGATGAGTAATATTTGGACAGCTTAAAACTATCAATCTATACTAGTCCCGCCACGAGTCATACGAGTATATTGAATTTTTTAAAGTAATATTTATATTTTATACGCTTATAAACCCGAGGAGCCATGTCTGTCATTTTCTATGCAAAAAAGTCTGCCAATGTTTGCGGGGGAAGGGCAGGTCAAATGTATATTCGTACGCAACGTACAAATAGCCACGTCATATAAACGGCAGTCCATACAATAAATGACGTAATGTAGGACCGCCGGTCATATGTTTTCGGCAGAGGGGAACGCCTGTCAATGGCGACTCTGGTTGGTTGAATGCTCTAAGGCTTGCAAGTCGTTATTTTGGCAGAAGTATAATGACGAATTGTAGTAAAATGAATCCTCAAATGAATTGATAACGTCTGTTTTATTGTATAAACAAAGTTTTAAGTGGACGAGCATTGATTGATTAAAATTAATTATATTAATTAAGTTATAAATCAAAACTTCTTGGAAACCTTGAGTTAAACTAGCGTAGTTTACATATACAAATTAGGAATTTGAATTAAACATGCAATTGCTAACATGACATTATGGTAGCAAAATTATATTACCTAGTTGGTTACTAAGTTCTGTTACCAGATTTCTGACTGATAAAATATAAAATAATGTTTGAAAATCTAAAATTTAAAAAATTATTTAATAGCCTAATTTCTAATGAACATAATATGGTATAATAATACACAAATCAGATGAGAAATTTATTGAAAATCCTTGTAAAGCACATGATTGCCTGAAGACGCAAACACGCGGTAAATTTAAGAAAATTACACTTTACAAAAGTGCATCAAATAAATATTTCACCTTTGTTTAGAAGGTTCCATTGCTTGTTTGTAAGAAACCTGTTTATTGGAGGTAATTGAGTGGCCACCATTTAATTTTCTTGCGATTTTACGCCACAGATATTCCCATTTGAAATATTGCCTATTTTTAAGTTTTTCACAAAAGACATAGATTTAGACTGCTATGGAACAAGCAGACTTGCAACGAATAGTCTAGTATTTCATCGGATAGCCCCACGTGAACTATACATATACCAAATTGAAGCTAAATAATATAGCTACCGAATTGTGTAAGACTGATGCGTCTTAAAGGTGATTAAAAATAAATAGGATTTAAAATCAACATGATCAAGGAGCGTAATTTTGACGTATATTTTTCACGCCTTTTTCCGTGTGTTATAAAGAATTCTGAAAAACTGCGACAATACTTTTCAATTCAATATATTGTAATCTATTGACTATTAAACAAGCTTTTAAATTATGAACGTGAATAATTAAAATGTTGCTACCTATTCCTATTTATTTAGTGAAAACTCTAGTAACAGAACTTAGTAACCGACTAGGTAATTTGGATTAATTTCGTGTGTCTATTAACATAATTAAATAATTGACTTAATTTCTACTGTCTATATATAATATAATATAATTTCACATAAATGCCAAAAGAATATGCCGATGGCGGCGGCCCGTAATCACAGATCCTTTTTTTAAATTATTGATTTAGGCTAAAATACATACCTAGATATAATGCGATAGAGGGAGATGGCCACATTTAGACAAGATTATCATACTAAAACAAATGATATACAGTGAGCCTTCTGTACGTAGTACATTCACAACGAAATGCATAGATTTTTTTTTGTAGAATCATAAGACGACTGTACCTACTATTATTTATTCTCATAATATAGTTTGTCTCCACCATATATCAGGTTTATAGTTTAGGATCATTGTGTATAAAATGTAGCTTGCACAGTACAGTAGCCATGACGCAAGAATGATGACCCGTCATTACGCGAAGGTCGTCCGCGCAAGGTTCACGAGAGGATATTGAGACAGACAGAAAAGCGGTCATTATCTGTATGATATATTATTGAATTGATACAGAATACAGAAAAGTGGTCGTTGCCTGATAAGTATATTGAACCGACTTTTAACATATGCGTTGCGAGACCGCGTTGATGTCTTTTGGTACCAAAAATCTACGGAACATTCGGAATGATAATAAAATGTCGCAAGTTACAAGTATATGTGGACGAGTTTAGTGAAAGGTCCCACTTTGTCGGTACACATAAAGACTTTATTATTTCACTAATAGATAGCATGTATTGTGTAGTTTTAGGAAGTAGTAATAAGATATACTAAGTAATTCGATATCGACTAAAATTGGAACTTTTTCCTAGCTGATTAATTTGGCCCTTTTGTGGTTTGATGTAATATCACAACGTTTAATTTCAAGTTTTCGATAAAAATTGATTTCAATTTCGCGTCTGTCACCTGATACGTTAGTGCGTTAGTAATTAGTACGTTTGATATTAAATAAATAAATATTAAATAAATATATTATTTTGACATTCTTACACAAATCGGCTTGTGTTATGGGTACTAGACGACGATATATATAATAGATAAATATGGATAAATACTTAAATACATAGAAAACATCCATAACTCAGGAACAAATATCTGTGATAGACAGACAAATAAATGCCCTGACCAGGATTCGAACCTGGGACCTCCTGCTTCATAGGCAGGGTCACTACCGACTAGGCTAGGAGGCCGTTAAACCCGGAGCCGGAGGTATTAATCTATTAAATCGTCTAAAATATAAATAGCTAAGAGGCCGAAATATTAATACAATTTTTTTTCAACACAAAAAGTTTACTCATAGCAGATAGAATGTATAAATAGAGGGCCACAGTCTAAGAACTCTTTGTGCTCCAAATTTGATAGCTTTACTAGATGGCGTTGTGCGGCTGTACATTATACGGTAACTCTAAAGTGCCAGTCATGGACCTGAACAAATCAGCGTTACCGCATAATATATGGGGCCGTACAGCGCCAACTACCCCATCTAGTAATGCTATGAAACTTGGAAGACAACAATTTCTCAGACTGTGCCTCTTTATTAATAAATTATCTTTGCTCATAGCTAGAGCCCTTATTTTTGCACTTGCTTCTTCCAATTCCTCATGCGTTTCTAGTTGTTAAAACCAAACCGTCCAATATCAATATTTGCACGACCAATCCGCCATGCGCCGACAAAGTGGCTATCTGATCGCGTGCGCAGCGCTGACACTTGAATGCGATCCTCATCCATATTGATCGTTGATCGATCGACGGGTAAGGGTGCGTGCGCACTATCGTCCGCTGTGCGCTTGTGACAATATTTGTGTCTGTTTCACCACGGTGACAATTGTCGGCTGACAATCCGACAGAACCGCCGCATCAAGAACAACAGGAAAATCCATGAAAGAGGCATATGTCAAGCAGTGGACGCGAATATACAGAGAAGAATCCGACATAATGAGAGAGAGAGAATTAGCATAGATTGTCCTATCACTATCAATTACCGACATGTCACATTCACTTTTTATGAAACAGCAGTAATCGCGACAATTTGACAATTGTCACATTTTCGTGACATATGTCGCATATGTCACCTGTGTGAAACCGGTCCTTTTTCCTTTTTCTTGTAAACGACTCCAAAAATGTATAAGTTATTTCGTGAATATTGGGTGGTTTTAAGAATTATTCGATTTTATAGGTAATCTGCATGTCTTTGATTCATAATGATTCCGTTTTTTTTCGAATGTTTTAATACCAAGTTAAATCTGAAATAAATCGTCGAATTTATATATTCCAACTCCTTTATCTACATGTAAAACAAATATGTTGTACGTTTTGCACTGCAACAGCTTTTACTAACATAAATCCATAAGCGGCAGCGGACCCGTAATGCGCTCAGGGCCTACGTCGGCGCCGTGTGATCTAGATCCCCTAATCCCGGCCGTGATGAATCTAATACATTTCAACTGCGCGCGCGGTGGGAAATGGATCGCTTTTTGCACCACTCGCTCCCGGGCGGCAGGTTTAGATTATACAGGAATTTCACGGTTGACAGTTTTTGTGCACTTATGCTAGCAAATAAACTGAAACCGCAGACATCTGCAATTGGCTTTATATTTTCATAGTTAAACGACGTTTGCAATTAGCCACTATTTTTGTGTGTAATTTATTGAAATATGCGACAGTATACGTGAAAAACTATATTTTTCCGGTTACAATTTTAAAATCAGGAACATGTGTACAATTACATTAATGTGTCTTTTGACCGTGTGAATACCTTGAAAAAGAGGTTATACATATTGACCATATAAAACAGGCTAGATAAGTTAATTAAATATTAGGTCTAGGCAGCAATCATTTGCTTTATTACTGACAATACATTAGTATTACTAAGTATTATTTATTGCTTATTCGAAGACGGCTAGGCCGATTCCGAATTTTTTTGTTTTGTTTGAAAGAGTATATTTCACAGTTGGTCCCAATGATACCAAGTCAGGATCTGATGATGGAATCCTGGAAAAACGAGGGAACTCTTCACATAGTATAGGCACACCTATACTCATTTCAGTGTTTTTACAGTAGTTCGGGCATTTGCTCTGGGAAAGCTGGATTAGGCTAATGGCCTGTTTCACAATCTCCAGTTGAAGCATATCTGTCAGATAAATGTTTGCTGTCCTTTTCTTTTATATGACTTGAGAAAAGGATAGCAATAATTTTAACTGGCAGATAAGTTTATCTGGAGATTGTGAAACAGGCCCTAAGTGAAGTAGGTTCTTTTTTGTCTAAAATTATGTACATTAAGTTTTCTTATCTATACATATAATAAAGCTGAAGAGGGTCGAAAGTCTGTACATGGAAGATAATCGAAAAAGAGTTGTCTGGGGATACTTAGAATCGATAACAGAACACGTTCCAACAATTTTTAGAATTTTTGTCTGTTTATCTGTTTATCTGTTTGTCTGTTTATTTGACCGCGCATCACGTGAAAACGGCTGAACGGATTTTGATGAAATTTGGGATAGATATAGTTTGAGTCCTGGGAAAGGATAATATATAGTTTTAATCCCGAAAATCAACCCTGGTGGGGGTGAAAATGGGGTTGAAACTTTGTATGGAGAATTTTTAACCGCTGAAACGATTTAGATAGATATGAGTATGGAGATAATTTGAGATATCTCGAGAAACGTCATAGGATAGTTTTCAAACCCTTGTGGGGGTGAAAAGGGGGTTGGAAGGTGGTATGAGGATTTTTTTACCGCTGAACTGATTTAGATGAAAATTGGTATAGAGATAGTATGGGTCTCGAGAAATGACACAGGATAGTTTCTTCTTCAAACCCGGGGGGGTTTGAAGAACATGGGGGGGCCCATCTTACTTTAGAACCGTAGGTCCAAAAAATTTGAAAAAAATAATGCAAGTGACGCCTGAAAGGTACTTTCAATAAAAACTATCTATACATATAATAAAGCTGAAGAGGGTCGAAAGTCTGTTCATGGAATATATTCGAAAAAAAGTTGGCTGGAGATACTTAGAATCGATAACAGAACACGTTCCAAGTATTTTTAATTAGTTAACGGCTGAACGGATAGTGATGAAATTTTGTGTAGAGATAGTTTGAGTCCCGGGAAAGGATAATGAACAGTTTTCATCCCGAAAATCAACCCTGGAAGGGGTGAAAAGGGGGTTGAAAGTTTGTATGTTGAAAGTTGGTATTGAAATAATTTGTAATTTCTTGGTCAAGGTGTTCATATCTATAACATGTTACCCGTCGATGCTTTAAATTTACCTTTACCCGCTCTTAAGAAATATTTGAAAATGTCATGAATGTCAAAGGGTTATTGCAGCAAACCAAAAAACTACTACAAAATCATCTAACATTTATAGGACACCGTTTAGGTAGGAAAACAGTGAAGCGTTTTGTGAAGCAGTCAGATTAGGATTTATTTTTCTTTATAATTAAACAATAGGTACATTATCTGTCTCTCAAGCAGTTTTGATATGTCTTCTTGAAGAACTACGCATTATTTTGTATCTTTATGATCTAATAATGTATTACTGTTTTGAAAAAAATAAGTCCCGTACAATTTCTTTTCGGTCATAATACTTCTTGGACCAGAGGTACACCTACAGGGTTAGAACCGGTGGAGTTTTGGAACGAAGTTCCTTATCGGACGGTTCGCGGATGGGGGCCTAGGCGAAAAAAAGTCACGTGACCGTTACGAAAAAGCGTCACGTCACGAAAACGCGACACCCAGACGATTGAGAAACATGTAAAATGGAATGAAATAAAAAATATATAAAATAGAATAAAGTGAAGTGAAGTGTAGTGAAACTGAGAAGTGGCAAAGTGATAAAAGTGAAAAAAGTCGAGAACCTCAAAAGTCGAGAATTTTAAAAATGTCGAAAATGTCAAAAATTTCGAAAGTGTCAAAAATTTCCAAATTTTCCAAAATTTTCAAATTTTCCAAAATTTCCAAATTTTCCAAAATTTCCAAAATTTCACAAAATTTCCAAAACTTTCAAAATTTCCAAATTTTCCACTATTTCCAAAATTTCCAAAATTTTTAAAAAATGCAAAAAAAATTAAAACCACAAAATTTACGAAAAAGTAAAAAATGAAATAAAATTAAGTAACATTAAATAACACTGACGTTCATTAGTGCATTGTAATGTGCTTACATTGACGAATAAATATCTTGATCTACACCAATATCATAAATCCTCTATTCCGCGTTCGGAACCGTATGTAATTAATTACCAACATTATTGCAACCAATAACGTAACATCAGTGTATTATCTGTGACAGTGTGGTAAAAACGTATGAAAATTCATTACCTACGGTAACGTAATGAAAATCCGCCCCCCCGACCGCCGGCGCAATAATATTGGTCATGGCGGTGTAATGGTGGTCATTCTCATGGTTTCAATGGATTTTTAATATGTGTGTAGGTAAAGCAGTGTATGCTTCTGTACATAATTAGGCCTTATTACGTAACAGTTACATCGCCATGTCCGTCCGTCTGTCCGCGGTCTAGCTCAGTTACCGTTCGCACTAGAAAGCTGAAATTTGGTGAGGCCTGATAAGAACTTTCAATAAAAACTATATTGAATAAAATCGGTTCAGCCGTTTTTGAATTATTAGTCAAAAACGCATAGTGAAAGGAAGTGCCGAATAGTAAACTGACGTAAGCGCCGCCAAATAAACGACCTTTAGAACGGATGTTTTGTAACAGGGCAGCATCTACGAAACTCTACACTGAGCATCGCCCGACATGCTCTTGGCCAGTTTTTTTTTTCATTGTTATCCCGGAAATCACCCAATTAAGGATTACTAATTCCAATTCTAGAAAATCCCCAGCCAGGTTATACGTAGCCTATAAAAATTCAACGTCTAAAAGGGGGGGGGTAGCCACTACACTCGATTGAGTTAAATTTGCATGGGTCATGGACCCCCCCCCCCCCCTCCAAGTGCACCTAAAATAGAAAAAAATCATTTCTGCATTTGTGACCCCCCCCCCCCCCCCTCACCCCCCAACTGATTTGACGGGAGGATCGATCTGGATGATATTTGCCGTGGACATGAACGTATAAATACAAAAGTGGTCCTCTATCGTCCGATATACACCTACTACTCTCTATGTCGTTTAAATCATGCCAAAAACAAATATAATAAAAAAAAGTATACATTTATGAGTGTAGTTCATTTAGTGGTAATTGTAAAATATTTTATTAGGACTACTGTCCTCTAGCGTATCCATCTGTCAACTTTACTTCAAGTTCTGCCTCCAGGGTAGCGGGAGAGAAATTAGGGGTGAATTAGCCGCTTACTGACACATACCGAATTCCACGCGGGCGGAGCCGCGGGCACAGCTAGTGCGCAATAAAAATGAAATTAATAAATAAGGAACATATCGAATGGACTTCGACAACATTTGAAGTTATTGGGCTTTTAAACTTTGGAACGATTCAATCAGCCATATTATTTTCGTAATTAAAGTAGTATTTTTAATTCAAGACTTCTGACAGTTTCTGACATACATTTTGAACCACTTTGTAATGCAAGTGCTGTCAGATTACTGTCTTGAATTAAAAATACTATTTTAGATGTTTTTACCTACACGTGTGGAAAGATTTTTATTTATTTATTACAGATGTAACAGAAATTGTAGTTCATTGCAAATCTAATGTTCCCAAAGTAGTGACTATAAATATGTACGTTTTATGATAGATATATTATATATTTTCATTATACATATAACAGACAAAGGCACTTTAGCAGCAGGTGCCTAGATGCAGGTTATTCTTAATTACTTATTAGAGGTTTCCGATATGTTATGTATGTACTAGTTATACATTAATTTCCGTACATAATAGATGCATCTGCCATGGCCAACTAGTTAACATTACTTGGAACATAAATAGTGCGTAACATATTTGTACTTACGTCTTAGTAGAAAATACATAAACATTACTATAAATGAATCAGTAATACTTTTGTATTAAGTACAAAATACGCAAACAAATGAAAATATTATTTATCCCTACAATGCATGTCTTTATTCGATTTATCCTGACATCGTGAGGAGGAAAAATCGCTACATTTGCTTTTTTTGTTTTTGCAGCTATAAGATCTTCAGTTCGTGTAGATGGTCGACCAGCCTTCTTGATCATCGATGGGCCACACATACATAAAGATTTGGCCAAATCGAATTTGAACTGTCTTATTTTTTGTGACGTTGCTTCTCCTTTCTGTTGTTCGACTCTTTTGTAAAGCAACCAACTATTAATGACGGTAATATCAAGAAGATGGTAGAACATTCTGAGGTACCATTTTTTTTGTAATGTACCATTATTACCAGAAATTACCAACGAGGATGCACAGCTTCTAGTATTGCAAGTTGGTTCTGAACAATTCGACTGTAAGATGTGCTGGCATGTATTCCTGAGTTATTTTTTGTTGAACTTGGCGGCGATTCCGAGATTCTGACAAATGAGTCCGGTTTTTGGTTTTATGCATTATTTATAAAGAAATCGTACTTAACTGGTGTTAGCTCAACTAACTCAGGACTCCACGATCGACTATTTTCTGAATCACTAGATTCCTGACAGGCTCGTACTATTGTTGCCCGCAATATTTGAATGTCGAAATCACTTTCGTCCCCTGCAGACTCCAGTTCCAGTTCATCTTCACTTCCAGATGGTATTGATAAATAATGCTCAATATCCGGATCTCGTAAGGGTTTCTCTCTAATCATCTAAACCAAAACATAATTTTTAGTGTACTAAACTATTACCATTATATAATCTGTGCTATTACAAAGTCCTATTAACCATGCTTTCATACGAAAATTAACCTTATGCCAACGTTATAAAGACTCTAATAAGTGCAAACGTTCGACAATTTATGAACGTGAATGCATGGAGTACCATATCGGGAACGTTCGAAAAATACTGCTCAACAATATTTAAATATCTTAATACTATATAAATAAACTTACCTTACAATTATGCACAGTTTTTAGGTCACAAGAAATATTTTCTTAATGAGATTTGTGGATATACCTATTTAATTTTATATTGCTCACATTTGATGCTCTAACTCATTGTCAATTACATACATACATAATCATGATAGTCATATATTTCTCATTTTACAAGTTCCAACTGAAAAACGCACTATATAGCTTTGAATTTCGAACACACATGTGACGTTAGACGCCGGCCGCGCGTGCGTAAACGCTGCCGAGCGATTGGCCGCGATGACTCCGCCCAACTGTTGCGCAATGATCTGTATCACACCGCTATATATAGATCAGCGACACTATTAGAACGAACGGTAGATAATACTATCTAAGGCCTACTCAGTGTTGTTCCGGATACGGTAATTGCCGTAATATACGGCAATTCAGGAGCATTACAGTCAAAAATACGGCCCACGGTAGCGGTCCCATTGCCGTATCTCCATACATTTTTTAGACACGTTTTCGCCAATTTTCTGGATACGGCAATTCAGCGGCAATTATTTTAAGAATTTGTATAGGGATACGGCAAATTACGCCTCGGAATACGGCAACCCCAATATTCAACAAGAACAACACTGGGCCTACTCGAACTTACATATTGATTTCAAATTGACACCATTTGGTTACGATTCGCCATGACAACCAAATGACCGCCAAATCATTTTGACATCAATGAAGATGAAATTAAAAAGGCTCTTCTTCTTTTTTTTTAAGAACCATCTAAGTACTTGAGGTCTACAGAATCTGTACCATAGGTTGTCTTGATTTGACATTTCCAAACCATAACCAACAAGGTGTTTATTTTATGCGATTGTGAGGACATCTGCGCAAAGCTTTGCGCGTTTATCCTCTTTTGTAATTACGAATATGACTTACAGTTACTTGACTTCTGAATAATTGTCACGCATATGCGAATAGAGCTAGAGCAAATAAGATACACAATACACTCTAAGTTTATATTGAAGCTAAGTCTACATCTAAGACATGTAAATGTAGACTCACTGGATGTCAAAAGTAGAAAAATCAACTACACTTTTTTTTGATAAGATTTTCTTTTAGGTGAAAACGTGTTTTACCCTTTTACAACTATTGCGTCCATTGCAATGGTATGTGCAAAATATTCACTCAACAAAACAGATTTTGCAAAAAGTAACAGAACATGCTGTTAAAGCTTTTTATGTTCATTTTATCCTCACTAAACCCTAAACCATCTAACAAATGCACAACCACAATAAAACATCGTAACTTTATACGTATTTCATAATAACTTACGACATTTCTACATTGCAGTAGATCCTAGCCTAACCCTCACAATGGTTGTGCAAATTTCTTTTCTGCGAATAGATTTTATGACTCGACCTTTTAGAGCGAAAAAGCACTAAAAGCAATAACAAGAGCATTCCAATCTGCACCGTAACATATGTTCTTTAAAGTGCAAAGTTAATTTTCTTTTGTTTTACTGCCGCTTTTGTTTCGCGCCTCTTTCATGCGCCGACGCAGTTTTTGTTGTCGGGGTTCGGTAAGAAGTGTGAAAAGCATTTCTGAAGAAAAAAACTATCTAAGGTTTGTTAAATACCGATATTAAACAAAAACATTGATAAGAAAAGTAGGTAGTAGGTACAGCTATCTAAATTAAATACATGTTCGGTTCCAGCCAGCTTCTCTTATGCGTGTTTAATCCATAAAAAACCGGCATACCGATTTAAAAGATTTTTCAATAGTTTCCTTCATTAAAAACCTCTCAACGGAAGTAACAAATTCACCACCGTTTATTATCTATTGCATAAAATTAAATATTTAATATTTATGCAACGGATAATGACTAAAGTCAGTATGAAATTTTATATATGTATTTTACAATAGCTTGTACGGAACTCCTAGTTCATATTTAACGGATATTCTTTATTGTTATTGTTTTGTTTCTAATTGTTACTGATTGTTACGGTTTTAGCGCAAATTCGCGATGTTTCCCTAATTACTGCAATAAAATACCTGGGTGGTATGAGCCTCTCAACCACGTTTTGACGTATGCGAATATGAAGAATGTGTGTGTAATAAGACGTTCTACCATCGTACGTAACATATTAGTATTAGAGGTAAAGATAATTTTTATCTCCAATTTTGGGATTTGCACAATAAAAAGTTTAGTTGTTCGTTTACCTTTGTTATGTTGCAAGAGGCTTATAATTATTGTTATTAGGCTTATATTATTATTTAATGTTTTATCCGCATATTTAGGATTTTCCCATTTAAACCGTTAATTATCTTGTTACTTTTTTATGCAAAATATTAGTCGCTACGTATGATGGTAATCATCGTTCCATTTTAATTTAAAGAAAGTTCAAACAATGTTCAAATCAATTTTGAAATTTTGTAATTTCTTCTGACAATAAATTCTTTGAACCGAATCGAAGTGGATAGTACATAGTAAATTAGTAGTTGCATGTAATACGTTCATAGTATTGCGAATTAACAATACCATTTTTAGTTGAAGCGCAAAAAATGCCACAATAAGTTTAAATTTTCAGTTTGATCTTTCTTGTCAAAGTCATCGGTTAGATTAGACATAAGTAAAATAAAAGTATAAAAATAAAATAAAAAATCTTCAAGTAATAGACTAAACATATTGCGAAAAGCGTAGTGCATAAGAAAATTGAAAAGGATTTTAATTGATTGACTCATTAGACTGATTACAATACCTAACTGTCTGTTACCTACTTTGGCGAATCTATTAACATTCAACTGAGTTTAAAACAATAACTAATTAACAAATCGTACTCAATACCAACTCGACTGTACCATATCAAAAAGACACATGTCTAAGGATCAATAAGGTTGTTACATCCTTCTGGATATATAATAATTGATGGATATTCGATGCTCGAATCGATTTGGAGCATTGGAATCCATTGTTTTTTGACAATGCTACGCCTTTATGCGGCGAGTGACAGACTTGCTTTGACATGTCACTTACTTCTGGTAGGTACCTGCGATATTGGCATCTTAATTGTTGGATTAGTAATTCTACTAATCCAATCATAGATATAAACAAAAAGGATGAATCCAATACTAATACGTCGTTGTTTTTGACAGTTCTTTGATATTGTTTTACTACTATCAGGGTATAAAATAATTTTGGGCATTTAAAGCATTTTATTGTACAAAAACATCTTAATGTTCAAAAGACGGACTTAATGTTATTTCCATGAGACAATCTCTACCAGTCATCCATTCCTAATATTATCCGCCACACCTGATTATTGCTTTCAGGCAACATTCATATTTCAATTAAATGTAATTTTATATTTTTCTAAATTTCTTTTCATTTTTCCTCTCACTTACGACGCGTTTACAAAACGACTTATAAAATGTCGGCCGTCTAATCGCACTCGGCATTGTCTTTTTTTGAGTCTTTGTAGACAACAAATATTCAATTAAGGACAATTTGCAATTGTAGTAGTTTCAAATCTGGTGCTCAAAGGCCTGAATCTCAATGGTCCAGTGAAACATAGCGTGACTCGGCGTGCGCTTTAGCCCGCGTTGTTATAGCAACGATTAATTATCTATAATTAACTTTTATAATTAGTGACATTATAATCGGATAATCGTGCCAAAAGACATTGTCATGCGCCGTCGCACGTCTCGCGATTCAACTACTCACCCCAATTCACTATCCTAGTTAGATTATTTAAATGTAAATACCTGGGCCGCGATTCGAAAAATAAACACACACACTGGACAGACACAGCTCCAACCCAACTCAACCTAACTCAAATCAATGCTATAACGACATTGACATTTGCTATTCGAACAGATTTTCATTCATTCTCACATTGTACCAATGTTGTACCAATGTGAGATCAATGTGTGACCAATGTGTGACCAATGTGAGACCAATGTGAGACCATTGTTGAATGAAAATCTGTTCGAATAGCAAATGTCAATGTCGTTATAGCGTTGAGTTGAGTTGGGTTGGAGTTGTGTTGGTCCAGTGTGTGTGTTTATTTTTCGAATCGCAGCCCTGCATAAGTACACTTATATCAAATTAAAAATTGAAAAATGACAAATTCATCAATATACTTGTACTAATCAACGATAGCCTAATCTCGAGTTATGAATCGCGGCAACGAAACGCCGGCCTAAACTACAAAGTATCACTTACATCAAACAATAGGAGAATTATATACAAAAAAGTCAGGTGATAGCTCTATGCTATTGTATTTAGCCAATGGCCAGTCATCGAGCATTAGTTATGCAAATAAGGTCGTAAGTGCCAGGATAATAGTATTAACTTCAGTCATTTTAACCTAACGGCATTCAGGGCTATTATTAATATAGCTTAACACACATTCAGTTTGAACAAACCAATGTGAGCTCTCCTATGAAGAGTCTTGTAACGGATCATGAGACCTCATGATCCGTTACAAGACTCTTCATAGGAGTAAGTATGACCATACTTATACGGTTATTCTGACGCAAATACTCGCCTGAGCTCCATAAGCGAATGGAATACGAGTAACAGGGCAGGCCATAGGTCACCGTCCATACAAATCTCTAATCCATACTATTATTTAGATCCGTAACTAATATAGGAAATGATTATTTGTTAAATTGTCAATCAATTGGCACCTATTCAAGTGTAATTTTACACCGACAACTCGATTATAGTACACTTCAATAACGGTTTGACGATTCGCATGTTATGGTTCTTGATTAAATGTATGTCATGGTTCAAAAGTATTTTTTGTTCTTTAGCTGTCGTTCGACAGCAGACGACGTGATATTAAACTTTTTTCATTAAGCGTGAACTATGTCGAACAAATAGTTTGTCCGGCAAGTTAAGGATATAGAAGTCATACAATCATCAAATTGTAATTATTTTCATACCTTATTTTGAACATTTAAAAATTAATAATAACATTTCCTACGTGACTCAGTAGGCATCAGTTGACATCACTAAATTGATCCCTATTTTATATATTTCCTTATTTTAATCCTCGCATTTATATCCAATTCAAAATTTACATTGCAACAGATGCAATAACCAAACGCCAACTCATTGGACAAATCGTGTTTCCGAACGTATTCTGATAAAACTTTTTCTTTAATTCGGACCCGAATCATTCATTCCAATTTTCAAATTTGAATTAAGAACGCATCGTCATTTCGTTCTCTGCGTTACTTTAAACGGCACAGCTTGCAATTTGTAAAATAGAATTCATTTGATTTTTGTCCTTTTGTGACTAGAATTAAGGTTTATCAATTGTTTATTTAACTGTAGAGGTAAGATTGTTTGAATGCATTCTATATTCATTGATGAGGGTTGGTTTCGTTTGATGCAACTGTTGAAATATTTTGTCACAACAATTTGTCATGGTCTGTCAAAATGTGTTGCGTCATGACTTCATACGCGACCCCTGAGGGGCTATGACGTGAATTATATCAATTAGATATAATATATCATACATTTTATCGATAACCGATCGATCGCCTAACGGACTCCTTTGCTGTTTTGTATGACAAGAATTCGATTGTTAAAAATTACAAAAAAGGACAAATTTTGTTCAAAAGGGGGCGCACATTTTAATAATTGATTGATGATGCATCTTTAAAAACCGCTGTATCACTCAACATAATTTAAAAAAGTTCTTAGATCGCTATAAGTATAAGACAAAAAGGTGATATGAGTGTCGTATTAGTTACGCTTATGAAGTTGTTAATAAACAAAACCACGTGTATGTTAATCGCGCTTCACGGAGCATGCGCCCGAAAGCGATGCGCGCTTAATTGTGCGCGAAACGAACGAGACCTATGATATGTTAATGTTGTATTAATAGATCATTTAACACTAAATTAAAACGTAATTTGTGTGACGTTGCGTTGGTTTTGACAACGTTTTATTATTTCAGTATTCGTTACCGTAATTAAAAGTTACTAAATAGGTATCTTAAGCATCTACATTTTATAACAATAAACGAGTTTTAAAAGTCTATCTAAGAATCATTCTGGTATTACTGCTGGTATTAACTCCTAGCCTATTTAGTAATTAATGCCAATATCCACATTCGCTGAACTTAATTTATTTATACATTATTGCATTTATCAGGTGAACATTCCGTAAAGCACTATTTTAATTAACTTAAATTCCCATTACAGTTTTATCTCACATTTATATGACTACAAGGCACTATATGAGGTCATTAGAGCAATTAAAGTCATTTAACACCTTTCGTTAACTCTAATTTTCTTCTCCACCGCACATGTTAAAATACCGAAATGTTTCTATAAATGTATAAGTATACGTTTATAAGAACAAACGAAATAATTGGAAGTACTGTAGGTACAGTCAGTTGCATTTCTCATAACATTTTCTTCAAATGAAATATAACTATTTTAGTTTTTAAAAATATAATAATGGGTTCTAGTAGATATATTACATAGCAATTTAAGTCTCCACAGGATGAATCTACATCCCCACGCAAACCTATCAAAGGATTAGGATGTATAGGCCCGTGAATTTCGAAAAAAATTATACTTACCGTATTTTTTTGATTATTTCTTACCAATTTTTTTTAGCTTACTTTATTTCCACATAGCATAGATAGTTCTTAAATATTAGTCATTTCATATCCGCTGGTTGACGCCGGTGACGTATCTTTTGTTTTTCATCCTCTTGATACAGATCGCCGCATCATCAGAATAATATAGCAGGCAAAAAAATCCGATGTCGATGGTGTCATTTGCGTACAACTACTTTGTTAGTTTCTGGGCTGTAAAAAAACTTCTTATAACAAATTACTCAATCAATCTAATGACATTATCTGCCAATTACTTGAATCATAAAAGTGTTTAGAACAAAACACATATACTGGGTAGTATATCCACCACTAGTATACAACGTGTAACAAAAGTCCTGGTGGTCCTTTGAAGGGCATAATTGATATCGTATTTTACTTAATTATAAAAAACCGGCCAAGTGCGAGTCGGACTCGCGCACCGAGGGTTCCGTACAAACCTGTAGGTATATAAGTAAAAGTTTACCCATTGCATTGACATAGAAAATTTATTTTGTTACAGCTTAAAGGTATTATAAACTTGAGTATTTGATATGAATTTCAATTTAATACCTCTACGCGTTTACGAGGAAAAGGTAGTAAGTTTAAAATTTAAAAAACCGGCCAAGTGCGAGTCGGACTCGCGCACCGAGGGTTCCGTACAAACCTTTACAACTTAAAGGTATTATAGACCTGAGTATTTGATATGAATTTCAATTTAATACCTCTACGCGTTTACGAGGAAAAAGGTAGTAAGTTTAAAGTTTAAAAAAATATTTATTGTATGATTTTACTAAAAATGTCTACTTTTCGTAATTTTTCCTTTGTCTGTACTATATGAAGTTTCTTCGTGCCAAGTTTCAAGTTTCTGAGTTTACGGGAAGTACCCTGTAGGTTTTGAGTTTCTTGCGAGTACTCAGTTTCAAAATATGCGACTTAAATTGCTCTTTCTTTTGATTGCGTTTACATAAAAGTTTGGTTTTGCTACATCTGAAAGGTCCTATAGCCCTGAGTATTTGACATGAATTTCAATTTAATATCTCCACGCGTTTACGAGAAAAAAAGTAGTAAGTTTAAAATTTAAAAAATGTTTTTTTGTATGATTTTATTAAAAATGTCTACTTTTTGTAATTTTTCCATTGTCTATGCTATATGACGCTGCTTCTTGCCAAATTTCAAGTTTCTGAGTTCACGGGAAGTACCCCGTAGGTTTTGCAAGTGCCGAAAAACTAAAATTTGCAGCATAAACGACTGTATCTTTTGATTGCGTTGGCTTTTGAGTTTGATTTTTTCACAGCTCCAAGGGGCAATAGACCTGAGTATGTGGTATAAATTTCAGCTTGATACCTCCACGCGTTCCTGAGAAAAATGGTCTTGACAGACAGACAGACAGACAGACAGACAGACAGACAGACAGACAGACAGACAGACGGACAACAAAGTGATCCTATAAGGGTTCCGTTTTTTCCTTTTGAGGTACGGAACCCTAAAAATAATATTTTTTGTATGATTTTACTAAAAATGTCTACTTTTCGTAATTTTTCCTTTGCCTGTGCTATATGAAGTTTCTTCGTACCAAGTTTCAAGTTTCTGAGTTTACGGGAAATACCCTTTAGGTTTTGAGTTTCTTGCGAGTACTCAGTTTCAAAATATGCGACTTAAATTGCTATTTCTTTTGATTGCGTTGACATAAAAGTTTTGTTGTGCTACATTTGAAAGGTCCTATAGCCCTGAGTATTTTACATGAATTTCAATTTAATACCTCCACGCGTTTCCGAGGAAAAAGGTAGTAAGTTTAAAATTTAAAAACATATTTTTTTGTAAGATTTTGCAAAAAATGTCTACTTTTTGTAATTTTTCCATTGTCTATGCTATATGACGTTGCTTCGTGCCAAATTTCAAGTTTCTGAGTTCACGGGAAGTACCCCGTAGGTTTTTCGAGTGCCGAAAAACTCTAAAATTTGCAGCATAAACGACTGTATCTTTTGATTGCGTTGACTTTTAAGTTTGATTTTTTCACAGCTCCAAGGGACAATAGACTTGAGTATTTGTTATAAATTTCAGCTGGATACCTCCACGCGTTCCTGAGAAAAATGGTCTTGACAGACTGACAGACATACAGACGACTTTCGAGTCCGACTCGCACTTGGCCGGTTTTTTTTTTTCGCGTCAAAAAAAAATCCTACTTTTTCTTACTCGCAATACGATACCAACTTTATTATGCGGTTAAACGGATCACCAGTATTTTTGTTACATCCTGTATTGAGACCACTGCACAGTCACCTGCAATAATATCTTACAGTACGAGACGCTCATAAATATTTCATCATCATCATCATATTAGCCGAAAGACGTCCACTGCTGAACATAGGCCTCCCTCAAAGAGTGCCACATGACCGGTCCTGCGCCACCCGCATCCAGCGGACTCCCGCGACCTTTACCAGGTCATCAGGACAGAATCTTATTTGTATAGCCATAAATGCATGGCACATTATTTTGCGGCCTTCGTGGTACATGATATAATTGCAGGCGACTGTACACCGAGTCTAATTGGATTGTACGGTAAGTGAGCGGATTCCTCATGTTAATTGCGTATTTATTCACGTTTGTCGCGTTTATCGCCTAAGCCGGCGTCAATTAAAATAATCGCGAGCCTTCACCTGTGCTTTATTTATTCGACTGTACCTGCGTATTTGTTTTGGTGAATGTTCAAGTCACATAATTACAAGTATAATTAAGTTAAACATGAGTTATTGAGACAAAGATCGAATAACTACCGGTCGATCTGCATCCTTTGCTTAATCAAAAACAGACGTTTTCGAACTGAACTAAGTATAGGTATACATACATTAAGGTTTTTATTTAAGTAGACGTACTTTGTAGTAAATTTGTAATATATGCAATTATTATTTTGCCTAATAATTAATGACTTTTGGTGATCGGTCTACTAACAGAAAGAGTCGATCAATATCGGTCTTAGAAAGCTTTCGCTAGTTTTACTCTGCAATATCCAGTAGCGCCAAGATAATCACAGAAACAGCTTTTTAGGGTTCCGTAGCCAAATGGCAAAAAACGGAACCCTTATGGATTCGTCATGTCTGTCTGTCTGTCTGTCTGTCCGTCCGTATGTCACAGGCATTTTACTCGGAAACTATACGACGTATCTGAATAAAATTTACACATAAGGTGTATTTTGTATGCAGCTACTTAGTTATGCAGCTAAATTTGAAAAAAAAAAATTTTTAGGGGTGCGCTCCATACTGGTAACTAAATAAAAAAAAAAATTTACCAAATATCAACATGTGACACATCAATTGATAGGTCTTTCAAAATAACATTGAGGTTTCTTTGACTATTTTGTGATTAAGTGAATATTTTCTGAAATAATCGCTTCGAAAGTCAGAAAAGTTGTGTAGCCCCCCCCGTAACTTTTGAACCATAAATTCAAAAAATATGAAAAAATTTGAAGAGATGCGCCTTATCATATACTTTCAACGAAAATTGTTTTGAACATTATCGGTTCAGCCATTTTTGAGTTATCTCCAAAAAACTTCTTCCATAGGCATCAGATACGACCTTTTGGTATTAGTTTGGTTCTTATTCCATTGAAGGTACGGAACCCTCCTATGCGTGGTCCGACACGCACTTGGCCGGTTTTTTTTTATTATTACTAACACGTTCGGGAATACCAGTTGAAACACAATCATCAAAAGTAGATTTTTTTCTATAAAAAAGTGAGTCTACGAGCATGAAGCGCTGTCATTGAAAAATTACAGAATCCATTGATTTAATATTAAATTAAATAAAGACATTTACACATCTTATTCTTCGCTAGGACCTACACCAACTTCGCAATCATGAATATGTATTGTGCCCAGTCGTGATCGTACGGCATCCGAAAATCAGGTGTACGGGAGGTCGCAGGTCGTGATGATTCGCTCGTGCTCCGCCGAGGTCAGTCGTACTAGCTCGGCCACAATTTGTAGAATCGTAGGTACATTATTTTCAACGGGCACACATAACATAAGGGTATTTTTATTTGTAATTTAATAAAAAATTGCTTCTGTGTGACTGCATTTGGTTGACCGACTGTGGCTGATTTTTATTTTTGGTTTTAATTAAATGTTGTACATAATCTTAATAACTCTGTGTTAAATATGAAATCCGCTATTTATTTACTATTATTTACATTTTTTTGCTCGTGTAGTAAATAGGCATGTAAAGGTGAAGTATGTTAAAAACTGACTGCACATTAGCGTAAAGTTTTCAAAAATAAAACTGAAGGTAAAACAAACACTACGTTCTATGTCGCTCCCCGAAGGACACTCCGTATACTCGTACTGTTTACAATGCGATTTACGTTTACAGTCGGAAACCTTTATAAAATATGTTCAAGTATATTAATATTTTTATTTTTATAATTGACATAAAAATAAACTCAGTAAGTACTTATAGTTAGCCGATAAAATAACTTAGAACCTGTGACTGCTCTAGACAGGTATTTTTTTAATTACCTTATTAGTAATGGTAATGGTGCAGGGATTTATTTTATTTTGATTGGACCAATACGATTTTTCAAAGAAAATATGAATATAAATACCTAATATTAATGAAAAGTATAGAGACTCTTGACCTAATTTTTAATATAATAATTACATGCCGCATTACATGTTTTCTGTTTTTCAAAAAAATATCATCCATAATAAGTTTGCGGTACCCGCCAGTATTTTATTATAAGTTGTAAAACTACAGGTTACTTAAAATAGCAATAAAACGGTCTTATAGAAAAGCCGCGATCTCGATAAGTATTAAAGCTAGGCTAAGTAACCCTTTTAAAGAGCAATAAAAGATAAACTCCAATAAAATGGCTTCATAACAAAAAAGGTCGCTTTTTAATGCGCTTTCCGCGCACTTACGATATTTTATGAGGAAGGCAACTATAACAAGCCGCTCGAATGCTGCCTTACAAAATTTACTGTAAGTAAATATATGCAAAATGTATTTCTAAATTTTATTTTACAGCTGACTTTGCCCACGAGTTAAGTTATACTTAAGGCGCTAATTACAACAAAATGTATGTTGCGGCACAATAGAAGATAAGGTAAAGAGATAAAACATTTTCCTTTTTTTAGAAGAAACCAAAAAAAATTTTTTTAAACCCATAATAAGCATAAGTCGAGGCATTACGAATTAACATCTATCAAAACGAAATCAAGGCATGTACGGTTCGCAAAAATATACGTAAGATAAGAACGGTTTTGTTATTACTTACGTACTTTAAAAAAATTAGATTTGTCATATTTATAATTAATATATGAACGTCCATAGATAGGTACATTACTCAACGTAAAAAGGTCTTTGCCCCCTATTCCGCCCCAATCATGACCGTGGTATGACCGTACCCGTACCGACACATGCAAAAAAAAGTATTTCTTGTATGAGTATGACTGCTACGGTGCCTGCAACGTGCCATGTCCGTCCCGTGCTTGGCACGGTCCAAGAACGGTTTTAGTATGGAAGGAATATTGGCCACAGACCTTGAATAACAAACACTGTTTTAACTCATTTTTGTTAATTAGACGTGGTACATATTAGTCAATTTTAATATTGCTAACCATAAACATAACAAAATATTAAACATAAAGGTGTAATCCAAAAACAACAAAAACATTATAAATTAATTCAAGTCTTATCTTAGTTTACAGGTAAATTTGTTTCTTTTATTATATGTCATTAATAAAAGTCTATATTAATGTTATGGACAAATTGGTTTAGACGTATCTTAGTAAAAAAAGTTGTTTTAGCACCTAACCTTTAGAATCAATCAACTCATCTAAAATAGTTGATAATAATGAAAAGATAAATGCTAACTTGAGTCGATTTATTTTTAGGGTTCCGTAGTCAACTAGGAACCCTTATAGTTTCGCCATGTCTGCCCGTCCGTCCGTCCGTCCGTCCGTCCGCGGATAATCTCAGTGACCGTTAGCACTAGAAAGCTGAAATTTGGTACTAATATGTATATCAATCACGCCGACAAAGTGGTAAAATAAAAAGTGGATCT
The DNA here is from genome assembly GCA_947086415.1 of Pammene aurita. NCBI lineage: Eukaryota > Metazoa > Arthropoda > Insecta > Lepidoptera > Tortricidae > Pammene > Pammene aurita. The sequence goes on from OX352303.1 coordinate 8,777,133, forward strand.
TTTTTATTTATTAGGGTACCTCCCCTATACGTAAAGTGGGGAGTGATTTTTTTTTTCATTTCAACCCTAACGTGTGATATATTGTTGGATAGGTATTTAAAAATGAATAGGGGTTTGCTAAAATCATTTTTCGATAATGTAAATATTTTCGGAAATAATCGCTCCAGAAGTAAAAAAATATGCGTCCCCCCCCCTCTAACTTTTGAACCATAAGTTTTAAAAATATGAAAAAAATCTCAAAAGTAGAACTTTATAAAAACTTTCTAGGAAAATTATTTTGAACTTGATAGGATGAATAGTTTTTGAAAAAAAATTACAAAATAATTTCTGAACTAAGTTTGTAATTTAACCGTATAAGCAGGTGTTTATTGTACCTGTAATTTCTACAAAATTACAATGAAATGACGTGCTTTCAAATAAAGTAAAAACGGTGAAAATCGGTTCACGCAATAAAGAATTATTCCATAAAAATCATCTTCCATACTTTAAGCTCGCGCGCAATAGTTTACTTAATTTGCCGATAGATGTCGCTGTACGTGGAACTCTCATATCATATCCTACATGGCGGTGTTATTAACTCTTAAGTGGGGACGCTTACTGTGACGGACGGAAAACTACGGAACCCTACACTGAGCGTGGCCCGACACGCTCTTGGCCGGTTTTTATTTAGTAGTAATATGAAAATCATATTAAAGAGGCAACTGCAAATTGATTTGTTAAATCAATATCTTAACTTGCATTTTTCACCTAAAATTTGTCGACGTGTTGATTGAATTAATATACATTTATGTATTTATACAAATTTGTGCATATCTTGTCTTATTTAAAAAAATATAATTACAGTGATACATAGTTTTAAAATTATTTGCTGCTATTATTACTGTTATTATGTTGCTGGCTGTTAGAAATCCAATAATATTAACTCTATTTAAGTATATTTAGACATTTCATCCCACAGCTGCACTTATAGTTCCCAAGATGTTCCGATCACTGTTTTTATTTTTAAATAAAAAAACTATTGATTATTTTCCAACGGTGTCGCCGTACAAGGATAGGATGGCTGTAACAGTAATATTCTATCTGATCTCTTCTAGAAAATACAGGGAAAACAGAAGATGCTTACACTCTTTTCCTGCTTAAAAAACGTTTCGCGAGCAGCAAAATCGGTACCAGGAACTCAGGAGTACAAAACTGGTGTTGCTAAAATAGATCATTTTTGCAGTCCGTATCGTCTCGATATTCCCGCGGCATTACAAATTAGTCGCGCTCACTTATAGACTCCGCAGTTATGCCGGTATTGTGAGAACTGCCATATCACGGCCCGCGATTAGTGCTGTTCCCATATTGTAAACAGATCACGTTTTTAGAAAAAAAGGAAGTGGAAAACAATTAGAAAATGAGGAAAACATGACAAAAATAAATTATTTATGAAGTGTAAAAATGCCTAAATTGATAATTCGGAAAAGAAAACCACTAAATTACATTGCACATATAAAACGATAACGTCTTTATAATCGATAGTTATGATAAAAATATGGATTTTGACTTAGACACATAGCATACTTTATAGGATAACACAAAATACTGATAAATGACACTTAGTTAAACTTAAAATTAAGGAGTAATACAATCATGACACACACACTTAATATCTTCTGTCTCCGCATAATTAAGAGAAGTTCAAAATTTAAATAGGAGTTTCTTTGCTTCTGTAGCAGTGCTGTCTTTAAAACCAATGAACTCGTATTTTTAGAACGTTCTGCCCTCTATTTTACAAAACTTTTCTCATCTTCTTTATTTCAAACCAATACAAAACTATAGGAATCATTTGATTCACTCACCGCACCTACTATATTTACTCCCCTGGGCGTGTGAACGCGCGGCCCTGTCATTTGGCGCATTACAGAGTTGCCGACGCCGTCCGAGTGACCTCCGTGGGAATCTAGGGACAACTTTCTTTGATCTCCTCTGATATATGGCCGCCTGGTATTTTTCATGTGATTTTCTTGAGGTAAATTACGAAATAATTAAAATAAGAGCATTATACTTAAATAAGGAGATCGGCATTAAGAAGCGACAAGTGTAGACGAGATAAACACATTTTACCTATGCTGTTAAGCATAAATTTTAGACAACTGATGAATTAATTTATGATTCAGAACATATTTTGATTGGAAAAGGCAATAAACTTATGAAAGAAGTACCTGTGGACTGTGCACATTGATCGTAATGAGTATAGTATACATACATATGGTCTAAGAGCTGACCACGTCAGATATGACACAATAATGAGAGCAATGAAACCTGTCTTGTTAAACTGCTTTACCATCCTTATTGCTAGATCCGGGCATCTGGCAGCTTTTAACGGGTGGAGGTCAGAGTGAGAGACCAACAAAGTTTTTAAGTTGGAAAAAAGTAATACCAAAATAGGTCAAAACTGCCAAAGTTGTGTCATTTATAGAAGACAGGGCCTATATTTTAACATTAGATTAAAAACCATTGTATATTATTGCGGAAACAAAAACAGTAGGCGACAAACTAAAAATTGCATTATACATCATTTGGCACTACTTGCCCCCAACATAAACTTCTGGTTATGATATAATCTAATTAATTACATAATTTCACATAATATTGCTTCAAACCCAGAACTCTAGGATTTGTTTTCTTCGAGTTATTTGCATTCTTTGACCTCCACCACTTTACAGCTGCCAGATGTCCGGATCTAGAAATAAGCATAGTATAGCAAACTAACTAGAGGGGTTCCGTTGCTCTCATTATTGTGTTATATATATATTTTTTTTATACCACGACGGTGGCAAACAAACATACGGCCCGCCTGATGGTAAGCAGCTACCGTAACCTATGGACGTCTGCGACTCCAAAGGGGTCACATGCGCGTTGCCGACCCTTTACAAAAAGGAGGATTCACTGTGTTGACGACTAAAGGAACAAGAAGGTCCCTCATCGTCAACACACTGGGTCCTCTTTGAGCTCTTTGGCAACCTTACTCACCAGCAGGAACACAACACTATGAGTAGGGTCTAGTGCTATTTGGCTGTGGTTTTCTGTAAGGTAGAGGTACTTCCCCAGTCGGGCTCTGCTCCAGATTTGAGCGATGATATTCGCTGAACGTGCCCTACCACACTTAGCGAGATGTCATTCGCAGTACCCATACCTCTCTTTTTGGCGTAGTTTAAGGACATACCCAGGTCCGGACGTAGTTTAAGGACATACCCGGGTCCAAATATCTGACGTGGCCAGCTCTCCGTCTAATACTTACCTATAAAAGTAGGTACAGTCTCAAACGTAAGACCCAACTCGATAAATGTGCTAGAACAAAAAGGCAATCCCACGAAACATGAAATAATTAATATGCTAATTGTGTGTCGAGATTTCATTCAGATAACTGATTATCCAGTGACAACCTTTTCGGCTCGCCATTTTTCGTCCTCATGTCATAAGCCTTCAGTTTATATGGTTGAATAAATAGCGGACGTTTTATAGCACATTCAACTTTATTTTCATAAAATTTGTGTCTAATTTTGCATGCTGGTAACAGCTTTAAAATATTAAAGTGCAAGGAGTCAAATTAATTAAGTCGTAAGGTAAAAATCGATCCGCTGCATCGCGTTACATGCTCGAATACACGCTGATTCGGATAACGCAGTTACGGCATTCTGCATCGAGTTCGTTGACCGGGGAGAAAATTTAAATTAAATTTGACAGTCAGCGCGCTTTCACATTCCTAAGGGGTAGTAAAAAAAACTACAAATGTTACTGTATTTTTTTGCTTCCTATTATTAATTTAAAAATTTTTTAGTAGTTACACTACTATATATAAATTATAAACTAAATTAGATATACTTCAGAAAAAGTGACCAAGTCCTCCGGTGTCCGAGGCCAGATTTGAACTGGCGTCTTCAGCTGAAGACGTCACGTCACGGAGGTCACTTTTTCTGAAGTATATGACATCTAATTCAGTTTATACTCCGTAATTGTAGTTTAATGATACTAAAATCTTTCAAACTACATTGTAGTTTACTATAAATACTTATAACGTAACTCACCAGTTAATGTCAATCCAACAAAAAGGGTAAAGGTAAGACAAAGATCGTAGGCCAAACAACAAAAAAGGCAAACAGCAGGACTACCAACCATTAAAAAAGACCTTAACAAGCGCGGATATCATAAAAACGACAAATCATCGGGCGACATTCCCTTAAAACAAGCGAGTGCTTGTAGGGAATCGTGTTCGATCTAATTTAGAGCGGGCGATCGGCGATAAGCGGCTGGGCTCATGCGGCGTGATTTACTCCATGCGGCGAAGCCCAGGCGACTGTTACACCGCTCTGAGATGCAGTAGGGTTTGGAATATTACCACGTGCTATTGAAGTTTTCGTGAAGATTTTTTGAGAACATTTGTCTAGTTTGTGGAAACAGTTCGTAGAACTTTAATACGTAACTCTTGCGGCCTCGTTGCCTCTACTTACGACAAACATCCTCTTAACATTGCTGAAGTGATGTAGGGTTTGTAGTAATATTTTTAAAATATCGTTAAAGAATATGGGTTTTTTGGTTAAACATTTTAAAAGTCTATCGGCAACAATCCATTACATTAAATCGGTTTAAGAAGCTTTTCTGTTGTGACTGTTTTAACAATTGTGAGACTTCCATTTCACGTGTATTTTTTTTAAGTTTAGGGTCAACGTGGAGCACTTATTCCGACAAGCGATTGCTTTCATGCAGCTGTATTCATTTCACGTAGCGTTCATAGGCCACCAGACACTGTCAGTAATAATGATATTATTTCTCTACTCATCCTTCTCATGGTGTCTGGTGGCCTCAAATAAAAATACAGTTCATTCAAACTAGTGTTTGCATATACGCAGCGTCGAGTCATCGGGCACCTGTGACTGTGATCGGGACCGCGTCTAGCTCGCTTGCAGCCTACGGTTATGCAGTGTACAAACTATACAAGCATTTGTTTCAAGTTCTTTTGTACTTAGCAAAATTATTAATTGCTGTAATGATCCATGCTGGTATAAGTAGCTTCTGTTGCGAACGAAATAAATTGCATACTGGTACCGAAAGCTAAAAAGAAAATGCTAAACGATTATTACATACAAACTATACGTAACTTAAAATAGGACGCTCGTGTCATAGAATCGCGTATGGGGTAAATAGTATATGAAGTAATGTAGTTCTTACATTTAATTTTAATAAACTATTTCGTAGCAACATCGTAGTTATTTTATCTCATCTAAAACTACCTTTACGTGTTATTATTAATGGTCCTAAATATCACCAAATCCAACGAAATTCTTTACACTCCCGTAAGTCTCATAAGTTCGAGGTGTCCCGATCCGATGCATATCGACGTGATAAACAACCAACATGGGATGTATTTACATTTTTAAATGAGCACTTAATGAGCAAGCTTTCCAATGTGAATATTTTTTTGGAGATATCATATTATTTCTATCCATTTATTTAATCGCATAGGTCTTACCTTACATATTTGAAACAAGCAATGAAAAAATGTCGGACCCTTATTATTTTTCTATACATTGTCTTTAATCAAATAAGAATGCAAACTATGTAAATTTGTAAAATGATTTGACCATGAATATGGTGCAATGTTTATTTTCAATTATGTCACCTATTGCTCTTATGTTTTTTTTTATAACAACGACGGCGGCAAACAAACATATGGCCCACCATGTATTTTATTTTTGCTCTTGAAAAATAAATTTCTTGCAACCAATTAGCTGCTCAATTTTCCAATAGGAACTCGATCAATTTTGCTAATACATAATACATAATTTGTATTTAATACATAATTACTTTCTTGCAGAAACGTCTAATTTTATAAGACTGAATATACAAGATTAAAATTAATTGTTACTCCGATTAAATGTTTATGACAGTTACAAAGATGGCAATAAAAATAGTTTTATTCGGTTTATGAAACCCTTTTTACAAATCCACAATCCATTAGCAATCTTTTACGGATTAAACAAAAGTTATCACCCGTAGTTATGTTCGTACTTCATGCGCCATATTAGCAAAATGACACTAAAACTGAAATATGCCATTTAATCGTACAAACGAGTGTTAAAATGTATAACAGCGATAATATCTGCAATTTTATTCAAATCCTAAGTAATTTTCGTGATTTCACTGCACTTAAAACCGGATCAAATGATTTGCGATTTCGCGTTCCGTAAAATATTATTTGGACTGAGTAATGCTCCCTACACTTTCACACGTTCAATATTTTTAGTACAACACTTAAATGTTTAAACACTAATTCAATTTCTATAGAACTATAAAACTTATAAAAACAATAATCGAAAACCTAATTAAACTCAACACGTAACCGATCGGCTATGCGCAAAACCTATATCACAAAACTAACCCGACAAATTGAAATGGATTAAAAAGTAAAAAACAGCGCAATAGTAATCGATACATAACGATTCTGAAACATACAAGAGATTTTATCGATGCAATATCATGCACTGTGGTCCTCGAAATTAACAACTAAATGACTGATTGGAAAATGGTCGGATTTGGTCACGGCGTATTAATAGTGAATTGGGTTTCTGTGCCGGGTTCGCGCACACTTTATGTCGTCCGATAACAACGACAATATTGCGAGCATTTTGAAGGTTTATTTCTCTTTAGTTTTTGCTTGGGCTTTATTTGTTGCGTTTGAGTTATGTTTATACAAATTTTTGTTTGAATTTAGTGTATAACATTATTTTATAAATTTCGTTTACAGCTCTATTTATTCTTATTTACTGGTTCTTTTTATGTATCAAATTTTCAATAATTTTTATTCCAATAAGATTTTATATAAATATAAAATTTTATTGGAATACAAATTCTGCTAATTTTAAATTTTTTTAGCTTTGACTAATTTCGACTTTTTCATTACAGATGAACCAAAAGTGTAAAGTATGCGGGGAGCCGGCTGCAGGCTTCCACTTCGGGGCCTTCACATGTGAGGGTTGTAAGGTAAGCATACATACTTTTTCCCTATCCAATTAGTAAATTACCAAATACGAAAGCTCTATTTAACAAACGATTTCCCCAAGCGAGAATAAGGTTTTTTTATACCACGACGGTGCAAACAAGCATATGGCCCGCCTGATGGTAAGCAGCTACCATAGCCTATGGACGCCTGCAACTCCAGAAGTTCAAAAAAACGAAAGATAGTATTTTGAATAAAATTGTTAGACATATGCTACGAAATTTTTAAATATTATATCGGGCTGTAATTATTCGAAACATTTATCTGATTTTTATGCACATAATACAAATTAGAGTATTTATAGTGCATTAATGTAAACTACTTTAAATATCGATTACCGGTAGCCTACAAATCACATGCATTTATAGATTTCATTTTATAATCGGCTAATTCCTCTTCTTATCATGCAATAATCCCTTATCATTAATAACCATTCTTAGAGTAAAATGCGTTCATCCCTAATTACTGCTGATTATAAAATATAAACTCAACCTACGCCCTCCAATCAAAGCATATCAAACCTTATATGTAAAGCCATAACAACTATTCAACGGCAATCTGATGTTGGTAAACAAAGGTCATGTCCGGGATCTTCACTTCAATAAGTCGATCAACACGCAAAGGATTGGTTGCTGATTTTTTGCTGAATCTAAATTAGACCAAATACTAAAAATGATGAGTTTCCCTTTAATCGGTATTAGTGTTGTTTCCTTATTTGGCTTTCCGGAGCGTGTTTTAAGTAGTTTTATACTTGTAGTTAATAGAGCGCAAATGTTCTTATAAATCCTGCTTGTATTTCCAAGTTAATCCTTATTGGTGGACTCGAAATCAAGTATTGTATTGATTCAAGTAGGTTATATAAAAAATAAACTAATGTGAGTACAGCACTCATTCATGCAATTAGGTATTTTACTGCAGGGGCCGTATTCTAACTTTAAAATACGTTATGAGACGATCCAACTTCAATACAACACCAATGCATTAACTACGCAAAACAGCTAGCACCTAAACGTCTGAATCAAAAATATCAGAATTTGCTTGAAAATTGTTCCGATGTAACTCCAATACAACTTCAAAGTGTGTTGGAGTTATGTTTAAAATAGATTGTGTTTTTAATGTATTGTTAATGTATTTTAAAATTAGAATACGGCTATAAATATCACTATTTCACTGTGTCTATTTAGTATCCTGTCGTATTTTTTATCATCTTAGCTGACTGCTACACTTATCATCAATTTTTAAGTAAAATAAATATTGCAACCGAAATTGGACCTCACAAATTGTCTGGCAAATGAACAATCAGAACAAGGGCAGACTCACAATTTATGCAAACTCAAACAAGCAGCTTAACTCAATACAAACAGTTTCACAATGGCTATTTCCTTAAATCACATTAGGAGTTACGTCACTAAGCGGACCGGCAATTTGTATGAGCGCAAGTGGATCAGAACAATGGTGGTTGGGAAACAGAACCTAGGGCATTGTCGGCTTGACAATGCTGAACATTGACCTGGTTAGGCAGTTCTTTAATTATGTCTTTTACGATAAAATTGAAAACAGTATTCATTTATTTGTCTAAAAATTTAATGTATGCGTTTAATATCCGATCTAACTGCATTATACTCGTATCGTAATCAGAGGAAAATAATTGACACAAGTTTCCTTTGAAACCCTTTCATGTAATTTATGGAATCAGGCGTCACTTTGCGGAAGCCCATATTATTAACTACAATAATAATATTGTTTTGCTATTCCGCGGTATAATAACGTGCTAGCTGATTAGTGACAATGACAACCCGTTATACTTATTTGCATATTCCCACCCTCCCGCCGCAAAAATAAATACGCAAATAAATACAACAAACCACCACCAATATACCAAAACTCTAGAGATGTTATCGGGCCGGACGTCAAACCACAGCTCTCCAGTAGCTCCTGAGGATGCCTCATAGAGAGGCGATACACGTGTCGAGATTTGGTATTATTGCTGGCCGTTTGTTGTATTTATTTACGTATTTATTTTTGCGGTGGGAGGGCGGGAATATTAATGCATGCAAAAATACGCAAATAAGTATAACCGGTTGTCACTAATCAACTAGCACGTTATTATACCGCGGTATAGCAAAGAAATATCATTGTAGTTAATTAACCCTTCCACGACAATTTGACAGTAAGGTGATTTCAATACAAAACGTGTGTCATGTTTGTTTACATTATTTTCGTGTCATTTGAAATACAAGTTCAAGTGAGATTAACAACAACTTATCGTATCTTTAAATTAATTGCAGAAGGTTTGCAATAACATTTAATATTACTTTTAACATTAACGATATCAGAGTAGGTACCTACAGCACAATATTTTTCCCCTTCAATTTATTTAACGGGCTATTCTTTAACTGTATTCCACGGTCTTTACGTTAGTCATTAAAAATAGGCTAGTATTTAAATGCATTAAAACAACCATAACCTAACTATTATACTGACTAGCACAGCAAAAAAAAAATATATCAAAACATCGCTTTGTTGTTGATTTTTTTGCCGTGCAAATCAGTATTTTTTGATATGCGGAATATTATTTTCCTTAAAAATACTATTATTATTCTTTAAAAGGAGGGTGGTCAGATTGGCCTATTGACCAATAAGGACAAGCGATATGTCACTGGATAGCTTATTCAAAGTTCTAAAACTTTTACTATAGCAGGTAATCCCAAATCATTGTGTGAAAAAAGTTGTGCACATGTAGTATCCATAGTTTGGGACCTTGGTGCAGGAAGACACGGAGTATTTATTCCTCCAGCTGGGCACTTAACACAGCTCATAATTGATGAACCTTTTGCTTAAAGAATAGTAGTCATTGTTTTATGGTATATCAATCGATATTTAGTTGTTTTCTTATGTGTATTTATGTAAAAACGTTTAAAAACCGTTGTATAGAACTTAAACCCTAGATATATCAGTAAAAAAATTCTTATTGAGGGGATGTTTTTATTTTGCCATAACTTGTTTCACACAGCGATTTAAGATTTCCCGCCATACAAAAAGTTTCAGAATATGAAAAAAAACCGGCCAAGTGCGATTCGGACTCGCGCACAGAGGGTTCCGTACAAACCGCGTGACATAGAAGTTCGATTTTGTTACAGCTAGGTATTATAGACCTGAGTATTTGATATAAATTTCAGCTTGATACCTCCACGCGTTCCTGAGAAAAATGGCCTTGACAGACAGACAGACAGACAGACAGACAGACGGACAACAAAGTGATCCTATAAGGTTTCCGTTTTTTTCCTTTTGAGGTACGGAACCCTAAAAACCTTTCAAATGACATATGGCTTGTCATTATTGGTTTTTAGGCCAAAGTCCATATGAATCTGGGCATCCTCCTTTATATCAAATGTAATTTCTATATCCACTACTCGTGGTATTGTATTTGATGGTCCAATCAGTATCGCAATGATCGTGGCAGCGAAAAGGCCGGTCATGGTGTTTGACGCCGGAACGTTGGCCAACTCCGGCGCACGGCGCGTAAAATCGCCGACGAAATATCGAAATTGTCGACCCGAGAGCTTCCCCAGACCTGGTGATGTTTAAGTAAGAATTTTGCAACAAAGGAATCTAAGAAATGATCAGACGAACATGTAAAAGATAACCTGTTATATTTATAAATTACATCTCCTAAGTAGGTATAAATCTTTAAAAATTGAATCTAAATAGATACAATAAATGCAATATTATATTAAGATACTGATGGACAGCTCACCGTTAAACCTTTAAATGTGGGACCTTGAAATTTAAAACACATATTCTTCAAAGATTGGGGAATTCTATAATAATATTTTTTTCTATAGGAGTTCTACATTTAAAGTATGAAGTTGAATCATTAAAAACGAAGTCAACGCGGAGGAAGTTGCAGGCGGAAGTCATTAATAATTAAATAAAATTACTAATAATTTTAAACAAAAAAGAACCGACTTCACTAAGCATCCACCTTTCCAACACCAAATGCTCGATTTGCTGTAAAAAATACTCAAATCACCATAGGTGTACCTATAATAGTTGAAGAGTTCCCTCGATTTCTCCAGGATCCCATCATCAGATCCTGACATGGTTACAATGGGACCAACTGTGAAGTATACGCTTTCCAACAAAAAAATATTTTTTTAAATCGGTCCAGCCGTCTTCGAATAATCGGTGAACATACATAAAAAAAAAAAATAAAAAAAAATTGCAAAAACAAAGATTCCGACGAATTGATAACCTCCTCCTTCGAAATCTTGAAGTCGGTTGAAAACAAAAAGCTCAAAGAACCACACAAGTTCACAAACAATGAAAGAAGATTTTTCTAGACGAACAGACTAATAATAGTAACAATTTATAGGCAGTAGTCGATTATAGTAATCGATCTCGATCCCGCATTGAGTCGATTACAAACAGTAAAAAATAATATCTCACTTTAACACCCGTCATAATTATGAAACTACCAATTACAAAACGATATCGATAGTATCGATACCATGAGGAAGTTTGAGAGAATTCGATTTATTTATCGATTGTTTTTTTATGTTGCTCTGATTTGATACAAAACGGGTTAGTATGTTGTAGTTTCATCAAACTATAATTATTGCTAAAATTTTGTTATATTTTTGGGGCTTTTTGAAATTTTAGTCCGTTTTCCAAGTCGTGCTGTTGAAAACAAATGACATTGTTCGTATCAGTGAAGGCAAAATAGAGTCAAAACCTTTTCGCTTAACCGTCGACGGGCTAGCCAATTACGAACAATGTCAATTAATTAAGCCACATTAGAGGGTCGTTAGTGAGCTTTGTTTCCTTTTCTTTGTGCCGGTGACAAATAGCCGCGCGGCCTTTTTGACTACTGTTACCTCTCAGTTTGAAAGAGGACGGTACAATACCCGATTACATCTTTCCAGAAACCTTTAAAAACAAATTAGAAGCAATGATTTATGGACGAGTTACGACAGAGTCTTAACCCGAATATCTATTTCCTCTTCTCGCGTGCGTTACTGCAATTTGAATGTGAACCGAATGGGCTAAATTGGAATATAATTCGTCCGTGCGACCGTTTGCTTATCGGACTGGATCGGTTTGTTGAGTTAAGACATCTGATAGTTGTTATTCATCATCATCATCGTTTGTCCCAGCTTTTGGCCACAGCTCTATTGAGCTTGGAGTCCGATGGCGTAGGCATTAATTTTTACGAAAGCGACTGGCATCTGACATCCAACCCAGAGGGCCGCAGAGGTGCAGCGGCCTTGTTGGGGTTAGGTCCGGTTTCCTCACGATGTTCCTTCACCGAAAAGCGACTGGTAAATATCAAATGACATTTCGTACATAAGTTCCCAAAAACTCAATAGTACGAGCCGGGGTTTTAACCCGAGACCTCCGGATTGAAAGTCTGACGTCTTATTTTTTATCGTTCTTATTTTCTAACGAGTGAAATCAAATGTAAACATAAAATTACAAAACACTGACAAGATCTTATCTTATACTGTATCTCGATATTCAGTTTTAATCCCGTTATTTCACATCTACTTATCGAAACTTTCCATAAATGCGCTGTTTATTTCAATAGTCTGCTAATTGTACCGTCTTCCACTAACTATACTCATTTGTGGGTACTCATCTAAAATACTATAATGAATGGGGATCTCATATACTTATTTATACTCTTCATTTTCACCGACCTAAATTTTTATCGTAAATTTATTGAGACGTAGTAATCAAAACTGTATGAAAACAAATGCTTTCAGAAACCGCAAAAGTATTGTCTTCACGAACAGTAAACGTAAATTGCATTAAAAAACTCTATGTACTATTGAGTTTTCTTTGGATATTTCCTATCAGTACCTATTAGTACAACAAAGCAACCGGTCTGAATCTTTTAAAGTATTTATCGCTATAGTACTTGTAGTAAATTATAATTATAATATAAGTAACACGTGAAAAGTAATGTACAAATCTTTGTCTACCATGTCTGACCGATTTCTCTCAGTTGCTTAAAGGTTAGCTGGAAGAGATCCCTTAAAGGGATAAGTTCACCTTTGTACACACTCACTATATTTTTGTTGGTCATGTATTTGTTTTGTGCAATAAATTGTTTTACTACTACTACTAAAAGTAGTAGCCCCGTAGTGGCTACTACTGTCCCGTAATTCACTCTGAACTCGAACATGACGTAACTAGGGCTGTTCACACGTTTTTGCCGCGGCGCTCGCCATCAATCATGCGGCCATTACACGTAACTACCGCTGGCGGCTTTTGTTTTAACCTGCACCACTCGGAATATAGCTTTGAACGAATTCAGAGCTGTTTAATGTGTACTAACAGTGATTTTGTTACTTTTGTAACAATACAATCGTAAATAATTATTCGTATTTAATTTATGTAAATTACCACAGTTGTAGTACCTGTAGTTGCAGCTGGGCTTACGGAATTCTAGAATTATACATTTATAATTCGTAACTCGTAACTTACATTTAAGTTACGAATTTCTGCCGCATATCACTCGTCTTATTTGTTTATAATTTGTTATACATACTAGGAGAATTGCTTAATCCCGAAGAATTTTGTAAGCTGGTCTTTTGTAATGGTTAAAGATTACAATGGGTCGCGCACAGTACGGTTTAAGAGGAATTTCCTCCCACGAACGCTGCGGCTGTGGAATGAACTCCCTGCCGAGGTTTTCCCAGTGGGCTACAGTATGAGGTTCTTCAAAAAAGGAGTGTATAGATTCCTAAAGGGTAGGCAACGCGCATTTGAATTCTCTGGGGTTGCAGGTGTCCATAGGCTACGGTAACTGCTTACCATCAGGCGGGCCGTATGCTTGTTTGCCACCGTCGTGGTATATAAAAAAAAAACATTAAACAAAAACAAAAAAATACCTTAATAGGTAGGTACTCTTTTGTATATCTTTCCTGTACACGGAACAAAGGTATTCCGAACATTTAGAAGGCATATACGGAGCCGAAGCCAACGGGCAGAGGCCCTTTCGGCAAATTAAAATAGATACAGTCAGCAGAAGTAGCTTAACGGGTAAGGTGATCAAAATAACCTACACTCGCTCTTATTCTCTTAACAATTTAGTCGTGTCAAGCTCATTTTGAACACCTCGCCCGCTTAGCTACTTCTGCTTCTGACTGTACCTACATACTCATTATTATTATTAGTGGTTAAAAATTTCAATTGTATATCCCATACTATGCCAACATAAGTACATATATGCAGCGTGCCATCAGGGCCGCGATTCGAAAATAAAACACACACACTGGACAGATACAGCTCCAACCCAACTCAATTCAACGCTATAACGACATTGACATTTGCTATTCGAACAAATTTTCATTCAACATTGGTCACACATTGTTCACACATTGGTCACACATTGTACCAATGTTGTACCAATGTGAGATCAATGTGTGAACAATGTGTGACCAATGTGAGACCAATGTTGAATGAAAATCTGTTCGAATAGCAAATGTCAATGTCGTTATAGCGTTGAGTTGAGTTGGGTTGGAGTTGTGTCTGTCCAGTGTGTAGAGTTTATTTTTCGAATCGCGGCCCAGTCCAAACGGCAGGTTTACTAACAACGTTTTATTCTATCGCCTATTTTTCAACGCTCACCGTTCCTCTTAATTAGTTTTAAGTAAGGAAATTAAAAGCGTCCAAATCGGATTCCGCAAAAGCCTTATAAGTCTGAATAGCGCACGCATCTGCATACAAACGGCGCCGGCGCAGGTTAATTGTCGACAAATTGACAACCGCCTTTGTATGGGTAATGGGAAGTTGTTTATCGTATTGCTTGAATTGGGGTAGTAGGTTCTAGACTAAAACTAAATTTTTAAGGTTAAATGAGGATCGTGTTCCCGAAAATGCAGTTAAGATGAGATTAAGGTCGCATATACGTAATAGTGCTCTGGACATGAAAAGCATAAGGTCGGATCTAGATGTACAAATAGCAACACTCTTAACTGTACATCGGTAGACCTTATTACGAAAGGCATAAGGTCCACCAATGGGTAGTTAACAGTGTGGGCCATGGAACATTATGTTTGTTAATAAATTCATCCAATTCTTTTTGTGGAAAGGCTGCGTCCATCAGTATTGAACGGATTTCTACAGATAGGATAATAATACTGTTTCAGTGCTCATATTAAGGTATATTTTCAGTTACTTTATTCTGTTCTTTACTCGCAAAGAATAATGAATAATGGTCCTGTTAGTGAAATTCTTATTCCACTAACAGGACCATTATGGCAAATGTCCAGATGTCAATTAATGTAAAAACAAATGAGTTATTATTTGACAATGTTCAAAAATATAATTTGAGTATAATTATATTTTGTAACACTCAATAAAATATACAAATAATTAAACTGGAACAATTTAGCACTTACTTTAATTACAGATTAAATTTTCCAATGCGCCCTTGCAACAACCTTGATAAAAAACCTAATTAAAAAACTAGATCAAAACCCGGTTGATTTGGTGCAACGTTGAAACAATACCATTTGTTGGCAATCGGTTCGAATCGATTCGTCTCACTTGATAGTCGTCACCGCAATCTGCGTACTTTAGTTACAAGTTACAATTAATAGCTTATTACTGTTACGAATATTGATAAGTTAATTCAATCGATTATGAAGTCAATTTATTGTATTTGTCTTTTCGATTGATCGGTTGGTTTAACGATTAATCGAGTTTAATGAAACTGTTTTGGCTTGACCCGATTATCGATTAGCGCTTCTTCTGTAGCGTATAGTGATGCAAATCGTATGTTTAATGATCATTGTTTTGAAACTGTCGCGAATGGCTGCACGCGCTTATTGGAGCGTAGCCAAATAAACTAAGTACTTTATAAATATTATGTACGAGTATACCATCTTTTACTTTTACTTGTAATTGAGAACATGCATGAAAAATATTTAATTGAATTAGTTCAATAAACACCTTCAGCGACACCAAATTAATATAAAAACGTGGAAATCCGGAATAATTTTCTAACATTTTTGTAAAGATATTGCGGTTTAAAAACGTAAAATTTGAGCAATTTGTTTTAATACCCCGAATGTATTTTCTATACCACAATTCCATTACTTGTATTCTAACAAGAAAAAAAATGTATGACAACTGAAAGGTAAACGCATTTTTTCGTGCCTAGAATTACAAAAATCTAAAATCTTGTTCCTTCCAAACAGTTTTCCGCAACTTTGCGGTCGGTGACGTCACAAACCTCACGCTTTTTGTATGGGGCGTTTTAACGCGCGGCCCAGACGCCTAACGTATTTTCGCATTTTTGACGTTTCAGGGCTACAATAGATAGTAGGTTTATTAGAGACATTTGAATCTAACGGGAAATAGAATTGATCGACGTCATCCAAAAAATTCATGCATGTTGCTAATTGGTATGAGTAAAATACATACATACATATAGGCAGATAGTATACATATAGAGCGCCACAGTCTAAGAACTTTTTGAAGCTCTAAGTCTGAAGCACCATCTGAACGAGACCAACCAAAGTTACCGTATAATGTACGGCAGAGTACCCTCTGCCCTCAGCGCCATCTAGTTATTAATAGCGTTACTATTATTATTACGGTACTTGGAGCCTTAAAAAGTTCTTACACTGATATAGGTAATAAAAATTATTTCAGCTTGTATTAGGCTGACAGAACATGTAAATTTTTCATTTTTATTATTGTTCATTTAGCTATTTTGCTAACGTCAAAAACGATATCAATTAACAAATTAAAATAACAAGCCACTTGCTTAATTTGTGCGTACCTAATAATATCCTATCTACAATCGATCTAATAACATAAACCGTCATGACATTCTGTAGTGGATCATTAGGATTCCTTGCGCGCAGGCACCGTCCGTGCACTGTCTGATTAGTATTGCATAATAAATTCGATTATTCGAGCCCTCAGTGTACTAACGACGTATGTAACCATGGATTTCATAGTCCCATATGTCATTTTTTTACAATTGAATCATTCCAGCGCGCGTGATATAAAGTAGGCTATGATCTAAGTGCGGTGACCAATTTCATAGTATGCTATTTGTATGTACTTACTGTTATACCCTACCGTTTGACGTGGTACCATAACGTTAGGTTGGGTCATAAGTTATCATAAATGAAAACGAAGTCACGGTCACCGTTGTTTTTTGCATTTAGTCAAGTGTTAGAAATAATAATGTCGCTTAAGTTTAAACGCTAACAAGAAAATTTAAACTAAATACGCCTAAAATAAGTTAAATACCAAATAACAGATATCCATCCATACTAATATTATAAATGGGAAAGTGTATGTGTGTGTTTGTTTGTTTGTTTGTCCGTCTTTCACGGCAAAACGGGGCGACGAATTGACGTGATTTTTTAAGTGGAGATAGTTGAAGGGATGGAGAGTGACATAGGCTAGTTTTTGTCTCTTTCTAACCCCCCACTTCCCTAAAATGGGGGGTGGAAGTTTGTATGGAGCATTCCGGGGGGCAATCAGGAAAGGGGAACCTTGTTACCCCGAATTTAACGCGAGCGAAGCCGCGGGCAAAATACTAGTAATGTTATAAATACAGTGGTATATGCCTTCACTGTGGAGTATTATCTTGAATACATAACCATATTGAGGCTTCAGAATTTCACAATCGATTATATTTCTCTCAGCAGTCCATACTACGTAATCAACGACCCAATGATATACGATTCCAATCATCTCCCCAGACCGCCAAAATTCGCTTCCGCGTTGATTGATGGCTGAAAACTGAGCGCAATCGAATCACGTTAGTCGAATGATCGGTAACACGAATAATCGATTGTATTCGAATGTCAGCCGCAATCAAAACATTTCGAGAATTGTACAGGTCACTGCTTCTGAACGAAAACTAAGGATGACAAGCGCTCGCGTTCTCGATGGTCCATCTCTGTTCTATTTTTGATAAATTGCCGCACAAAATACAACCTTAAAACTAACGACCGTGATTTTAATTTTGAATTGATATGGCGTGTAAATAGTAAAGTTATGACGGTTGGTACTACCGTTGTGGAGGTCAAAATAAAAGTTATCTCTGTTATCTATGGTGTTCTCACGCCTGTTTGTGTGGGTTAGCTGATTGGACGAGTCCGGTTTGTCTATGCCGACTATTTGTCAGGCAAACCAACCTGCAAAATTGTTTATGGTTTTTAAAATTTGACTTTCGAAGGATGTCAATTAGAAATCAACTGATTTTTTTTTCATATGTGAAAGTTGATGTCAGCGTTCACTTTCCCAGACATGTCCAGCCTCTGGACTAGGCTGCAAAATCAACAGGTTCACACAAGTAATTGACATTCTCAATACATAATTCATCATGCTTCGACCTATAATCAATTTGCGAATAGGCAAGTGACATACGTATTTTACAAGTGCAAGCTTGTTATAAGCAAGTATATATTACTTAGCTTTAAGTTGGAAATAAGAACTTGCATTATTCTAGTTTGAAATTAATATTTCTGCTACCGTTTTTCTCTGGGATTTTCATAGTACTTAATAGGTTCGCTTCGCATTACACTTATGTCACCGTGTTCGCTTTTCGTTCTTGTTAGTAACTACGCACGCAATTGCAAAAAAACGCCCACACTTGTACTTTACCAAGGATGATCATCCTTGTACTTTACAAACGCAGATAAAACGCTTGCCAGGAAGCAATCTTATTTCGTCGAAGCGCCAACAAGTGATTCCTAAAGTTATCTAGCCGATCGCGCTGCGGTAGGTAAACGCAGCAAAATAAGCAGAAAATCTGCTACACGCTTTTATCCCTCATTTATGGGGTCCTAATGGTGTTGCTGGTTCTTCTTTATGGGCCCTACTTTGTAGCCGTCTCGGTACTAAATGCTCGTTATAGTTAAAACGATAACATAAGTGACGAATAAGCAATTTTATGGTGTTTACGTAAATCTTGGTTTATTCAGGATTTTATGAGAATGACGTTGATAAGGGGTTTAGTGATTTGACCTATGTAGGCTGTGTTTGGAGCCTAAAGGTATACTAAAGACAGTATTAAACATTACCGATCTTATTAGTTTGATATAAAGGCCAATACAGATCGATTCATACATTACATCCTTGGTTATAATACATAGCTACCATATTATAGAGCACAGGACATTAAATCCAAATGTTTTATTGGTGATAAATAATGATTGCGATAAACTAATGTTTGAGACACATAAAATAAGTCCAGAATGATTGACAATGAGCAATTAAAAGGACCTACCGCTGTCATGGTTTTATTCATAGTTAAATTTCTTGAAATGGTATTAACACAGAAATCCAATTTATAAAGGTGAAAAGGGTTTCCGTATTTTATACATCCAGATGCTGTTATATGCTAGAACTGTCTGGGTTTCTCTCATCAAAATCTATATTAGAATTGGAAAATGTTTTTGCATTTGTATCCATGCCATGTGTTAAACCAAGAATCCTTTTGCATTTTTACTTAAAATATCTGAAGTTAACTTTCATTAACTTATCTGATAAAGTACATAACAGTATGCTCTTTTTGTACGACACTTAATTTAATTAGTAACTAAGTATCTATGTATTGCGGTATTGTATATTTATTGTACTAACAAGCACAAAAATCTATGCAAATTTTATTTCTACATCAAATTAATAAGCATCATAAAGCATCGTTTAATAATGTAGCAAATATTTCCACAGCTCTCCTGTCAGTACATATTCGTGTCTGACTGCTTGTCGCTGCCTAGGCGACGCGAAATTTATCGTTCTTGCCTTCAACTATGCGCCTGGCCATCCTTTCGATATCACAATCAAAAATCCACTATAACACTATAGAAATAAGGTCGCTTATAGAATAGTATCGAAGTGGATACAGTGACGAGGTGCCGTATTCTTATTTTAAAATTCATAAACAATACATTAAAAACACAATCTATCTCCAACACACAACAAATAATCATCCAATATTGGAGTTGCATCGGAATAATTTACAGTCTATCCTCAATACACAACACATTATCATCCAATATTGGAGTTGCATCGGAATAATTTCCAAGCGAATTCTGATTATTCTGATTCTGACGTTTAGGCGCTAGCGGTATTGCGTAGTTAATGCATTGGAGTTGTTGGTTGTATTGAAGTTGGGTCGTTCCTAAACGTGTTTTAAAGTTGGAATACGGCCCATGTCTTATTAAAATGATCGTGTATTTTTGCGAGTCAGTTCGAGACTGATATGTTTTATTTGACGCAATGTTTATACAACAAAAAGGTAAATAGGATAATTTTTACACCTGTTTTCCAAACATTACAAGTTTTCTGTTTTATTTCATAGAATTTTTGTTATACATATAAATGAGAGAACGTGTTTCTGTTACCATTTCAAGACCTGAATACTAAAGCTGAACCGATTTTAATATTTAGCTACCCAACTTAGCATTAGGGAAGGAGGGAAAATATTACATAGAAAATCCCAAGCAGGCAGAGCCATGGGTATAGCCAGTCATTAATATATTTAACAATTATTCTGTTCACAATATTAAAGATTTTGACTCAAGGTGAGTCAAAAACGCATAAAATATTAGTAATTACAATCTTCATAACATAAGCTTAATCCAAAATCCTAATAGGTAAAGTTGCGACAGCTAGATAGCGCCATCTGTTAACTAAACATCAATCAATGAAAACCCTAATAGCGCTAAAAGACTTCCACTAATTCACCGGCTAATCGATAGATGTCACCACACGTTGTATGCACCTCGTAAATTAACGGAAAGTAACGAAGGCAATAAATGAATAATAATGAAAGGTGGCAAGGGGCAACGGGCAGAGGTCGGGTAACTTTAGCGACGACTTGCCCAACGTTGTTTATGCGTGGATCCCTACGAGAAAGATACGTTCACATTTATTTAGTCTTAATTGTAAAATTCAATTAGAGATCTACTTTTTATTAATAGGTAACTAATATCACTGACACAGGCCAATTTTTTTATGTCTCTGTTAATTTATTAAAGTCATAACTTTATAAATGTAATCTTTTTTTAACAACTGACCAGTTTGTAAAAAATAAAACACTTCGATTTACATAATTGCTTTGTTTGACTTTGCAGTAATTAAGGCAATCTGTTTTAATCACTGCTATAATTCTAAGACAAGATTGTAAAATTGTAATCCAAAAAAATTATAACTTAGGTATCAATGAGGTACGCAAGCAAAAATAAATAAATTTAAATACCAGATCTTTATATATCAAAGCATAAGCATAAAATATAAATATAAATCATTTGCATGTTTAAGTAGATGACTGTCTGTTGATATGGACAAAACTGTAATTCATTGACCTATTAATTTTATATTGTTAGCAATTCAGCTATCTGCCTTTAGCGCCTGTCACATTTTGACAAAATGCCCATGTGCTTTATGGCTAGGTATACCTATATTCGGGGTCAATAGAAAAGTAAAATAATGTAAACAAACACTTTTACCTTCATTGCCTCGCAATCACGCATTTTTAAGGCATTTTAAACCGAGTTTCTTTAATAATATTTTGTTATGTGTCAAATGCTTATTTTGCCTAGAAACGCAGCAATATTTGTTTTCCTTATTATTTTTCTACTGACGCCGAATATATCTGTGGCGGCGACGCGTCAAAATCGTAGGTAAGATTGAGCTCTTTGTGCTTTCTCCTTCTTCGTGACCTAGGCAAGCCGGTAGTAATCGAGTTCTAATGACGCCGCGCTTCTGCTACCTACTCTCTATATGGCATTTCCTTAACAAGGCTCGGACATATGACGCAATTAGTATAACGCATGCGCCGTCCTTATCTGCATTAATTGCCGTCCATTCGACGCCATTAATACTTGCATTTACTTTAATCTACTGATCTTTCATAATAGATAATCTTGATGTATTCGATAGTGTCCTTATTATATGTCGCAAGTTAATGGGCACCATTTTTTGGCATGTTCAATCTGATATTTAAAGTAAAGAAGCTTATGAAGGTTGACATTTCAGTATAGATGCAGTATTTTTAAATATCACAAAAAATTGCATGTGGTTATTAATGCTATATAGTTTAAATTATATCTTACTCAACGACATTGTTACACGAAATGTTGGAAAAATTCTTCGTAAATATTTTGTGTGCCAGTTTTATAGTTTTGTCTCTATCGTAAGTTGCCAGTGTAGTCCTAATATCAAAAACGTTTACAATAAGCGCAATAAAATTCAACTCACGCGCCGCTAAGATAGCATTGTTCGGTTCAAACGCTTAATCTATGACGCCCGGTGCATCCCACTTGCTATTCAACGATGCGCGCGCAACTGTTTTGGCAATGCCTTTTACAACTCAAAACTCAAGTCACAACTCTTTGAAATTGCTATTTCAATTCCACCTTAACACTTCAAAAATATTCGACTTTCTCAGACTAATCTTGCTTTTCTAGTGGTAACGGTTTTCCTAGTGGTGATTTAGATTCAAAAATAGAATATGTTCAGTCAGAGGTTAACCGGCCAAATAAACTCCTTGTTAAACATGAAACTCAGCACCAAATCAGTATTGTAAACTCAAAGGACGAAATCTGTTTGTTATTAAATAAATCACAACTAGGTTAGAAGCTCTGCCTCTTTAATAAGAAGATAAAAATATTAGACATATTTCATGATTTCACTACAGAAAAAAGTCTATAGAAAATTAGCTATTTTAAATTCAAATTATTAATTCTAGAACTTTATCAGTACCCAACTGGCCCCTGAGCGTCCGGAGGTCAAGTGGTGATGGGAAAGTTTTGCTCGGTAGACGCAAGTGTAAGGTAATTTATATGTAATATATGCTTATTTCCATAGGCTAGCCTATAAATGCTATACTGACCCTGCACCGGCTGAGTGGAGATTATTTAATGAAACTTTAGTGCAAATGGGGTGGAAATCCTTTGAATTTAAAAAGTATAATAAGCTGGCATCACTTGCTATTTTCCGCTCAGTAAAAGGGCATTTTGTCTTCTTCTATCTCGTATCTTGATATCATCTATAACTGTATCATAATTGTTTTTTCCAACTGCTGATAGCATCAAATATTGTGTTCAAGTTCATGAATTTTATATGCACTGATGTAGTTGCACAAGTACCACGTGACAACTACAAGATTGCAGTTGTACACCGAAAAAGACGCAATTTGGTTAATTCCAAACTACACGTTTCCGAACCAGTAGCCATGCCATGCTTTACATAACCAAGGTCACAGAAACAAAGTGACCGCCGGAGCGTGGCCCATTTCCACGGGAAATGACGTCTTAGAATTTTCACTCTCGGAGCTACTCGGACAGGCAACGAGGCGTGTAAACGTGTCTTTAGGTCGGGTTTCGATCTACTTTTGATTTCTTTATTGCCCGCCATGTAATATTTTTTGGAAAGGTTCCTTGTTATATCGACAAGTATTGTTATTACTTGACGTTTAACTGTTGGTTTTGAACAATTGATAAGAATACAGTGAACCCATCCTGACCCTGACAGCTGCTTTGCATAGTTAATTTTTCCGAAATCTATAAATAAAGCAATCCAGTTAGTACCTCATAGTCATAAACACAAGTTTAGCATTGCAGTTAAAATAAGTAAACCTGGAATGCACAGCTGTAAAATAAATGCACATAAACATACTTGTAATATTTAGATTGAATTATAGTTAATAGGTTAATATTTAAGATGTAATAGTTTTAAATTATCGCTAATTTCATAAATTACAGGCTTTTCATTCAATAGCCGACTATGCAAATAGCTACAATCTTGCATACTTATGCACTTGACACTTGTCAGCACTTATGCAAGACCGTAGCTATTTACCATCAGCTGAGCTGATTCACTAATTTGTGACAAGCAACGATTTTTTTATATATATTTGAAAACAAGTAAATTCAAATGGCTCTTACACGTCTTGAAAATTTCTACATCAACTTTTAATTTATCTAATTTTATATTTTGTCTTTACAGAGTTTCTTCGGGCGATCATACAACAACCTCGGCTCAATCACGGAGTGCAAGAACAACGGAGAGTGCGTCATCAACAAGAAGAACAGGACGGCCTGCAAGGCTTGCCGACTCCGCAAGTGCCTCCTCGTCGGCATGTCCAAGTCCGGTTCCAGATACGGCAGGAGATCCAATTGGTTCAAGATCCATTGCCTCCTCCAAGAGCAGCAACAAGCGGCGCAATCCAGATCGCCCCCTAGAGTGCCACAATCTCCCCACCATCTAGCTCCGCCATTTCCTCCTCACCTATTTCCCGGACTAGCTAGACCAAGGACAAAAGAAGAACTGGCTCTACTAGGCCTGGATGAATATAAACCGCCCTGCTCGGGCAGTCCTGATTCCCATCGCAGCGGCTCGTCTCCGAAATTAGATGAGAAGAATAGAATTACGCAGAGACAAGAAAGACCCCTCACGCCTCCCCGGGACACATTCATCCATATGCCGTTAGCCAACATGTCCTTACCCCACTTCCCCCACTCACCGTTCCTCACCCCACCGCCTTTCAGCCCGTTCGCGGCCAACCATCCGCTGCTATTTCCTCCAGGCTTCCACCCGTTATATTCTAGGCATCTGCTCGATCATGCGGCCTTAAGACAAGCTGCGGAGAACAACAATGACGTCAGAATTGATGACCATAACGCTGATTCGTCGAAGCGTTTCTTTTTAGATGAGATTTTGAAACAACAGCGGTCAGTACAGCCGCCTCCTCAAGAGGAAGTAATTCCTGAAGCAGAATTTGTACCTACGCCTCCAGCTGAGCGGAGAACTAGCGAATCACCTTTACAAGAAAACCCAATGGATTTGTCGGTGAAATCAGACGGACGATCGAGCTCAGCGAGGCGAAGATCTGACGATAGCGAAGTGATAGCTCACGATCACGATGACAACCACTCCGGGAGCGGCGCAGGCTCAGCAAGCGAGGACGAAGATGTCACATTCCCCGAAATCAACAGGATTAAACTCCACCCTCTGGACCTTACCACCAAAGTCTGATTCGAAGAGTTCCCTTTTGTGCCGTCGAAACCCCTTTAATAGCGTCAGTGAATAATTAAAGGCCAGTAAATCGGATTGTGATTTTAAAGATAAGTAGGACGAGACTTACGGCAGTTGTTTTGTGAAATTGTTATCGCTTGAAAGAGTCTATCCAAATACGTAATTTAAGTAGCAAGTAATTAAAATGTTATTGGTACTCGAATGGTATGTACAAATCGAATGTAAATAATAAATTATTTTGTAAACTAAGTGTAGGATACTAGTTGGTTTTAATATTATAATGGAGATATCTCCCTTATTTTTGTAATAAATAAAATCGTACGTATGTTTTTGGATAATTCGAATATAATTTATTCAATTGTAGTGGAATTTGGAGTGTTGTTTGTGAGTTTGAAGACTTCGGGTGCATTGTGAGCTATCCTATCCGTACTTTTAAGTTGTTTAATCAATTTTAAACATAATTTCTGCAACTATACATTCCAATTGCTGTGTTAAAAATTATATATCCTTAAACCTTGAACCTCAGTCAAAGACAGTATCACTTTGAATTTAAAATTAGAACGCAACCTACTTAAACTCATGGTGGCGTGTGGTTGAAATATGACGTTAATGGGGTTAAAACATTACAAATTTATTTATGTCAGTGGCAAAGCGATGTAATCGAATTGTAGACTTGAAATTAGTATGTAGTTATATTAGTTAATATTTTCGTCACCGGCCAAAATAACTTTGTACTGTTTTAGAACAATACATTCCTGTATTTGCTCAATATTACGTACGAAGCTTTGATAATGTACTCAAATGTAGTGAAATTAGTCACAAGATACATACTCATATATAATACTGTTGTGAGACAATAGGCTTGTTTGTTTGTTTGTAAATATAATTGTAGTTAGTGTGTTTTAATAATGAGATGTAGCGGAGCGTACAAAATAAAATATTGATGCACTCGAGTATTTGCATTTTTTGTATCCCATCCATATATCTTGAACATAAGGTTTAGTTTAAGTAAACATTACCCATTATCTTAAGTGTTCGATCAGCAAAGCGATAATAGCTTAATAACTAACCTAGCACCGAAGCATATATTTTTATATGCTATAGTAAACTTTTGTGATAGAATAGTGATGTTATTATCATAGTCATGAGATGACGATGGTAAATAACTCGAAACACAAGCAAGGAAAATTTATTATAAAGTAAAAATTTAATGACTCAAGAATTCAAGAATAATAGAAACGGAGCAGGTTTCTATACATGTAAAACTTTAAGATGTCGGAATGTAAAAACATTCGGACCTCTAATATTAGTGACAAACACATTAAATTAAACACACAGATAAATGCCCTTACCAGAATTCGAACCCGCGACCGCCTGTTTAGTAGACATGGTTAAGGAGCCGTAAATTTACCAGCCTTTGTTACTAAACACCTAACTTTGCTGTGCTCGCTCGTATATATTCGTCAGGTGACAAGCAAAACTCGCTAATTGCAAAAAAATTAAACGAAAATCTACCTTGTTTTGTTACAAACACGGTTCATTATGGCTATGAACTGAAGTAATAAGTGAGCTTTGGTTGTCACTTGACGAATTATCATTCTCGGGAGGCAATACCCTATTTCCCGATCTTCATAGTAATGTTCCCGAGACGAGGAATCCTAGAGGGGCCGTCCACGGCGACTTTATTTATTTATTATCAACAGCACGCATGTGCACTGACCCTTACAGTTGCTTCCAAAACCAAAAGACCATTAGTGTATATGAATACAATAAGGAGTTACGACGTTTAGTTCCGACCAGAGCAAAGGTGCAGGGCTCAGGTGCGCAAGAGTTATGGCAGCAATATTAATAAAGCGGGATAAGTAATGTAATAAGTTGGTGCGAAATTAATAATGCCTACAAGAATTGTGTACTTACTACACTTTTATGGCTTCTTGAGCATACGGCATGGATTAACTTGACCAAAGGTTAAACCATAGGTTTTAAAATTATTCAGAAGACGTGTTCTAAAATCGAAGTCTTATCCTCTAAGGTTGTTACGAAAATGGTTTCTTCGATCAAGTGCGTTTCGCTTGCACCTGATAGCAAGCGTATCAAGCGTATGCCGATATAAATTTGAACAGGTAGAGTATACCTACATATATTAAAACAGTAGCTATTTAACACTGATTTAAACTTTCACGGTTTACTTACACATTTCTATTTGTAGTAACGGGACTTAACCGCGTATATAATTTTAAAATTACCTTTCTTCGGAGTCTATCTTCGGGACCACGGGGACAAAGTCGTCCTCGAAAGGTAATTTTAAAATTATACATACGTGGTTAAGTCCCGTTACTACAAATAGTAGCTATTTAATCAAATCATGTAAAAGTAAAGAAGGTTTTGAAGTATTACGTCTTTGCTCTGGGAGCCATGTTGGATGATCCATTCAGTTTACTATCAACATGACTCATTCTTATTAATAAATTAAGGTGTGAATACCCAAATGGGCTGTGAACGTTGAACCTGGGGTGAATATCCGATCAAGTTACTGTTCGTGCCCAATATTGGATATGCTAATCCAACATGGACAAATGTCGAGCGAGGAGATAAATTACAAAAGCAACCTTCGGTGTTTTTTCGAACTGTAACATACGATTTGGAACGCCACGTTGTAAATTAATTCCAATTGAATTTGACATAATAAATTCAACTTGATCCCTTTGATCAACATCTCTAATAAATAATTAATAGAAGTTTAGGGGATGTAAAGTAGTAGTTCAATAAAGGAGTTACTTTTTGTTTATACCTACGGATAAAATGGTTACCCTAAAAATATAAATAGCTATCCAGCTGAGAAGACCATTACGATGATCAGACCGTGAATACTAAACAATTAATTATATTATATCTAGCAGCAATGCCACTGTTGCATATACCGGGTGTTGCCCGTGATACGAACAAAAAAATTAAAACGTAGATTCTGCTCCTCAAAATAGATTTTCACTTTAAAGTTTATCTATTCGAACACGCAATATATTGCGAAATTGATAATATCTGTAGGGTGACAACATGGTGATAAATATTGGCAAGCAATGTCAATTAGACGGATTTTAACGTACTTAGAAAATACTATTTAGTTTGTATGAAAAAGAGACAATATAAAGAAAACAAATTTTTTTGCTCGTGTTACAGAAGACACCAGGGGCCGTATTCAAACTTTAAAACACGTATAGACACGATCCTAGTTCAAAGCATTAACAACGCAATACAGCTAGCGCCTTAACGTCTGAATCAGAAATAAGTATCATAATTTGCTTAAAGATTATTCCGACGCAACTCTAATACAACTTCAATATTGATTGATTATTTGTTGTGTGTTGGAGTTATGTTGGAGATATATTGTGTTTTTAAAGTATTGTTTATGTCATTTAAAATTAAAATACGGCACCAGATATGCGACATTCTTTTGGAAAACGTACCGTTTGGCGGAAGGCGCTTACAGATGTACAGATTCAATATTGTATACATACGAGCACCAGAGGTATCGCTAGACCGGGACGACTGGAAGAAAAGAGGGGAGCCCTTTGCCCAGCAGTGGGACACAATAGGCTCATAATGAAAAAATCGAGCACCAAAAGCGTAAACGATGACTGCCAAATGTTGCGTTTTGATCTTGACTATCACATATACGTGATGAGCAACTACCCACCACACACACCGAAATGAGAGAAAAAGAGGAGGTAACTTACAAGACTTCCTTGCAAAAATATCGTTTTTCTCAAGACATAAGTTTTCAGATTCAAAATGAAAACGCAATTAAACAGCAGTTCTTCTTACTCCTAGCGTTTGTCCCGGCCTGGGGTCAGATTGACAACCTAATCTCATTTATTATTAATCGTTTATTTGATAAGGCCACAATACATATGTTACATAACAGTTGCACTGCCAAACTGTAAAACAGTTTGATGAATTGGCGTAGGCGCTAGATTTTATGAAAGCGACTGCCATCAGACCTTCTAAACCAGATGGAAAAATAGGCCTTATCAGGATTAGATCCGGTTTCCTTATGATGTTTTCCTTCACCGAAAAGCGACTGGTAAATATCAAATGATATTCCGTACATAAGTTCCGAAAAACTCAGTGGATTTAAAGTCTACCTATATACTCGTCTAGCTATATACTCGTAGTAAGTATAATAAAGTATACAAGGCTACCAGCGCTCTTAGCGCTCAGAGACAATAAAACAACATTTGATGATATAAAATACATATTAGGCATACCTAATGTTAAGTAAATGTTATTTTATTTCCTAGTGCTTTCCTTGCATAGGTATAAAAACAAATGCAGTGTTTAGAAAATATTGATGGATGTTAACCACTTGACTTTGGTAATCTTACAATCTTTAATTTGCTTGCAAACTGCAGTAAATACCTACTACAAACGTACGATAATTAACAAATGTTGTACGACTATCGTACCTGTGATTTTGTATTTCTTAATCAACAGTCAAAACAACGTTAATCCTGTCACGGCTTGACTCCAATCTTGCCTATCTAATTCCCTACATCATAATATTTATCGATTATTATTATTATCACAAATAGGCCTTATTATACTATCAATTACATACAATTATCCATTTTAACGGCTGTCGAGGCCCGTGCAGGGAGTCATGGGATCAAGGCAGTAATATCGTACGGGCATATAAAATGTATTAAATATACCTATATCATGCGATTAGTGTAATGAGGTTTTGGTATTAGTGAGAATTGGTTAAGTACGTATTATTTAAAAAAAAGTATATTTCTATAATACCCACCCAAATTACTAAGTATTTATGACAATCTAAATTTAATAATTTCATAAAATGCAGTATTTAAATTTCAGATTTGTTTACAAGATACTTTATATTTTTATACAAGAATTCCTGTTTGAAAAGTTTTAGGAGAAATTCGAGGGTCCTTGGGAGCTTTAGGAATAATTCCAAGCCTTAATGTTCAGCCCAATGTTCAACAGACAAGGTAACACGTCTCGAGTGTAAGTAAGTTTGTATAGGTAGATACTTGTTTTTTTAAATCACGCCTAAGATTCCACACTACATTGTTTGTCAGAAAATATATGTTTTGGAACAAGGCTGTACGATTGGGCGTGACCTATAACACGGCGTTGTTGTGCACTACTGTTACACAAGTCGCTTCCACTGGCGACGAGCTGCTGGCCAAAGATATAAAGAGAACGTGATGTGGCTTGATGAAGTACCTACGCTCAGGCAAAACGTTCGACACCGCAATGAAGCGCCCGCTCGTTACGTCTTTCTAAACTTTCACGGTTTTCCGTCACCGTCACCGTCACCGTCACCGTCATGTGACACCACCAGCCAGCAGTTCTGCTGCAAGGACGCAGAGGCGCTGGTCATACAAGGGAGGGAGGGACGAGTAGGTTTGCCGAGATGGCTCAAATACACGTGCTAGTACGGTTCAGGCCGTCGGTCAAAGGTGTAGAGTACGGCGGGTTAACGACCTCTGTCCGGACGTACCCACTCCGAGATAGGGCGTGTATCTGGGCTTCCTCGCGTGCTCTTTCCGTCGTCTGCCGCCCAGGTATGCTCAGCTGGCCCTCCTGCCCGAGAAACCGGTGGGCCAATAAATACAGGATGGGACTGTCGGGTTTGTGCAGTCAAGGATAATAGGAATGACAGGAGGTAGAACCAGACCGAATACTTGCATCGTGCCCAGCGTGAGGAAGATGGATAAATACTGTGTGTAAATATATACGAAGGGATGGTGACTGCGTATAAATAAGTTGCGTTCATTGCATTATGATCTGTAGTCTAGCAGTTGGACTAGGTTAGCCGTAGTTATTTTCTGGTTGTGGTCAAGTTATTCTGTTTCGAGTAGCCAATCCATGAGTAAAAAAATAGGTCTCACTCTTTCACTTGCTCTTCATGTGGAGCTGTAGACCATAGCTCAGCGCAGCAAGTGCATATAGGTCTTCAGTCAATGAGTCTATAGCATAGTTTGTGGACTTGTACCTAATCTGTTATCGTCTTGTCTTCCAGCATCTCATGTATTGTTTTTAGACGGTTCATTAGATACGTTGCGTCTATCATTTTTTTTAGGATATAGTATGTCGTTCGTATTTCCTTAGCTGTGATCTGTTGGTGCTTGTGAGAACCCTGGATTTCAGACCGTAGGCCATAATAGAAAGTGCGATAACTATTTTATTCATTAATATTTACCTCGTTGTACGCTACTCGATTATATATTTTTAACTAAACTAATTCCGGATTTTGGCGTTTGGAGTAGCCTTCTCGCATCTTGTCTTAATTGCTGCTTGTCGAATGCTTGCCGGAGCACATTCAGCTGACTGTTTCTTTGTAGCCTGTAGAAATGGTGGTCTATTTTCCTGCGATTGGACCAATCGAACGGAGTAGTGTTCTATAAGTAAGACGTTGCTTTATTTATTAGTGTCTGTATGCGTGGTTAGGTTAGTTGGTAGTATGGTGTTAATGTAGTCGCATAGTGTTGCGCAAGTCTGTAGTGAGCCACATGTGAATTACTTCCAAATACATATTGTACGGTCACGTCTGAAAATATGGATACATTTCATGTGACACAAACATGTATCCAAGACTTTACGCCTTGGTAATAGAGTCCTGGCTACATATTTTAGTCACACCAAATGTATTCATATTTTCAGACGTGACTGTACTGTTTAACATTAAACACACAATAGTACAACTTCGATATATTACACAAGACACCCACACAATATATATAACTTCATTTGACTTTGACTTTGACTTCATTATAAAACACGAATCACCCTCACTTGATATTATATGACCATAAAAATTTGAACAAGTAAACATCGTTTGAAAGAATCGCCGCTAATTTAATCTAAATCTTTTAGCACGAATATAATTATTTTTCATTGTCACACTAATAATTAGGTACTCGCACAAAAACGCCAATAACACTGATATCCAATATGGATTTTTGTGTATAAGTACATTCACAATGCTGCACACTTAACGGTTGCACTTTAATTCATGGAAACATAAAAACCATAACATAAAAACCATAACTTATTACAAGTAATAAACTTTTTTATTATACGCAAAAGGTATTTTACACATTTTATCATGCATCACGTATTTCTGTTGGCTGTGTAGTGCGTTGTTCAATTTCATATCTTTAGTTTGTGGAATAGAAATGTTTAGTTTCACATCGCTTAGGTAACGTTTTTTTCGTTCTGGTCATAGGATCTGTCATTTAGAAACCGAATTTATGATGACTATTGTCTTTCCAGGCGGCTTGTAACCGCACGTGTTTGGAGATTTCGGATGCGCGTCCGTCGAACATGACAAAAAACGTTTTTTTTTTGTCCCTCTTTCCTGGAGAAAGTCTCGATGATTGTGTTAATTGCACATTGTATTTCTCTTTAAGTTTGCAGCTTTTGTCAGTATTTTTTTTGTTTTTTGTTGTTACTATTGTAACTATTCTGTATGGATCCCTGCCTTCGGCGGCTCGTTTTAGAACTTGTGCATGTGGCGATTATAACTGCTCCGCATGTAACCCTTTGGACGGCAGCTTATTGTTTTCTGCGAACTGCGAAGGAGTTGCTATAACAATGCTTGCGAGGAAATGCTCTCATCTAACGTCTCCAGACCCTTCAACTAGCTAATAGATTATGTTTATTTTAGTTAGTTAAATTATGGGGTGGTTTTAGATATGATATTTGCACTTCAAACTTGCGCACGTTTATTTTTTGATAACAAAATTTCGTTGCTCTAAGATAAGTTTTGGGCGTTGGTATGACCGTGCGCGCGTGTATATATTATACACGTCCAGTCATCCACAGAGTTTCCCTTATTTCCCTTGTGGCAAAGCTAAATTCAGTTTACTAGAAATAGTACCTACATACCGATTAGGTATCATGGAAAAAATTTAGAAGACTACTTAGTTGGATACCGAAGCTACTGGTTTTAGCCAAAGTCAGGCTCTGGTTTTTACGGAGCACTCTCTGGACCTTGCTTAATCTTTTCTTTTATTTACTTAAAAAAGTACCTAGACGGGTCTGGCCCCAATAGCAAAGGCCTAGTATAAGTAGTAAACTATGGAAAGGTCTCACCCGCGTCGATGTGCAGTAATGTATGACGTTATCTGTATCCTCTCAGGTTACTGCAGTCAAGCGTGGAAGAGTCGAGCGGAGCCTGTCGCGCACTCACTTAAATTCACTCGCGGGTGCAGGTATAATAATATAAGGGCACTTTACAGTTTACTGCTTAATGGATCTGGATTATATTATTTTTCGCGAAATTAGGAAAACGAAAACACATAGACTACGCATACTTAGAACCGGCTTTCTCTAAAACTGCCTCGGCGCGGGCGGGCAGTTGCGTTGCGCTAACACGTGGTAAGAACCGTCTATTGTTCAACTTTTGGGATTTTTATGAATGCAATAGAGGACGAAGGGACGACCGCCCCGGTCGGTGTCCCAAACGAAACTCCCGTCTTTCTAAACTTTCACGGTTTTCATACATTACTATACCTAAAACGGACCTTAACACCATATAAATATTTGGAAGTTACCTTTGACTGAAACTGGCTGAAGTCTTGCGAGTTTTTTTAATATTATACAACTAATGTACATCGCTATCTCATCGCACGACATGGCAATCGAGACATGCCCTTCACTAGTGCTACGCCGTAGCCGTAGCAAGCAAATCCATACTAATGTAAATGCGAAAGTGTTTCGGTCTGTATGTTAACCTCTTCACGCTTAAACCGCTGAAACGATTAAGATTAAATTTGGTACGAAGGTAGTTTAAACCGGGGAGAGATACTTTTAATTCCCGAAATTATCCCTTAAGGGGGTGAAAAGGGGGTCGAAAATTATATGGGAGGGGAATCAATAATCGCTGAACCGATTAAGATGAAATTTGGTATGAAGATAGAGTCCTGAGGAAGGGCATAGGATTGTTTTTATCCCAAAAATCATCCCTTACATGGATAAAAAGTGGGTATTACTATTTCCACGCTGGTAAAAGCTGTATATTTATAGGATCATTTATCCAAGTACAGATAGCATAGCAAATAGTTTGCACATGAACTTAGAGAAATTATAGGACTAGGAAGACCCTGCTTGCGCTGCTATGACTGTCCGAAAATCGTATTCATGCTTTAAGGCGGTTTACACATTGAAAGCGCTTTTCACTGTGGGAGCGGGACATCGCTATAGATATGCAAAGTGGTGTCTTACTCGCATAACGCCGCTGCCTCTTCTAGCGTCTATACGGCCGTCGCGGAGATGCGCCCGCGCCTGCGGGTCAAGGATCGCCGCTCACAGAATTACCTATCAAACGCGACCTGCTGTGTTGTTACATTTGCGAGCGAGCGCTCGGCGCTCGAACCTATTTACTGCGAAAATCGAAATACCTGCATTCGAGGCTTAAGTTTGAAGTATCCTTCAGGCCTACTGCGAAGCGGGAAAAAAATAATTTTCGTTATCTGTGGTGGTTTCGCTCGAATTAGCGAGTGCGATAGAGTGGTAGCGTAGCGTACATAGATAACGAAATTTCGGGGTTAGCGGTAAGCCCTCTTATTAGTATCCTCTTTGTCTTAAGCGAGCAAGACACTATCAGTAATAATGTCATTATTTCTGTAGTCGTCCTTTTCTATGAATATGGAGGATGAGAAGGATGAGTAGAGAAATAATGTCATTATTACTGACAGTGTCTGGTGGCCTTTGATTTATTTTAGCGATTTCTTGATTGCATCCTAAGGCTTATTTAAGTTTTCTCTTGACAGACATCTACAAAATCCATGCATTTAAAAAACGCAGCGAGCGAGTCAAACATTTTTTTGCAAAAAGCGTTTCTCTATGGTACTCGAGTGTTTTTTTTGTCAAGGAGCCCGTAAAAACGGTTTTAAAAGTAGGCAAACGGGAGAACGAGGGACTTGCTAAGGGACTTAAAAACGGGATCCGTCAAAGGATCTATGCAATAATAAATATAGGTACTGGTCGATCCGAGCCGAACGTTCGTGTACGTTCACTGTGCATTCGCAACAACATTCGCCTTACGACCGAATACGTTTTAATAACCATAGTTGCGCACAAGCGACGTAATTCAGCGTTAGTAGACACACCGACTGTTAACGTCGTGATCTATGTATGTTTTCTGTTTTGTAGAAACTAGGTAATATCTCTATTGCAGCGCTAGCGATACCTACAGGCGGGAGTATAGTAAATTATTAAATTAAGAACGGGAGAATTATTCTGATACCAAATCATTAAAAAAAAACTAATATTAGGTAATGCATTGTTTTCACTCTAACGCGTAGTTACGAGTAGCAACATAATGTAATGAGCACATTAAAATCTAATTGAAATCGTATTTTACTTTTTTGAATAGTTACTTCGCCAGGTCTTCGTAAAAGTTAGAGCATTTAACCTGGAGTGGCCATGTCTGTCATTTTCTATACAAAAAAAGTCTGCCGTTTCTTGCGGGGGAGGGGAACGTCAAATGTAGGGCTATTCGTACGTAACGTACAAATAGCCACGTCAAATAAATGTCAGTCCATTAAATAAATTACGTATGTATGACCGCCGATCATATGATTTCGGCAGAGGGGAACGCCTGTCAATGGCCACTCCGGTTCGTGAAACATGCAAAAAGTAATCATAAAACCTATATCTAAAATTTTTGACAAAGAGTTTTGATCATACTCAGCAGTAAGAAACCCAAATTCATGAATATTTAAGTAATGTTTAAAATGAGAACACATATTAATAAAAAGCTCAGCGTAACTCATACTACCTATATATACTATATTCAAATCGATTTTTTTACTACTGGTAGGTTAAATTCCAATGTTCCAATAAAACATCAAGGTAATTCTAATTAGAAGTTTCATTTTTGACGGTCAACTGTCAACATTCTGTAAGCGCGTGTTCGTCTATTAATAAAATCAACCTTGATATTAGTAATGATTTTTCCAATTCTAAAAAAAAAATTGTGTATAATCTTGGCTTTTCCTCTTTTTTTTTGCTTGACCCCAACAAATGGAGGGGCCTATTGCAACGTTTCCGTCGAAGCCACGATCCTCAGCAGTGAGGGACCGACTTGAGGAGGAGGAATATTGGCTTCGCCGTTCAGATTAATCGACTTTAATTTTATCTTTTAAAGTTGTTTTCGTTAAGTCAATCTTAGTTATTATTATATTTTACACATAATTGTATTGTCTTAAACCTGGTAGGCATTTAATGATTTTCCATGAACTAAAAAGGTACATTTTACTTTTAGCGTTTTTCTCATGCTCATTTTTCAGTGTATACACATAAATTATAGGTAGTTTTTTGACTCCATATAGACTACTAACTTCACTGACACTGGGGACCTGAATCTATATTAAAAGTGATTAAATATTGCCAGACTATTAACGATGCTGCTTTGGTAACTACGCAGCAGTGACAGCGTCTCTTAATCCGAGTGCCCTGGCTTGCCTAAATTATCAAACAGTCGAGCCCTTTTCGTACAACCCTTGACGAAATGAGACGCCTAGTTACCTCCGGCTTGTCTAAGAAGATTTTTGACGCGCCACCACTGTTACGTAGTTAGACAGTATTATCTACTGATATATTGATTTACCTACGATGGTATTAAAATGTGGTTAGTCTACGGAAGAACACAAGCACACATGTACACGTAACCCTGAACTTGTTACAACGACGCAATGTCGGTGTTGAGGTATCGGAAGCTATCAGCATGATGACGGCCTAAAAAGATCCTAAGGAAAGTAAAAATAAAAAAGTTAAAAGAAAAAAATGTATTAGGACGGTGGCAAATAAACATACGCTTGCAACTCCAGAGGTGTCACATGCGCGTTGCCGATCCTTTAGAGAAGATAATTCACTGTGTTAACGGCTAAAGAGAGGGTCCCGCGTCGTCAACGCTCTGCATCCTTATAGAGCTCTCTGATGGCCTTACTCACCGTCAGGAAAAATTAGTAGGATCTAGTGCAAATTTGGCTTTGGTTTTCTGTAATGTGGGTGTAGTGGTTTAGGACAAAAACTAAAAGAAACATTCAAAGGAAAAGCGCGAGAAAATACTAAGCAAAAAGCGAAGCGAAAGCATAGCTTACCATCGCGATCGCAGCTATATCGCAACTGCATCGCGCCTGCATCGCCGCAAAAAGTCGCCGTGTGCGACGGCTTACGGGGTGATCTACGCGTTCTGTCGCCATAATTCAACGCCCGCTGCGCGCGCGCGGTCGCGGGCACTCATTATTTTAGAACAGCACAACTGCAAAAAGCCGGTGTGTATTACAAAAAATTGAAAGGAAATCGTAATGGGCTGCTTAACAAGATTCCGGAGATGTTGAAGATCGCACTGTATTTATTGTGCGTAGGAATGAGGATAGCATTTATAATCAGAGAAACACAGATTCGGTGGGTATCGATATAATTGAGCGCCTTACTGCATTTTTTTTAAAGCATACAGGTACTGCTACTGGCTGTAAGTATATTATTTAAACTAATAGTCCACCTCAAACTGGAAAATCGCGATTTATTTACAAACGAGTTGACCAGTATCATCGACATAGCCCACCGGATTAGCAAGCTGAAGTGGCAATGGGCAGGCCACATTGCACGCAGAGAAGATGGCCGATGGGGTCGAAAAGTGCTCGAGTGGAGACCACGGACTAGCAAGCGCAGCGTAGGACGTCCACCCACAAGATGGACAGACGATCTTATTAAGGTCGCCGGAAGACGCTGGATGCGGGTCGCTTCCAACCGGAACGTGTGGAGGTCCAAGGGGGAGGCCTATGTTCAGCAGTGGACGTCTTATGGCTGAGATGATGATGATGACCAGTATAACAAGACTCTTATAAATATCGCTTTTGCGCCTTCTAGCTCCATAACCCCTTGATCGATCCTGCTCATATAAGAATTCTCAAATTGTAATTTGTAATTGTATTGTTTTTCTCTGCTAGTTACAACCCCAAAAATAATCGTAAAGATAAGAAAAACGTTACTAAAGTTGCCGTGGAACAACTATTCAAAATCAAAATGCAGGGCCGTCCCGGTAGCCGGCTGACAGTTCCGTTGTGTCCGAAGTTGTCAGTAAGAACTTCGCTTCGCTCGTTTTTTGAAAAAAAAACATACATAACCAAATAAAAAAATGTTCTGATAGGTAAATTTCACTCGCCAGTATCAAAATACAACTACTCTACTAAAACACTTCGCCATTTTTGCGTTCGACATTTTGTATAAAGGTGTAAACACGAGATGTAATCTTACACAAACACAAACACTAAACAGGGTGGGCTAAAGACCAATAAACTTGCTAAGTTGTAATTACTGTGCCAATTTTATTACAACCAACAGAATGATATTATCAATATCCATTCGTAGAACTAGTTTTCATTTGTCTGGTCCTTGAAAGTTAATCAATGGACAATACGAATGGTAGAACATTTGGCACATACGCCCATTCGCTTTTACCGCACCAAATAATTATTAAGCTTAAAACGATTTGCAGATGGCTACCGATTTATAGTTTAAAGGATTTAATTTTTATTCCATTCAGGAAAACTAATTATTATATTTATTTACTTATAGATTTTAATTGATTGGGGTAAGCTATTTCAACACTGCAATAATTATTAAAACAGACGAATGTTTTAATTTTATATTTTTTGTATCTATTTAGGTAAATAACTTGAAATTGTTGTTTAAAAGTTAGTACTTAAAATTAAACCTCCGGACGCGGGTTAGTGCGCAGAAAAATTGTTGAAACTTTTAAGTCTGTTTTGACATCCCTAGAGGTTAAATCGTATTTTTTTAATGGTGATGCACATTTGAAGAGTATATAAATTGTATACACTGTATTATAAATTTAGATTATTAATAATATAATCACATCGAAATTCCATTGCTCCGTTTACGTTCTCGTATATTTCCAAACGTTCCTTTGAAATAATTTAATCCTCGAGACTTTCCGGAGTAAACCTAATAAGTATCTCTAATTAAAATTAAAAAGTTTTACAAAACACGCAACTAGCTTAGATGAGCCCAGATAAATTCCGTAGTAGTCGTAACTATATCAAATTACAACCAGTTTTCTAATTTATTTTATTGATTTTAACGGACATCATAATTATTTATTAGCAATTTTATCCAAGATGACTCAACGTTCTAGATTAGTATGAATTGGAAGAAATATTATCTTTATGTGTAATCTTATAAACAAATCGCCCAGTTAATTTCACCGATTGAAATCAGTGTAATGTTTGTATATTTTACCGTTTTTATACTTAATCAGTGCCGCTGTTCATATATTCTGTCTGTAACCTGTTGACTAATGCTCGGATTACGTTTTTCGATAAAATCTGTCGATTTTATTAAGAGTTTTATTTCGTTCTCGGTGTTTTTAATAAGATCCATATTAGTCGTTAGCATATATTCTAATTAGTTTCTCACAGCTGTAGGTTGGAAAGGAAATTATAGAATTCCGAGCGGGATCTTAGCTAATTCGTTGTCACTTTGGTATTCAAATACCTACACCATTGAGATGTAGATGAAGATCACAACACTTTGCGAACAGGTTTCGTATAGTTTTTGGCTAAAATTTGTTCCTGCCAAAAGTTTTGAATGTATGTACAAATCTTGTCTGGATTATTTTTATTTTTCTGATTGAAGGGAAAAAAGCGCCAAGCTGTGGTTAACTCGAAAGGTTGTGGTTTTGGATTTAAGACAATATTTTACAGAGGGCAGATCAAATGGGTTGAAATTACATGTAAAACGCGCAAATACAACATTATTCCCTTTTCTATTTATTTATTGGTTGTTCTCACGTACGCCTTCTTATGATAACTAAAAGGATAGTGATGTGTATTTTCTTTAATAACTACTACTCATACTTAAACACCCATTTCCAACACTCAGTTACCAACAACACTTACTATATTAATCATAATTTACCAAGGTTTAAATTTTAGTATTTATTGAAAGCCGTGGTCTATTCTGAACATAATGGCGGCCTATAAAACGGTGTACCGTTCGCATCCGCGGTAATAAACATAATAAACACATGGCGAACATCTTGATTAGTAATTAACCACAAATTACATAGCATTCGTGATTTATATGTGGATTGGGGGTCAAGGGTCGAGGGTTCAATTTCCATGTCTTCGTGAATTTAAACACGGTTGGATGTACTTTTTATCGAGGTGGATATATTTTTGTTTTCAAATCTTAATGCCTATATTAAATCAGTCACGTCTCACTAGAGACAGACAGACAAGGCGCAGCTTAAACCGTAAAGGTTACTTTATTTACTTATCCGATTTATTTTATTATTTTATATGTCCATTATTGTAAAAAAATGTAACTTTTTACTTTTGGAAAAATTTGAGATTCGGTCAAGATCAATAATTTAAAAGTTTATTCAGATCTTTCGGCCCAACGCAATCGATTTATTTTAAAACGTTTCTCTTTCTTCAATTATATATGTAGCAAAATATTCGATAGTGAAATGTATATGTAACGGGTGCAAAAAATATATTCAATAAATTAATACCTATATGTCAAACACCGACTCACCTGACCATCCCTGCTCGCAGAGGCGATGGGGCGAGCCGCTCTGTCGACTAGTACGGAAAAATCTCTTAGATACGTCACCTAGTCCGACAGACCGCGCTCGTCTCCTCGCTACTGCAGAGTGGGAGTCGGGTCTCTGGTTAACAGCTCTGCCGTCTCCCAATATTGGAACACTGTTAGATAATACCACCTTTCGCCTCGCAACCTGCTTAAGTTTAGGGGCACCAACAAACCACCCTCATCGCTGTCAATGCGGCGTCATGGTGGACAGCCTAGGCCACCACGGTCTTTCTTGCACCCGAATATAACATCCTTAGCTGACCTTAAATGCCCCGACACCTTGGATAACGGCATGTATACGGTTTGTATAGAGTACTTCCAAGGAGTCGGGGCATTTAAGGTCAGCTAAGGATGTTATCCCTTATCAAACACCGGGCGTTTACAAGATTGATTGTAGCTGTGGTAGATCCTATATTTGGGGAAACCAAACGCACAATAGCGGAAAGGGTCAGGGAACATATCACAGCAGTCAAAAATCGGCAAATAAACAAGTCTGCTGTAGCCGAACATTTGTTGGAATCTGGACCAAACCACTGGATTGAGCTCCATAATCCAAAAGTCCTCTCCACAGAACGTCTTCGTTATATTAGCAGGAAATTACTGGAGGCTATTGAAATTAGGAAGCATAAAAATTTCAACCAGAACGAGGGACAGGGGATCTCGTCTTCGTGGAATCCAGTGATCAGCAAATGTAAGCGTGAAAATACTTGAATTTCCAAACCACCAGATGTCGTGAGTGTTGTGTGTAGGCAAAGTAACAACCCTAGCGTGAATGTGCATAATCGAGACCAACTGCGGGTAGTTCGAAAAACCCGCGCAGCTAGGAGATGCTGATACAATTCCTCGCCAGTCTGCCTGCGACCACGAGCGTTACGGCACGCTCGAAACGTCAGGGAAATAATAAAAGTAAGTGTACGCGATTAAGTCCCGTTTTTGACAAAATAATGAGTGAAAATCGTGTAAGTTTAAATCAGTAAACTATTCTCATATTCTTTAATTGTAATAAGCAATCCAATCTGAAATAAATCCTGCTGTACAGGTGAAATAAAATAAAAACATTATTAAAAAAGTTTTCATCTCAAATAAACATAACCTATTTACATAGTTAACATATGCGTTTAAAATTACCCATGTATCTCAATACCATCCATGGGTGGCCGTGAGAAGCTACCTTAGAAGCTACCGGCAGAACCCTAACGAACTAACTATGATTTCGATAATTCTAGACACCTGTCACTCACCGCTCAACTAATGAACTGTATACTATAACAACTAATTCACTTTACTCTTATCTACCTTAACTATTAAACTAAAATGCAACCTTATTGTGATTTAACATAAAGATGAATCTCGAATGAATGCAAAATTCGATAAGAGGTAGTATTATAGTTTGGTTGATATGGGAAAGTTTTAATAGACATTTAGATACGTACAATAATCAACGCTGAATAATGTGTGTGTAACGAGTTTTATAATGAAATCATGAAAAGTGGCATTTATGGCGCGAACATAAATGATGTTCATTTAGCCGCCTGTCGTCGATACGAGATGTTAATATTTAATGCCCACCTGAGAAACAGTAGGTACGTATCTGTCTTAAGAAATGATATCATAATATTTTTGTAAAAAAGTAATACATATAACGAAAATGAATTGGTTGTCATGCCGAATGTAGAATTTTGCACCATCGTTGAAATAACTACAAATACGTAACCTATGCCAATTTTAACATAATACGTACGTGCGTACGTAATTTTAACGTACGTTTTAGTTAAGTACACGGATATATGAGTCACTCAATCAGTAAATGACAGTTTTGATAAAGTCCTCCTTATCTGAGTACATCCCAACTTCATCTTTAAAATCTCAAGGTCTGCTTAACAGATAAATTTATTATTGATTATTTTGACTTTTGAGCGATTTATTTTGGTTCGTCTATTGGGAGTCTTGTGAATACATCTCTTCTAAAAATGACATAATAAGTTAATTTCCATATTTGTGTAGGAATGATAAGATTCAACCTCCTACTTATAGTTTCGTATTTCCAAAGTGTGTGGTCCTTATCTGCCAGCTAACCCGTCATACTAGCACTGGCCACTAGATAGCGTAATCTTGGGATATTGTTACGGTATTTTTGTTTGACACAATTATCTATTGAATGAATACTAAAGTAAAGTATATTGAAACAGTGACGGTGTAATTCTAATTCTGCTAGAGCAGGTGCCGGATTCTAATTTAAAAATACATTAACTATGCAATAAAAATACAACCTATCTCAAACATAACTCCAACACACAACAAACATTCAAACA
Source organism: Pammene aurita (assembly GCA_947086415.1). Classification (NCBI taxonomy): domain Eukaryota; kingdom Metazoa; phylum Arthropoda; class Insecta; order Lepidoptera; family Tortricidae; genus Pammene; species Pammene aurita. The sequence continues at coordinate 8,820,156 of OX352303.1, forward strand.
ATATTTAAGTTGTATTGGAGTTGCGTTGGAATATTTCTCAAGCCAATTCTGCTATTTCTGATTCAGATGTTTATGCCGTAGCTGTATTGCGTTGTTAATGCATTGGAGTTGTATTGAAATTGGATCGTGTCTATACGTGTTTTAAAGTTAGAATACGGCCCCAGGTATCTGTATTTTTATGACGGCTCCAAAAGTCAAGTAAGGTCAATGTGGATAATTCCGTCATAGGGACTATTCCGTCTACGAGCGTATATTTCTTTGATTTTCAATCGTACCATTTTAACATTTGCTTTTGATTGCTGAAACTAAAAGCAATCGCTGCTTTGTCGATGAAATTAGTAAGGTATAGTTCTCCACTTTGTCAGCGCAGCGCATCAATCTCATATACATTTCTTGTGAATGGAATTTAAGCTTAGTGAATATTATTGGTTTATAAATCTTTATATCTCTGTAAATATATGTTTCAGTAGCATCGTAGGTACTCAGTTCGACCTAGCCCCAAACTATGCAGTTTGTAATGTATAAAATAGGTACATAGAGAACACTTATAAAACGGACAAAAATATTACTCAAGGTTGTCTGGAAGGGATCGCTAACTAGCGATAAGACCGCCTGTTGACTGCCTCTACATTTAATCTGTGTACTGTATTGTTCTATTTTATTGAGGTGTTCAATAAGGAGTATTTGTACTTGTACTCAAGTATATGTTCTTGCTAGGATTCGAACCCAGGACCTCTTGGTTTGTAGGCAGGATCTCCACTGTCTGAGCTACGGAGGCCGTGAATATGAATTTTTACCAAACTACTTTACGGTATAAAAAAAACTTTTGACGAACAAAGCCAAGTCTCGGTGAATCCTGAATAACTCTATATAAAATAATATAAAATACTTAATAACTGTACCAGTTCCACAGAGAACCTCCAGTTCACATACATATAGTTATCCAGTTCTTTTATAACTTATACTTTTTTCAACCTTTGTAAGCTCACGACCACGCTCCATATGTCAAGATGTTTCTGAGCTAGCACGGAACTGTCAAACAGACGGACATATGACGGGGTCATGGCAACAATTATCTAATTAGATTTAGATCCGAAGTCCGGGCCCATTACGATTACTACCAGTATTCGGACATAGTTTTAAAATGTTCAATCTACGAATAGCAAACATTTAAATTTCGACTTATATTGTGGTTAAAAAGGTTACATTTTCAATGTATCCTTGTCTTTACATATACAGTTAAAACAAAATGTTGTCTATTTGATTTTATTTTAAACATCGTCACTGGTCTGTAATAAAGTCTAAGACAGTGACAATATCCAAACGTGTTCAATCGAAGCTTACTCGTATTTTGACACTGTTCGTCGCGCAGATATTCATCTTAATCACATTATTAGTGACATATTACGCGCTTATTAGTATGTCTCTAGAAATTGAAGTTGCCTTCGATATAAACGTATGTGAGTGAAAGAGGAATACTTAGTTATTTATTATATGAGGGAGCGAAGTTTTTGTTTAAGCTCTCGTGCTTAATATTGAGACCCGAGCCAGCGAAATAATTTAAAATTAAGACACGAGCGTAGCGAGTGGTCCAAAGAATGGAATTTTGAGCGTGCGAGGGCCTCAAGGTAAGAGAGGTTGGACAAACTTTGTTGCCGAGTATAAAACAAAATATTTCACCACACAACTACGAGAAAAAAGTTATAAAATAGTAACACCCATCTCGCAACCTAATCTCAAAAATTGGCATGGGTCTAATTGGTATACGGCTTGCTTTCTCGCCATATTTTCCTAGATTTCCTTGTTTAAGTCGGAAATTAAACTCAGAACCTCCTTATTTAAAGCCATTAGGACCACCGGTCAAATGTTATTAAAAATAAAATGTTGTTAAATTTTGCTGTACATGTACAGTAATAACTTGTTCACAATGATCACTCCTCCTCCTCACTAATAAAATTTAGTCCATATTCATTCAATTTAGTACTTTCTGAGTAAATAGTGTTTAAATGCACTAGTCACTTAGTCAGTGTTATTCAATTTGGTAACGCCGCAACGCCACAAGGTAACCAGCATAAGTTAGATCTCTGATTACACATGGTCGTTACGAATGACGAGGATGTACAATATACTGGTCAAATAAAGCAATATGCTCATTAAATGGTAGAAATAGCAGCATTGGACTGTTTATCTTACTATATCGGTTTAATGTATTTTTTATTCATGAGAATATCGTCTTTTGAATTGAGCTATCAAGCCGGTCGAATTTATACCCCAGTCGATAGATAGATCATTCGGCCGCAGCGAAATGGCTTAAGTCGAATTTTTATAATTCTAAAATTGCGCCAAAAATCGCAAATCTTGTTTAGTTGATTGAATTATTCGTGTATTTAGTCACGGCATACATTTCTCGCAATCGCAATTGCTAAGTTGCGTTTTTTGTCGGTAAATGGCAGATCGATCGGTTATTTTACTAATTGTTGGACAGTTATGATGGTTTTGAGATTCAACGTCACTGCCCCGTAAAGGCAAAAGATTGTAAGTACTTTTGAGGATAAAACATTATACTGCCTTTTTATAAATCGGCAGATGAGTGCGCGCTCATCGAATTATACCGTGAAATAACAAAGTAGTAATACAATGTTATACCTTAACTAAAAGCTTTAAAGTTGTAAGTTGAATCTCCGTGGCAATTTGACCATTTAGTAAGGATGCTTGAGGTGACGGACACTATTGCCAAAAATAGCACTGAAGTATATCTTGTACGATGATGAATATTTTTTAGCAACTCCTAGTAAGATAAAATGCATCTTAGTTGGCTCTCAATTTTTTTCAGTGTTTAAACATACACAAATATCTAAATAAATTTAATTTTTAGCGTACGGTACAGTGGGCAAAATAATCTTGGCATGACTTTATTGTTAACAGAATAAGTGACCATTCCCGCATAGCTAGGTACTTTTGCCGCTGACTGTACGCGAACAACTCATAAGAAACGCTATTCCTTGTAGAGATAAACAAAGCTTTAAAAAATAAGACTTTGTAGAAGTAACTTAATGCATCATGTCTAATATAAATTAAATTATATTTTAATATAATGTTTAATTTCACATTTTCTTTATAGATTTTCAAGCAGTTTTTATTAGGCCCCAGGCAAAACTTTGTTATTTGCCTTCTGACAAATATAAGTGTCAAAGTGGATTTAAGAATGTGAAATTTTATGATAGGTGTCTATAAATAATCCCATAGATTTCCATACTAACTACAGGTTATATCAAGGTACGTAACCTGTATCAAATCCGAATTCTTGAAAAAATATTACAATCTTAACTTACATCCTTTTATCGTCTCACCTCGAACCATATTACAATAATTAACTTACAAATATATGTATAGAAGGGGTCGCAGGTCGCGGCGCGGTCTCGTTCACTTTGAGAAATGGACCCCATTTGTCAGCCAAGGTCGATGACGTGCCCTAATTGACTTGATAAAACAGATCGCTCTTCGACCGAAGCGTTTTAGGAAAACCCACTTAACATGACATGAAACTCTTTTTTGAGGTCAATAAACTTTTACTGTTGTAATATATCCAGTATAAAGTTTGTTGCAAATTACAATTTTGAGTATAAGGAAACCAAATTGGTATCCATTGGTATTGGTATTTGTTGAGATTTAAAATGGCCGCATATATGTAAATAGATTTTATTAGTTACTGAATTTGTCACTAGATGGCATTTTGTAAAACTGAAACTAGATAACAGAGTTTTTCCTGAAACAATGAGGTCATGACGATTCCAAGCTCAAATCAGTAACCAACCGGGATAAAGTGAAAGTGTTTAGTAGTATACAGTATAGTGAAATGTTAGAAAAGTGAACCTTGTGTGAAGTGCTTACGTCGGATTTTGGAACAGCCAGGTGCGAACATTTGGTCCTATCGAGTCGGATCAGGCTGTGACGCGAGTGTTAGTGCAGTGCAAAGTGGAATCTATTGGATTGCATTAAGGACTATAATTGAGTAAGATCGTTTCATTTATATGGACTTGTAAAATTTCGCGAACAGTGCTTTGGACTTGTATCTACGCGATATTTCGGACTTAGAATATTTCGTTGTGTTCTGGACTTAGAAAATTTAGCAGTTTCCGAGACTTAGAAAAAATTCATAAAATTTGGAACTTAGAAAATTTTTATAGAATTTGTGGCTTAGAAAAAAAAAAGTGTTTCAAAGACTTTGAAATTTTGAATGTCTTAGAAGTTTTGAAGAACATAGAGAAATAATTGAACTTAGTAAAAATGGAGGCCTTATACTTAGTTCAAGCAGATAACTTACATCTTCTTCAGAAAGCGACCGCAAACTTCAAGAAGTGTCCCAAGGCGCGACTTACCAAGTCATACTTGCAAGTCAGAGTTGAGAATTTAGACAAACTTTGGGAAGTTTTTCAAGACACTCATAGAGAGATAGTGAAGATTGCGTCAGCAGAACAACGAAAGAGTCACGAATATTTTACGGAAGAGATATACGATATTGGAGAAGAATTGTATTTGGATACCAAAGCAGAAATGATAGCGAAATTAGAAGATGAGCAAATGAGTCATACATTTGGAACGGAGAAGCAATCCATCAGACCACAGAGTCAGGAAGTGAAGCTACCTAAGATTAATATACCACAGTTCAATGGAAATTACAATGATTGGGGGCTTTTACGGATCTATACACATCTCTCATTCATAACCAGAGTTCATTGAGCCCAGTGTAGAAATTGCACTATTTGAAGAGTAGTCTTAGTGGTGAAGCTGAGCAACTGCTAAAGCACATTCAAATTACTGAGAAAAATTATGAAGTAGCATGGAAGACCTAACACAACAGATATAATAACAAGAGGATTATGGTTAACTCAATCTTGAATAGATTTTTGGGTCAAAAGAAACTGAGTTTTGAATCTGCCAAAGGTATCAAAAAATTGCTGGATATTTCTACAGAATGTCTGTACAGCTTGAAGAACAATGACATTAGTATCGAGAACTGGGATCCAATCATAATACATTTATTGGTGAACAAATTAGATACGGAGTCACACAAGCAATGGGAAGAGGATCTGAAGACTTTATCTGTTGAGGAACTGCCAACCCTGGAACACTTCAGCAAATTTTTGGAGGGAAGATTTAGAGTTTTAGAGATGGTTCAAACAGCTTACCCAAAAGAGAAGCCTCAAGTTAAAGCCAAGACATTCCATGTAACCGCTACGCCTAGCAGTACCTCAGACTCCAAACAACAATGTAGTTTTTGTAACGAAGAGCACTTCATCTACAACTGCAAGGAGTTTGCTAAACTAGATCCTGAGCAACGATCCCAAGAAGTTCAAACACGGGGTTCTTTGTTTCAACTGTCTACGGTCTGGACATAGCGTGAGATTTTGCAAACGTAGTACTTCATGCCTGCGTTGTAAGAACAAGCACCACACACTATTACATGTTATTAAACCTAACCCGGTATCACGAGAAGAGAAACCAGAGCAAGAAAACAAAGAGCAAGCTACACCAAAACTCAACATTGTATCTCACTGTGCCTCGCAAAGTCAGGTTACTCTTTTAGCTACAGCACTAGTGAATATTATGACAAACAGAGGAGCACAAGTAGTTCGAGCACTCATAGATCCATTTTCGCAAGAGTCATTTATAACAGAGGAAACTACAACTCAAGCGAACAAGGGTGGAGGGTCATGTGACAGGTGTTGCAAAAATGCAAACTTCGATCCAAAACGCGGTGGAGTTACAAATCGTATCGAGATTAAACGAGAACCAGAAGGTGAATTGTACCGCGTACGTGATGGACGAAGTGACTGACATAATGCCTGCTACAAAGATCAATAAAGAACAATGGTCTCAACTACACGGATTAGAATTAGCTGATCCTACATACTACAATCCTGCACAGATAGATTTGCTTCTTGGTGTGCATGTCTACACTGACATCTTAATGCAAGGAGTCATCAAGGGCAAACCAGGATCACCGGTGGCGCAACAAAAAATATTCGGATGGATAATTTCAGGAGGGAGACCCACCGAAGAGCACGGGAAGGTTGGAAAAATTGTTAGCATGCATTTGAGTGTTACCCTAGACAACATGCTGCAAAGATTTTGGAAATCGGGGACGCTAGACCCTGAGGACAAAGACACTCTGACGCCACTCGAGAAAAGAGCTGAAGAAATTTACGAGAAAACACTAGCGAGAGATGAGGATGGAAGATTCATAGTTGGACTACCATTCATACGAGATACACCGATTATACCCGAAAATTCCCGCACAATTGCTGTAAAGAGACTAGAATGTCTAGAGAGGAAGTTATCACACAACAGCAAATTGAAAACTGAGTATGATAAGTTAATACGAGAGTACCTTACCTTAAACCACATGGAACCAGTAGACAAGCCTGAGAAAGAGAAACAAACAGTCTACCTTCCACATCACGCTGTAGTTCGTGAGGATCGAGAGACCACAAAGGTTAGAGTGGTATTTGACGCATCTTGCTGTCAGGTGGATAAAATTTAGGCTAGGTTTTGATAACCTAGAACTATGCCACAGCTTATTTTTCCTGAACACAATTAAATAAATTATTATTAAATCACTAAATCAAATGTTGATGTCGCAAGGGTCTTGCTCTATGCAGGGCCGGTGTGAAATTAAACAAGTGGATACTGTACTAAATCTTTATTACCTATTCTTGCTTTTGAAAATAACTTGTTAAATCCAAACACTGGATAAATCTCTCTTTTCGTTTAAGTTCGACACCAACTAAAAATTCTAGGAGCTCAGCGGTTAAGCTAGGTCGTTAACAAGGTTCAAAGGTTGAGGTTTATTCAGGTTTCTCTCTAAATTCTTAACTACTTAGGTTAGTCCCTATGGTTTTATATATCAGAGATTTTTAAATTTAAATACTTAATGTTGGTTCTCAAAACTAATGATATTTACTTTTCCACAGAATTCCTACTGCCATTTAAAATTAATAAAGGACTGAACCGACCTCAGAAGCTGTTCTTCGCCAGTCGCTGATGTGCAAGAAGCTTGCCACGTCACAAAGCTACAGGACGCTGTCCGGAAACTGCTCACATAGACTTTGCAGCGGGGCACCGACTTCCGAGAAGCTCAGACCGCTTGGCCGGAACAAGGTGGTGATGAAACGCATGGAGGAGCCGCTGCTCGATCCATAATGATATGAGAGTACAATTTAAGTCTTCACTACATAACATTTGTACTACATTGTACAATGGTTGCAAAATACAACACATTGTAATTATTTTACATGATTTTTAAAGTGGGGCATTCCACTCATACAATAGTATGTTATTCAATCAAATACAAACACTGAAAACATTGAAAAAATAATCAACCCAGCCGGACTTGAACCTGGCATCGATACGCCTTACCGGGGCTCCATCGCTTTACCAATTAAGCTATGGGTTCAGTTCCCACCCCAACTGAACCCATAGCTTAATTGGTAAAGCGATGGAGCCCCGGTAAGGCGTATCGATGCCAGGTTCAAGTCCGGCTGGGTTGATTATTTTTTCAATGTTTTCAGTGTTTGTATTTGATTGAATAACATACAACACATTGGTTGAAAAATACAACACCCGACTCCGGAGAATGGAAAATATTCCTATGACATCTCTACAGAGCACGCCCTCCCTCAGGCAAGTTCAAATGATTCTCCTTTGCAGATAACCGAGGATTATTGAACCGCCACCTTCGCTGCCACCAAGGGCAAAATTTCAGAAGGCTGCTTGAGCCCCCCCTTGCACAAGGCCGCAAATCAAATGCCCAAGTCATTCCTAGTGACTCCCAAGATGGAGGAACCAGAGGGCAGAGGACCCAATTCAGGGTGGCAATTAAATAAATATAAATCCCTCTGATTATTGTTGATTGATTCCAGCGAAACAACTTTCCTATCAATAGGTCAAAGACATGATACTAAATATCCAAATACTTTCCTTCAAAACCCGCTTTCAGAATTTCCAGATACATTTTCTTTGACTACATTTCATTTACTAATTTTCCAAAATACCTATTTATGAAACGCCAATGTTATTAAAAATGACAAAAGAAAAACCCATAATTTAGGCTAAATTTATTAGATGACAACCCCATACAGATAAACACAAGGTGCATTTGAACGGCGCTGTTTGAAGCATTGTTATAACCGATCGAATCGAAGGTGTTGAAATTGATTGATAAGAAACTATTCTAATTAGAACCAAAAGACAATGTAACAACGTTACACTGCAAAGGGTCTAATGGAGTATCTCTCAATGATGAATTACTAGTTAGACCGACTCTACTTGAAGAGCTCAGAGATGTCATCATGAGATGGAGACAAAATAAGATATGTTTCGTAGCAGACATCGTAATGATGAATCGACAGATCAAAGTTCGAAAAGAAGATACTGACTATCAGAGAATTTTGTACAGATTCGATCCAAAAGAAGAAATTCAAGACTACAGAATGCTAACTGTCACCTTTGGTACAGCATCAGCTCCATATTTGGCGATTAGAACGTTAAAACAGCTGGCCAAAGAAGAGAGAGACACATTCCCAGCAGCATCTGAGATTATAGAAAGAGACTTTTACATGGATGATGTTCTAACAGGATTTGATGATATGACGTCAGCATTAGAAGCACATGAACAACTAAACCAAGTTATGAGCAAACGCGGATTTGAATTACAGAAGTGGGCTTCTAACAGTAGAGAATTTATGTCGGCCATACAATCAGAAAAGAGAGAGAGTTCGAACACATTAGATATGAATAGAAAGAGCCACATAAAGACACTAGGAATAGTCTGGAATATAGACGAAGACAACTTGAAAGTTACACAGAAAAAAATAGACAGTGAGAGTGCTAAACCTGTGACAAAGAGAAATGTACTCGGACAGATCGCATCACTTTTCGATCCGTTGGGTTGGTTAGCTCCAGCAATCATGTCAGCAAAGATCTTCATGCAGAAGCTATGGCTGGAAAAGCTAGACTGGGATGATGAACTACCCGCAGATCTGAAAGATGAATGGAGCCAGTATCAAGAAGAGTTACCTGCGTTATCAGAGATACAGATTGAACGTTGGACTGGTTCTAAGAGAAATTCAGTGATCGAGTTACATGGATTCTCTGACGCATGTTAGAAAGGATATGCAGCAGTAGTTTACATTCGAGTTATACACGAAGATGGATCACAATGTCAAGTGTCTTTAATTACAGCAAAAACGAAAGTTGCACCAGTTGTTAAGCCACTATCCTTGCCACGTCTTGAGCTGTGCGGCGCGTCGCTGCTTAGCAAACTAATGAAACATGTGATGAGAGTTTTGAAAATCGAGTTGCAACAGACGTATGCGTGGGTAGATGCAAAAGTGGTTTTAGCCTGGATAAAAGGAGATCCAAACAGATGGACACCATATGTCAAGAACCGAGTGATTGACATAAGAAGCAATTTAGATACACAATGGTTATATGTCAACACCAAGGACAATCTAGCAGACCCTGCTGCCAGAGGACTGTCGCCTAGCAAGCTGAAACAGAATCATTTGTGGTTCAACGGTCCAGAATTTTTACGAGAACCAGATTTCACTGTACCAGTCGATCCCATACCTGAAACAAATTTAGAGAAACGCTTGTTAGTGAAATGTAAGGCAACAACTGTAGAAACAGACTCTGAAAAGCTTACCTTACTGAAGAAATATTCGTCTCTACAAAAACTTTTAGATGTGGTTTCATATTGTAGAAGATGGCTGAAGATCCTGAAAAAAGAAAAGAATGTTAGTAAACATATAACCTGTGAAGAAAAAGATGAAGCACTTACCTTATGTTTTAAGATGTCCCAGAACATACAATTTCCTGAAGAAATAAATCAACTGCAAAATGGAAAAACAATTAAGAAAAGTAGTCGTCTACTGCCATTCACACCTTACCTTGATGATAAACGTCTTTTGAGATTAGGCGGAAGACTGAAATACGCAAACTTGAGTATGGATGGAAAATATCCTATATTAATAACGAAAAACAATGTTATATTACCTTTATTGATGGATGACGCTCACAAAAACACTCTTCATGGAGGACCTCATCTAATGACACCATACCTGAGAAGCAAATACTGGATTATAAAAGGAGGATCTTCTATAAAGCAATTTTACAAGAAATGTGTTAAGTGTGCTAGATACAATGCGAAAACAAATACTCAGTTGGTGGGAAACTTACCGGAAGTTCGAGTGACACCTTCACGCCCTTTTCTTATAAGCGGTGTTGATTTTGCCGGTCCTATCACGTGCAGAATGAGTAAATGTCGAGGAGCTAAGACATATAAAGCTTACATTGCTTTATTTGTATGTATGTCTACCAAAGCCATACATCTGGAACTAGTCAGCGATATGACACACAGAAGCGTTTATCGCTGCTTTCAAGAGATTTGTGTCTAGACGTGGTCATTGTAAAGAACTCTGGGGTGATCATGATACAACATTCATTGCAGCTGAAAAAGAACTTTTGAAGATGTGGCAGCAAGGTCGCAATGAAGTCCCAGACGATTTATTGAAAAGTTTAGACGACAAGGGAACTCGCTGGAGATATATTCCCACAGGAGCACCAAACTTTGGAGGACTATAGGAAGCCGGTGTAAAATCGACAAAGTATCATCTGAAAAGAATAATGCAAGAAGCAACCTTGACGTTTGAAGAGATGTATACCGTGCTTTCGCAAATAGAAGCGTGTCTCAACTCACGGCCATTAGCTCCGTTGGGTGATGACTTAGACTACTTAACGCCTGGACATTTTCTGGTCGGCGAACCTCTAATTTGCATACGAGATCGAACTAATGAGCAAAGTTCAATATCCAACCTATCGAGATGGCAGTTGACCCAACGTATGCTACGAGATTTTTAGGTTAAGTGGCAAAGCGAGTATCTTTCTCGTTTGCAAATACGTCCAAAGTGGAATACTCCTCAAAAAGATTTAGAAGTTGGAGAGCTCGTGTTAATAAAAGATCCAAGATTTCCACCAGCGAACTGGAGAGTAGGTAGAGTACTGAAGAAGTACCCTGGTAGTGATGGATTGACTCGTATGTATGACATTCGTACAGCTTTCGGGATCACACAACGTCCGATTACTAAGCTGTGTCGACTTCCTAACTAGTAATCAAGGAATACTTCCTTGGCGGCGGAAGATGTTGAGATTTAAAATGGCCGCATATATGTAAATAGATTTTATTAGTTACTGAATTTGTCACTAGATGGCACTTTGTAAAACTGAAACTAGATAACAGAGTTTTTCCTGAAACAATGAGGTCATGACGATTCCAAGCTCAAATCAGTAACCAACCGGGATAAAGTGAAAGTGTTTAGTAGTATACAGTATAGTGAAGTGTTAGAAAAGTGAACCTTGTGTGAAGTGCTTACGTCAGACTTTGGAACAGCCAGGTGCGAACAGTATTGGTTGGTACCAAAGTATTTTTTCATGCAATTTAGCTAAATTTCGTTACTAAGTTTTGTAGCTGAATTGCATGAAAAAATACTTTACGCACACAAAACACACCTGTCACACCTATCAATAATATTTCATCAATATATATATCTTTTATAGGTACGAAGGTTTTATATTAGGTACGAATTAAATGGCTGGGACATACACACGGAGGACAGACGGACATTAAAAAACTGTAACCGGTTCCGTTTTTGCCACGGAACGCTAAAAACTGAACAGATGAGCCATTTCGATTAATGAAAATGAATGAGTCATGACAAAGTCATACAATATGAATAGAAACTGATAATTCGTATTTATCATTCCAAAGAACTTTCTGATTTGACCCAACTACCAGTCCGATCTTCTGGCAACGGCAATGAGAAACTGTAGGCCTAAGAGTGCGTCAAATGGTGAATGGTTCCCTAACATGCTTGAACCATGGCATGCGTGTGTCATGCTTCATGTGATAAAACAATGTTTAAATCATACTAACCCCTTGATGTATGCCTACATGGTCATGACCGACCGAAAAATCTATAATTCCTTAATCGTTCGCGTCATTTTATTGGGCATTTCTCTGATTGTTTAATTTACTATGCCTTAGACACGGTGGACTTACAGTTTGGATCGATTAAGATGCTATTAATGTCAATAGTGAACGGTACACTATTGTTCAATAATAACTAAATTAACGGGGACGACGATTAACACACAAACGCACAGTTTTAGTTTGATATTTATTACTATTTTCCCACGGTGACGATTTCGAAACGATTAGTTCTACGTTTAGTGATTTAATTGTTTAGAATTAATCATGCGTCTATGTAGTAATAATTTATTCGATGTCGCTATTTAGGGAAACAATGAAACAATCGTTTGCTGGTCTAGCTGAATGGTTAGTTTTAAAAAACCTGATTGCTGAACGAAACACGGACACGATATTTCGCGTAATGTTGCGATAGTGCACTTTCAGCTACAACTGACTATTAATCCGTACTTATCTATATAATATAAGTAATTCTTTGCGATAGAAGATAGACGTCCGACTTTCAATCCGGAAGTCTGTAGTTCAAACCCCAGGAAGCCAACGAAATCTCCTCTTCTTCTTCTATAATCTGGAGTCGGGTCTTCCCGTACATTTGCGCCAAAAGGTATCTATTTTGGGTTGTCTGTGGGTCGATATTTTGCTTCTGGATATCTTTTTGCACATTGGACCACCAAGTAGAAACGAAATATAATTTTATATTTACCAGTTGCTTTTCGGTGAAGGAAAACATCGTGATAAAGATGAAACCGGACTTCATCCCAATAGTCTCTTCTAGGTCTCGGAAGTGGCTGTCGTCTGACCGTCCAGACAGCCACATCCGTAAAAACGAATAACGCCAAAACTTGGAATAAAGTTACTGGCCGAATCCCAGGCTCCATTGAGTCGAGGTATAGTCAAGTGCAAAAATACGTATCGAAAAAATCGTCTCATAAATATGGTACGTTACGCACTTATTACAACGGAATAAGATACAAAAATATGGGTGTATATTTTTACACTTGACTGTACAGTAGCAGGAACAAACAAGACAGATTATGAAGCTATAGTATGAAGTGGGACAAACTTCGTGAAAATAGGTACCTACTTAAATAAAACTTTAGTAACGTCTGAATCAATATTCTCCATTATTAAAAGAAAGCTCCGCATGTCTTGCCCGATTCCCTTAAATATCTAATATAATCACCTAATTTGACATCTCGATTGACAGCAGCAATTTGTTACATAACCATTCTTAGTAACTTTCGTCCAACTATGGCCCTAGCAAATTCCAATTTAATCTGCCTTCGAACATTAGTTTTTAGTGTCTTTGTTCCATACTCGGAGCGCCATTCTGAAGAACACGATCAATCGAGCAAGCGACATCGACATTTGGCTTAAAAGGCAATTGTTGAGAAGAGTAACGGATGCGCTGTTCTTTGTATTCACGTATACTCGTAGTCAGAAAGTGAATAAAAATTAAACCTGTTATCTACTTTAACTATAGAGGTAGATACATTTTAAAGTACAGTCAAATTATTTCAATTGACAGAATTCCGATTATTGTACAGTCACGTCTGAAAATATGGATACATTTAATGTGACAAAAATATACGCTACAACTAGCTGATGTATGTACCTACGACTCTATTATCAAGGCGTACAGTTTTGGACACAGGTTGTGGTCACATTAAATGTATCCATATTTTCAGACGTGACTGTATGTTGAACGGTGGCAACGAATATAAATTCAACGGATTTATTGAAATCTTGTCAAAGGAGTACTTTATAACCTGGATAGGATAGAAATCATCCCCTAGGGCATAAACTAGAGGTTAAAATTTGTAACTTAACTGCGTTAAAGACTTCTATGCAGGATTCCAGGACATAACTATTAAATTACTCTGTCTATATCCAGCTCTGTCTATTTCCAGCTCTGTCTATATCCAGCTCTGTCTATATCTTATAAACGAGGGAAAAACATGACAGCATTTCCGTAGACCCACATACATCAACCTGCCCCAATAAAAATGTAAACAAAACCTTACGGCGCTGTCAAGTGGTCACAAATCATCCGCAATTTGCATGGCGGTCGACCTCTGACCGCAAATGACGGGCGGTTGACAGCCAACAAAGGATTTAGCCTCATCTGTCGCACGGACCTGCCTCAGGCGACTGGCGTAGCGTAGTAAGCATGGTGCATTCTGGGATAATACTCGTACAGGACTTGCTTTAAAATCGGTGGTAGAAACTTCAAAAATATTTTAAAAGAGTTTTTTTAAATGGTCTTTAATACAGGTCTAAACTGGACTTAGTTTAGTGAAAATTATCCATCCTCTTAATGTCACCATTAAAATTAAAAAATTTTGTAACAGATTTTAGTGGGTTGGATCCTTTTACTCCCGTCTCTCCCCTTTCCGTAAATTAATTATTATTATTAAATTAGCATTTAAGGCAAGGAAAAAAAATACTTAATGACCACTTCAACAATAATGTATCTCATTATAACGTCGCTCTTCTAATATGGGTCAAGGAAAACGTAGCGAGATCGCTTTCCGCAAAAGAAAGCGATCAAAATGTAACCGAAAGAGTAATGAAGGGCAGAAAGTTTTTAACTACTACCACTACGGGTGAAGGCCAGATAGAGCTCACAGAGGTACTAAGTGGGGTAAGTATATAGTCCTCCTCATCGATTTCGATGACGGCGACCCTAATGGAAACCTTATGGAGGTTGACTATTTGAGCCCTAATATGGCTCGCTAGGCCGAACTTGGTCTTAAATACCCTATTGCACATGTGGCAGTAGAGCTGGCCAGTTGCGTTGTAGGTGTACACGTAAGACGGCTTAGGTCTCTCTTTACGTAGTTGCCTTTTTAGGGTTCCGTAGTCAACTAGGAACCCTTATAGTTTCGCCATGTCTACCCGTCCGTCCGTCCGTCCGCGGATAATCTCAGTGACCGTTAGCACTAGAAAGCTGAAATTTGGTACTAATATGTATATCAATCACGCCAGTAAAGTGGTAAAATAAAAAGTGGAAAAAAATGTTTTATTAGGGTACCTCCCCTATACGTAAAGTGGGGAGTGATTTTTTTTTTCATTTCAACCCTAAAGTGTGATATATTGTTGGATAGGTATTTAAAAATGAATAGGGGTTTACTAAAATCATTTTTTGATAATGTAAATATTTTTGGAAATAATCGCTCCAGAAGTAAAAAAAGTGTGTCCCCCCCTCTAACTTTTGAACCATACGTTTTAAAAATATGAAAAAAATCTCTAAAGTAGAACATTATAAAAACTTTCTAGGAAAATTACTTTGAACTTGATAGGTTGAATAGTTTTTGAAAAAAAATTACAAAATAATTTCTGAACTAAGTTTGGTTTACCGTATAAGCAGGTGTTTATTGTACCTGTAATTTCTTTAAAATCACAATGAAATGATGTGCTTTCAAAAACTCTTAAGTGGGGACACTTACTGTGATGGACAGAAAACTACGGAACCCTACACTGAGCGTGGCCCGACACGCTCTTGGCCGGTTTTTATGTCTAAGATTGTGACATTGTGAGACGGTTACGTTCGAATTTTTTCACGCTGTCATAGATGGTAGAACGCCAAAATGACCTATTTTCAGCGAGCTCCTCCCAACGCTCAGGGTCGATAGCACAAGCATGCAGATGCTGTTTGAGCACATCCTTGTTTGTCGTGGGGTAAGTACCTAGACTAAGAAAACGTCTGTTTTAGTCTGTGACTCGCAAGGGCAGTGAGAAAGCCGTGTCCTTTACCCGACTGCGCCCGTTGACGGATAGCTCGCATTATTGCGTCGCCGCGATCGCCCGTAATGAGATGCGATCTAGACTACGATGCACCAGAGACCCCCCTTTATCTTTAGACAACAAGTTCGAGGTGCATCGTCAACGCGGATGGTCTAAAACGCAAAATGTCTACATCATTTTCGTCGTTTTATCTTTACGTTAGCGATCGATGTCGACGCGACAATTTCTGTGCGGTTTGGCTTTCGGCCATTAGAAGATAACTAACTAACCTAACCTACCTATGAGTAGTCATTTTGCGTTCTAGACCGTTTGCGATGTAGACTAAAAGCGATATAGGTAAAATATTACACTAGTCATTTTGCGTTGTAGACCGTCCGCGACTATACCATACACTCACTACAGTTAAAATCAAACGAAGTCGACTGTTCACTTTTGAAAGAAGTAACCATGTAGTCTTTAGAAGTTAAGAGCGTCTATAGCCAAAATGCCCCAATCCAATACAATCCTATGAGTAGTCCAATTAGGTCCAACTTCGAGAAAGAAATCAACCGCCGAATCCAACTCGGTTGGGCAGCGTTCGGGAAACTACGTAATGTTTTTCGTCCGACATACCTCAGTGCCTCAAGACAAAAGTCTTTAATGTGTGTTACCAGTGATGACTTACGGCTCCGAAACGTGGTCTTTCACTATCGGCCTCATCTCAAAACTCAGTGTCGCTCAAAGAGCTATGGAGAGGGCTATGCTCGGAGTTTCTCTAAGTGATCGAATCAGAAATGAGGAGATCCGTAGACGAACTAAAGTCACCGACATAGCCCACCGGATTAGCAAGCTGAAGTGGCAATGAGCATGCCACATTGCACGCAGAGAAGATGGCCGATGGGGCCGAAAAGTGCTCGAGTGGAGACCACGGACTAGCAAGCGCAGCATAGGACGTCCACCCACAAGATGGACAGACGATCTTGTTAAGGCCGCCGGAAGACGCTGGATGCGGGTCGCTTCCAACCGGTACGTGTGGAGGTCCAAGGGGGAGGCCTATGTTCAGCAGTGGACGTCTTATGGCTGAGATGATGATGATGATGATGATAGCCAAAGTGATCTTATTGTCTTCATGGAAATTCCTTTTGCATCTCCTATGCGAAGTATATTATTATTTCGTAGAATAAGACAGAGGAAGTGTAGTCTCTGTGCTCCTCTGCTCTACGCGCTCATCAGTTACGATCGGCCCGTTGGGCCAGTTATCTTTATCGTTCAAAACACAAACATAAAATTAGTATCACATTCACAACTCATGGAAAATAAACTTCGCATCTGTAGTTTGTCAGATTTCGGAGGAAAACCTAATGGCTAGACCACACCGCTTGCGTATGCAACGATGTACATCGGCCTTAAATGTGTATATTGAACTCATAACACTTAGAAACTAACCAAAATTTAAATATATATATATGTATATATTTAGTTTTTATACCACGACGGTGGCAAACAAGCATACGGCCTGCCTGATGGTAAGTAGCTACCATAGCCTATGGACGCCTGCAACTCCAGAGGTGTCACATGAGCGTTGCCGACACAAAGGAGGATTCACTGTGTTAACGGCTAAAGGAACAACAGGGTCCGTCGTCATCAACGCACTGGGTCCTCTTTGAGCTCTTTGGCAACCTTACTCACCAGCAGGAACACAATACTATGAGTTAGGGTCTAGTGCTATTTGGCTGTGGTTTTCTGTAAGGTGGTGATACTTCCCCAGTCGGGCTCTGCTCCAGATTTGAGCGCGATGACATTCGCTTTGCTGTGCCCTACCACACATATCGAGATGACATTCGCAGTACCCATACCTCTCTTTTGGACGTAGTTTAAGGACATACCCGCATCCGGTATACTATGAGGCAATGCAATAGCACCTAATATGATGCCAATAAATTAAATTACGACTTACGAATTACCATAACCCACGAAGGCGACTTGGGGAGCATCTTTTATTTATAAAATTATTTTCGTTTTATATATAGGTTTATCGTTACTGTAGTTTTATTGTACATACAATTTTATGACATTTTGCAACCTGCTTTTGAATTACGACTTATGTTTTAACATACTGTACTGCGATACAGTAAAACACAATTCATACCAGGATGATGCGCTAGCTCAACAATCTATTGTAACAGATTAACCTAACCATACTCGGCTATGAATCGTTCCATCAGTTCTAATTTGCCCTTTAACTAAACTTTAATAAAACAAGGGTATCGAGCGGCAACAAATCAAACCAATCGTGCCTTTGGAGACGATCCTGAACGATTACTTTTAAGGTCGTGACCAAAATATAGTCATAAATTGTACGAGAACGAGGGCGAGCCCACTGATGACAATTACCTGCTATTACACGTCTATCTTATATATTTTCAGCAACCTTAAACATTCGCCCGATACGCCAACCCTTAAAAATGCAATAAGCCTTATTCTTTACATCCTAAGCGTTAAAACGATGCTAATCACACCAGATTTGCACTTATCCAACCGCAAAATGCTCGGTGTTAACTCATTTAAAAACAATTTCGAAGCTACAGCCACGTAAATCATAAGCGTGTCTTATCACATCGTGCTAAGCATCATAGTCGATTGTTAAGTGTTTTAGAAACGGTAAGAAGGTTGGTTATATCCAATAAGAGTGGACCGTCAGTTGCGGTTTGGAGCGTAAAAAGCTCCTAAATGATTGCAAATTGACGTCTCGTACGCCGAAAGGGCTGAGAATGGTATTTAGGGCCCTAAATACTGACAGATTTTAGAATGCATTGTAATATCTTAGCTATACAAGTGCTGACTTCTGTTAGCAAACAACAGCCCAGCGAATCTCGTCGAAAATGATGGGGTATCTCGATCACATTTGTGACAGGCATTTTATAAATACACATATATTTGAAACAAGCTGCAGTACCTATAGTAAACTGCAAACAGTAAAAGTGTACAATTAGTAGGTGGAATGCAGTCCATGTTTCAAACTCACCAAACCGCCGTCCTTTCCATACAGGATTCATTGATGTTCCTTGCTAACCAACCGCTGAACTGATTGCTAAACAAAATGCTATCCATTTGAAGATGTATATAATTACGATAGCCCAACTAACATCCCACTGTTGGACACACACCTCCCTTGCACAAGAAGAATCGATCTATAGTCCCCACGCTGGCTCAAAGTCAGAACTAGTCAGGGATTTCACATGCACCCTTAAATTTCGGATGTATGCAGCACTCACGATTTTGTCCTTCACCAAAAATGACTGGTAGAAAAACTCATTGGTACGAGCCAGGAGCCAGGGTGGAGACCGCTGTATACGTGCTTATACAGGGTGTTTGGTAACCGGATGCAAAGCCGAAAGTAGGAGATAGTCTAGGTCATGTAGAACATTTTTAGCCATACTTGTCTTAGACAAATGTTATTAGTTTTTTTTTAATTTAAATTTTAAGATTTGTCGGAGAAAACTGCAAAACTTCAGACTAAATCGATAATTAGAACTTTTTTTACTGCAGGTAGATTTTTTTTTGTTTTATTTCGTATTGTGCAATGTCTATCAAACACTAGAAAAGTGATTTCAAACATCTGTGTCTAAAGAAAACAAGTTGACAGTGATTTAAAATTTTAGTTACATGAAAATGTAAACGATTTAAGTGATTTCAAAGTACGATAAAAAAAAACTAAAATAGCCACGAATTTTCAAACCATTTTAAAAACATGCTTGGCTTTTACCCTTTTATTTAAGCTATCAAACACGACTGTAGCTACTGTATCCTTGAAAATAAGCCACCTAAACCAACTGGGTAGCTAAAATGTTTCACTCTACTTGTGATACTTGTGGTAGTTGTGGTGACGAATCTCATTATGATTTTACAATAAAACATTGGTTCTGAATACTAAGTTGGCATTGACTTGACATTTGACTTGTTTTAAAAGGGTTAAGTGTACTGGACAAAACTACCACATGCAATTTTAACAAACAAAGGCTTGCGGCGGTGAGAGACAAAAGAGACTGATAGCGGCAGGCGGTGAGCGGCGTTAAACAAAGATGATCGGTTTTGTGCTTTATTGACAAAGATAAACTGATTAGCTACATGAGTATTTGTGCAAAAACTAGTAATTTAGTCTAGTTACAACTTCAGTTGCGATTAGACGTTCATTGTGGTTTAATTTCCCGCTCTCATCTCAATTTACCGTGTCAAGTTGTAGCTGCCGTAGGCGCTCCTTCACGTGTAATTACGACTTCTTCATTGTAAACATGGAGTTTACGAACGAAGAATACGCCGACATTATCTACATGTACTGCAAAGCTGACAGTAATGGAGCGATGGCCCGACGGATGTACCAAGAGCGTTTTCCAAACCGGAGATTGCCTAATGTGAGAGTGTTTTACAATTCATTCCGAAGGCTACGTGAGAATGGTATTGCTGTGCAACATGGAGGGAATCCAGGACGTAATCGCCCTGAAGTGGAGGAAGACGTTCTACAGGCATTTGCAGAGGATCCGAATACGAGCATCAGAGTGGTAGCTCGTAATCTGAACTTGTCCACATGGAAAGTATGGGCCACAATGAATCGTGAGGGAAAATATCCTTTTCGCGGCATCGGAGTTCAAGGTTTGGACGAAGGAGATCCTGCACGCCGAGTGGACTTCTGCCGATTTTTACTCAATGCGGATATCGAAGACCGACGTTTTTTGCGAAGCATTCTTTGGACCGATGAATCGAAATTTTCCCGGGAGGGGATCACAAATTTCCATAACCTACACCAATGGGCTGACAAAAACAACAATCCACATTGGAAAAAGCAAGTGTCCTTCCAAAGAAAGTTTTCCGTCAATGTGTGGGCTGGAATCATCGGCAGAGTCCTTATTGGGCCACATTTTTTGCCAAATAATTTAAATGGGGCAAATTAATTGGAATTTTTACAAAACGATTTGCCCAGGCTTATTGACGAAGACCAGCTGCCCGGTGCAGTGACATTTCAACACGACGGTTGTCCCGCCCATTACTCTCTGGCTGTAAGGGAGCATCTGGATAACTGTTTCCCGGACGGTTGGATCGGCAGAGGCGGACGAATCCCTTGGCCCGCTCGGTCACCTGATTTGACACCATTGGATTTTTTCGTTTGGGGCCGAGCTAAGGAGCTAGTCTACACACAAGAGGTCATTAATACCGTAGAAGAGCTGAGGGAGAGGATAGAAGCGGCGTTCGAAAGGATGAGGGAAGAAATGATATTCGGAACAACCACCACAGAAGTAAGAAGACGGGCTCGTGCTTGTATTCGAAACGGCGGGTCACATTTTGAAAACGAGCGATGATGTGTAATTTTAATGTGTTGATCGTAAAAATAAATAACTTATCTTTTATGCTTTTGTTTTAATTTACCCTAAACATTCCCTCTTATTAGTACAGGTAGCCTATTTTCAAAGATAAAATGGCTTGAGACATGATTGTCTTATCGCCCGCCGCCTGCCGCTATCAGTCCCTTTTGTCTCTCACCGCCGCAAGCCTTTGTTTGTTAAAATTGCATGTGGTAGTTTTGTCCAGTACACTTAACCCTTTTAAAACAAGTCAAATGTCAAGTCAACGCCAACTTAGTATTCAGAACCAATGTTTTATTGTAAAATCATAATGAGATTCGTCACCACAACTACCACAAGTATCACAAGTAGAGTGAAACATTTTAGCTACCCAGTTGGTTTAGGTGGCTTATTTTCAAGGATACAGTAGCTACAGTCGTGTTTGATAGCTTAAATAAAAGGGTAAAAGCCAAGCATGTTTTTAAAATGGTTTGAAAATTCGTGGCTATTTTAGTTTTTTTTTTATCGTACTTTGAAATCACTTAAATCGTTTACATTTTCATGTAACTAAAATTTTAAATCGCTGTCAACTTGTTTTCTTTAGACACAGATGTTTGAAATCACTTTTCTAGTGTTTGATAGACATTGCACAATACGAAATAAAACAAAAAAAAATCTACCTGCAGTAAAAAAAGTACTAATTATCGATTTAGTCTGAAGTTTTGCAGTTTTCTCCGACAAATCTTAAAATTTAAATTAAAAAAAAACTAATAACATTTGTCTAAGACAAGTATGGCTAAAAATGTTCTACATGACCTAGACTATGTCCTACTTTCGGCTTTGCATCCGGTTACCAAACACCCTGTATAAAAATCATCGATGTAGGTACAATACAATCAACAAAGTTACATCTCGCTAACTCCAGTATTGCCTGTCTTTTCCTTTTCTTCTAATACTGCTGCGGTTTTCGCATTCGGCGCCGGTGCAGGAGCGAGATAGCGCTCTGCATATGCAGACATAATACATATTTATAGCGCTGTCACGCTTGCACACCGTCGCCGCATCCGATAATCGCCGTACCTATTTTCCCATTATTTTCCTGGGTTTGGCGAGGTTGAAAAGCTCGGCAGCACTTGTGATTCCGGCCCATTCCTTGTGACCAGAACCTTTCCAGCCACTATGTTTTGCACATCGAAAACTTTGCTAACTATCCATTGAATTGTGACCCAGTTATCAAGGGGTAAACGTTTCACTAAACGCCGCGGTGTGTGGCTTCCATCGGCATTAGATCACGAGCAGAATTCCCACACGATCATACAAAGATATACATATACCGGAAACACCTTAACAGCATTTTATAATCTCATTAATCGAGCGAAACATAGGAAATAATGTCGATATACGTGCAATGGTGGAATTGGTTTGGGTGGATTAATGCCGTACAGACGGTTAGGTATTCGCTTGCTTCATCTATGTTCCTCAAGAAATACGATCTGGAATACTGTAAGTCTTCTTCGTCATCGTTCCCTCACTCATGAGGATCGCGCCCACATATACTTTTCCGCGCCCACATATACTTTTCCACTCAGTGCGGTTAAATGCTGCGTGGACCGCCCGGTGCATGCTGCCGCCGGTCACCTTCTTAATCAGTCTGTAAAAGTAAAAAGGGTAAATGAAGTTGCGAATTATACTATCATTACTTTTTGTATTTTTAGCCATCGGTCGCAGTAGCAGCATGATTCGGTAGAAATACAGGATGATTTCGGGCTCGTGGAGCATGCGAACAAGGCATTATACAGCAGAACTTAAAAATGAATCTATGAAGGTGGTCATTATTATTTTATCACAAACATTGATAATTATTTTTCAGATTATAAGTAGAATAATATAATATTGCATACAATTTGGCCACCCTACTCAATGTTACATCTTGTCACATCTTCAAATATCATGGGTGACCATGTTTTACCATTTACCCTTTGTTTTAGCTTAGTTATCTTTTTAAACTGGAGTATACTCGTACTATTCGGTCACAAAGTGAGACCGAAAGAGAGGGTTATCTAGGGGACTAAGTCTCGTTTTGACCAAGGACATATTGACGTCATCAGGCAATCGTGACAATTTTGAAACGAGTACGAGTGAGAGACCGCCCCCTACATTATGCTCTCTATTAGACCGTTTTTACTACTTTTTACTAGTCACCTATGAACGACTGTTTTGCTCGGTAATAAGGTTCAACTGTGGTTAGGGATTTAGAGTAACAGTTATGTCCGGTTTCTCTCTTGGTCCGTGTGTTTTTCTTAATTTAAGATTAATTTTACTTGAAAAAATATTGAGAAAATAATACCATACGATACGGTAACGTTATCGTATGGTAGTCAAAAAAAGTGGTTCCAAATCACGACTCAAAAATTAGCCTGTAGAAATAAACTTTGGGCGCCCAACAGCAAATTTCCTCAAGCCGCTGCAAGTAGGTACTACATGTGGGTTCCGGCGGCGACCCGTTAATAGTTATCGGGTGACGTAAATGGGACGACAAGGGCCAGCGGGCCGAGGGTCAACGGGACAGAGTGGTGGTGCTACGGGTGGTTTCGGAACGGAACTCAGAGACTGACACTATCAGGATAGCCTAACATTGAACACATTTCACACGGACGCACAGGAATGAAACAAAACACCAACACTGGGTTAATAAATGTGTTGAATTAATTTATAGCAAGGCCAGATTATGGGAAAGCAATACACTACTGGTTCGGAAAGGAGTCTCTACTGAGAAGAACAGCGACACCAGCGTAAGAAACTCAGCGGGACTTGATCTTTTCATCTGAAACATTCCTTAGACAACATTTGGTAACTACAACACTTCATAACGTGATCATACAGAATACTTTCTAATCACAAAAGGCTCTGTAATACTAACTACGAAAAGCATCAATGCTTTTTAAGCCAGTTGACTGATTTTGTAGAGCTTTAATGACTACCTGCACGGACCAAACTAAGATTAAGAAGAATTGAAGAATTGAGATTACACGTAAGATTATAAGTAAGTTTTAATGTAAAACTTGTCTTTTTTTCTTTATAATAAATTGATTTTTTTAAATCACTCCCGAGCAAAACAATGCAACAAAATATTATAATTCTATCAGTTATAGTGCGTAATAGCATAGCTCCGCGACAAGCCGTTGCCTTCTCGCTCGGACATGTAGATATAATTTGATGAAAGGAGACGGCCGCCTGTTTTCTGTGCTTTTTGTACTGTTGGTAGGTATTAGTACTAAAGATGCTGAAGAAAAATTTACTCACAACTGTATCGCAACTAAACTAACCCAAAAAGATGCTGTAAACAGTGACTACGAGCCACCGTCTGCCGCCTACATCTCCGGCGGCGAGAGGTCATCAATTAGAGCAACCTCCACTTTTGTTCTCAACGCTCTAAGCGCGCGCTAAACGGAGCTAATACATGCAATTTGCAGGCAGCCCGTAACAAAAGACCATTTGAGTGATCGATTGCGATGTCGTCTCCTCCCTTTTTGAATTGATTTGTCGATTTACCTCCAATCATACTTTTTTAATTTAGGCAAAATTGGGTTGACGTGTGTATCTAAGTGTATATATGTATGTGTGTGTGTGTGTGTGTGTGTGTTTGTGTGTGTGTGTGTGTGCTTTTACGAGTGCCGGATTAATCCAATGAGATACCAGGTTAGTTCTTAGAAGGACTTAAGCTCACTAGGTGGCGCTGTTATAATTTAGTCGGAATTTAGTTTTGAGTTATTAATGGTACATGATACCTACAATGTTTTAAAACAATTTACATGTGCAAAATCATTTCTATGATCCTGCACCAATTACAAGTTTCGGTTTGATCCAATGGTTGACTGGTAGAGAATGCCTTAAAGCATTAAGTCCGCCTCTTGTACATTTTTTTATTTGTGCAATAAAGTTTAAATAAATAAACAGTAAAGTTTAATCTATTTTAAATCTACTTATAGATTAAATAAACTTAAAAGTTTATTAATAGCTAATATGTCGCAAATATTTATTTGTGAAATGAAAAATGCCCATAGTTATATGTCACGCTACCTTTGGCACCGAAACCTTTAAAAGGTGCAGGTCGGATCGCCGCGGGCACATACTACCGACGTTAAATATTCGCAGTCATAAAAGTCATAATAAATAACTATAATTCTCATGGGACATTGTTAACTTGGACATAATTTACGTATCCGAAAAACACGGGCTTGTTCATTTATAAATAATAAAAAGTTAACGGGGACATTACGGCATAGATAATGTAGAGGCGCGATAAATCGCCGGTCCGGTGGGGGACGCGTGCGCATCGGTAGCATAAATTAAATGACGGTGATCGTCAGTGCTCGGAAATGGTCTTCATGCAGCTAGGTAGCAAGTTAGCAACCACCTTCAAATTTCTTGGCATCTTTAAGTATCGTTTTTAAGGTGTCTTAGCCACACTGTTGAAGTAGAATTCTTAATTCAGTGGAGTAATTTGACAACACTTTATATACATTTGCAAACAGTTTTGTATATCAGCAGCTATCAGATATCAGATTACTCCAGTCAATTAAGAAGTCTACCCTAGTTAGATCTCCAAGTATTTGTAAGTGCAACTAAAGAACAGTTCAAATTATTTTTTTATAAATATTTTGATTCTAGCCCACTACGAGTAGGTCACTTTTACCTTTGTATATGACATCTACATAAGTTTATTTTTAAGTGCGTAGAAACTGGAGACATTAGGGCCATGGGGGCCAGAGGCTCGTGAAGACATTAGGGCCATGGGGGCCAGAGGCTCTTAATCTATTCAAAAAGCTATCCTATATGCTCATTCGCTCCACCGGTGACCAGAGGGCTGGCTCGTTCCTCGCTCAGCGCATTGGCATTGCCATTCAGCGAGGTAACACAGCCACCCTTATAGGCACCTTGCCAAATAGCAGTGACATAGGGGACATTTGTACATATAGTTTAAGCACCGTAGGCTGGGCTAGGTAGTTAGTATTAATTAGTGTAATTTTTTTATATATATTGTTGTTTGTCCTTTGTTTGTTTTGTTCTCAATAAAGTAGAAACTGTAGGTAACTCATAGAAAAAACACATTTTCTTACTCGCAGCAGTTCTGTGAAGCTCTGTGTGACGTCTCAGTCGAAAATACGATATGTCGACTCTTTTTTAGAGCTTTCATTTCGCAGTCTATCGCGAACTTTCTAGCTTTTGCAACAATGTAAGCTTAAAATTAAAAGTTTTGTTTTTTGTAAACAAAACCAAGTAACTATAACCAAAAACTCCAATAAACACTAACATTTTTAAGAGATCCATGTTCAAAAACAAAAGACACTCGTCCCATAACTCATAAAAAAGCCATCTCCACAGCACTCCTGTTCCGTAAAATAAAATAATTACATTAGTTTGGTGGCAATAACAATATTTTAACCCGTTGGACGCTGGAGATATGTTTCACAGATCACCAGATAGCAGCCCTAACTTACATGCTGTTACAGACAACCTCATTTGAGTTGACAAACATTTAGAAGTCTTTATAAAAATGTGGAACTCACTACACTGGTTGAGACTTAATGAGAAACTTTTTTGGTCGATTATAGGTATCAACCAGTATAGCTAGTTACGTTTTTTATTAACAACCCTTGATTTAAACTGCGGCGCCAGGGTTGAATGAACTTTAATTAGAGATATAAATTGTATAGGAATTTATTTTTAATGACTTAAAAATATATAGAGATATATTTTAATTTATCAAACGGGAGGGCTAGACACGGTGAATCTGAGTAACCCGAAAGATTTTAACCATAAATTCCTGAGGACATAAGGAGTAATAAATGTTATATGAATTTAGGTCAATTTTGCCAAAAAAATTTTTTTTTTCTTTTTTGTCGATTTTTTAAATGCTTTTGAATATAAAAACACAAATGTTATTGTTAAAACTGTTGATTAAAATAAATTAAATAGTACATTTTTTTCGTAAAAAAATAGTTTACGGAAAGTAATCCTTGGCACTTTGATATCTGTCAATAAGAATGTCTAGACTAGGGGATAAAGGGTGAAATCGCCATCAAAAAAGCGTTTTGCACAGTAGTCACAATAAAAAATGTTTTTTTATTTAGTTGGTAGTAACTCTGAAACTAGGCCAAATCCAGAAAAGTTTATACGACATTTTAGTCTCCAATTATGATCAGGAATTTATGGTTAAAATCTTTCGGGTTACTCAGATTCACCGTGTATATGCGGATGTTTGCCATTATCATGCAGATTATAATTGATGCGATTTATTCTAAACTTGGCATATATTTAAGTACCCACTATCCAACTTAACGACTGTGATAATTCATGAAACCGGCAAATAATTAACATTATTTAATCTACAAATGGGAAGAACATGTACAGAGATTGCAGAGGTACAAGACGTCGGATGTTTCGGTTTTTAATTTCAGGGTTGCTGACAAATATATTAATCTCATTCGCGTTGACTGAAAAAGTCACACTAGCTCAAATCGGCACATGTTAATCGTTGAGCCTGAAAATTATAGGTAGGGGAAACTGTTCTACCCTGGAGATAGTTTTACCTAGGTCAGGCGACTTTTTCTCGAAACCTACTGATTCTTTTAAAATATTGTGTAGGTATAAGCGTTTCTTTTACCCTTTTTGTGTACATTTCAATAAGTTAGAATATTTTTTTAATACTCTCGAGTAAGTTACTTAAAAAACGAAAAACCAAGATTTTGGCCCCTAAAAGTAAATATTTTCGATTTTGGTTTTGGCTTGTTGGTCTTTTCTCCAACAATGTTCAGGCAATTTATGATATGTAGACTATTTTTGTCTAAATCATCTACTAAATGGTAATTATAGCTAATCCTTTTGTCAAAGGAGATCGTCAATTTTTGTTAGGTGATCTGGCCCAGATTATTTAGGACCGTTTAGGAATGCTTCTTACCTTTAAAGAATCGTCATAATTTCTAGATCAGGATGGTGGTACAAATATTGCAAAATCTAATGGGAAAACTGAACAATAATGCATTTAAAACTTGAATCTGACAAGGAGAATATTTGAAAGCGTGCTTGCCTATTATTTATATATTAATGTAAAAAAGTACCGGTTTTTTAAAAGATAATGTACAAAAGCGGACTTGAAAACAAAACGGGAATCATGGTGAAATAATAAAAAGTCATATTTTGATCGTATTTATAGTTCCTGTATTTCGGTAAACAAAGACGGCTGTCAAACCATCGTTGGTACTAAGAAGGATATAAATCTCTATGTTACAAAAGTGTCCGTCAAAAGGCGATAAACTGATGGTGCCACAATGATATTAAATTTGATTAAATTAATTTTTAAATTTAAAAAAATTTTTATCCAAAATAATTATTTGCGGAGATGAAAAACACTCTGAATATTAATTTTATTTAGAAAGTCATATAAGTATTAAATATCGGTAATTCATTTCAAGTGCTGAACTATACCTAGCGCCACCCGGAGATATTTAGAACTATTGTTTAGTGCTTACAGCTGGACACTTTTTCGACCGTTTTCCTATACTTAAGAGAGTTCCATCCTTCCTATACCATCCATACAAAAAACAATACCGTTTCAGGCCAGGGTGAAGTTAAACTTTATGTCAATGCCATAAGGACGTTAACGACTTGTCTTGCTGTATTTTAATCGCGGAAAAATCAACATAATGTTTATTTATTTAGTATTTCTAATTCCCGTTTCATTTTTTTGCAATATTTTGTCTACTTTAGTAATAAAATGAGTATTTATTTTACATTACAGTACAAACTGTATACGGTTTATATCAGGTGGCCCATAATTGACGATCTCCTTTAATCTCTCCTCTACCGCTGTCGCGAATGAAATATCCGAGAAAAATGAAATATCCCGAATCTGTCGCGAAGTTCGCACGCAAAATTCCTTTTGACGCTGTCGCGACAATTGCGACGGCAATTTTGTACCCCTATGTTAGTTGCCGCTGTAACACGATGGTTTGCTTAGCACTTTGCGCAATTTAAGGTGATACTAAAATTCTTTAACCACGCCCAGTAGCAAGGTATATGTTTATGGCTCCCGTGCACGAAAGTAAAAAATGCAACTCCTTATAACCGCAGTTTTTGGACAAATCACGAAAAATAGGAGAAAATATGAGATGTTAATCGAAAATTCCTCTCACAATAAACTTAAACTACTTGGTTATTACCTTTATCACATTAAAATGCTATCGTTATATATTTTGTTTATTTTTGTGTTTATCAAAAATTTAGTATAAAAAATTACCTAACTTTAAAAAATAATTTTATCGAGGAAATTATATTCAATCCTGTGTTTCGCCAGGTTAAAGGCAGAACCGACTATTAAGATTTAATTTTATTAGCAGATAGTTGCCTTTGACCCAGCGGTTTATCTTACAATACACTTTAGACATATAGTCTATAATCATTCATAAAGGTATCAAATTCGTAAATCGAATATTTTTTGAAAAAATTGAAATTTGCGGGCACAAAACTACTCAGTCCTCGCCTCAAATACCTACCTTAAAAAGTTACAAATCATTTGCACTTCTCTCTCTCTTTTCCATACGATACGAATACACCAAATAAAGACAAAAAGATAATTACGACATTAATTATTCTATGACGCCACTAATTTAAATAAAGTCCTATACTATACCAAACCTTCAAGTTATAACAACAACCTAAATCAAACATATCTCCTAATCTAACTCCAATCAAACACAAGAACATTATCAGAAGAGCCCCCGCGAAGATAATAAATGGGCATAATGACAGGAATCCCGCGCCCAAAAAAAGTTTAAAAAATAACACGTTGTCTATGGAATTCGAAACGCGTAAGTTACATATTCAAATTGAAATTTTATATCCGTTATTGTGATTTCGTTTTGATAAGTTGTTTATTTGATCTATTTTTCGTAAATATGGTATTTTACTGGGAGACAATGTTTTTATTGTGACATTTGTGACGATTACTTAAATGTTTAGTAGCTGTATACATTGGGTGAATATTTTGACCTACTATAGTAATTACTATACATAAAAAAGTATGGTTTTGAAAACTCTTCATAATGAAAGTGAATGAAAATTCACATGTGAGTTTCGAAAAACCTGGCCAAATTGTCACCAGTTCCTCCTCCACTCACTCCCTTACTCTTAGCTCCGCTACGACCGGTTAGTAGTACATCACAAATTCCTCGCTCAATAAACGTCTCATTTATCCAAAAACACACTTTAGATATTTAACTCAACCGAACTCATTAACCCGAGATCACGCGATAATCAAAAGCGCTATTAAAATTTAAAACACATCATTAAAGAAAAATCCATATAAGAACGACTAATCAACGCGTTCTATTCGTCACGTTGTGATCGATTACGCACTCCAATTAATCGATACGATGTTATAAGTGTATAATTATATAATAATAAAGCGATTCGCATTATGGCTGAAGTGTAATGTCACCTTTGAGAAGAAAAAGGGAGCATGAGTCCATGGTGGAGTGATACACATGTAAACAATATTGCACCCTACTCCAAAGGTGTAAGAAGGAAAAGTCACAACAGTTTAAGATCATGAATGTGTAGTTTGTTTCGTACTTATAACAGTTCAGTTCTGAAGAGGAGAAATTATTGAGCTAATAAAAGCGGCATCTCTTATGTTTTAAAGCTGTCGGTAACCGCTAACATCTTCATCTTCATCTCATGATTGATGCATCGACTATCGATGAATTCGACCAAAAATCAAATCAATCATGAATTTATAACACACTTATTAATGTCTGTTTGCTTAATGGGAGAATTATGAGGCGAGAGAGCTAGTTTAATTTTAATCTCAAACGCTGACAATAAATTTTAATGACATTTAATATCGACAAATCTAATGCGAGCATATGGACAGGCCTAGCGGACGCCATTAACGTAATAATAACGGTGATTAACCTCAGATTAGGTTTACATTAGCTCGTGCGGCAGTTAAGAAACTTAAAAAACGCCATTGAAACCATTTCGAAGTTTAAATTTCGAACAGAGGTGACGGGTTCACACGCTCGCTAGACTTTCATCAAATATTTTTCGATTCGATTGCAATCGATTACGATTTAGCTCGGATGTTACCGTTTAAGACAGTATGTAGACCGTTTGTAGAACATCACAGTACATAAGCGTAATCGAATAGTTTGATTGAACGTGAGTTTCGATACCATTCTAATTTAAACGGTACCGCAAATTCTCGTTAAAACAAGTGAGCGCAGTTATAAACAACCGAAAATTTTGTACTCCAGTAAAAATTACATTTATTCTGTTGATGCCTCAAAACTACGTACTTAATTAGTGATCTATTGTTGTCTTTGGCATAGCTTACACAGTCAGTACAATTTATTGCTTAGCACAATTTATAATAATGTACATACAATAAAAATACTCTTAAATATAAGTGAGAATATAATTTAGGGCTATGGTGCACGCTTGACTATTAATTACTATAATAGCCCACCCAACGAAGGAAAACTTAGAGGAAATAATCCGTGTATAGCCGAATTTTGGTGTAGTTGTAGGTAAAGGAGTCTTACACAACATACTAAAAGTACCGGTGGATGGGGGTGGCGCAAACGCGGGGGG
This sequence comes from Pammene aurita, assembly GCA_947086415.1. Classification (NCBI taxonomy): domain Eukaryota; kingdom Metazoa; phylum Arthropoda; class Insecta; order Lepidoptera; family Tortricidae; genus Pammene; species Pammene aurita. The sequence continues at coordinate 8,851,917 of OX352303.1, forward strand.
GTGTAAAAGTCCCTATTTTGGTTTTTCGTAAATAACTCAGAAACGGTGTCCCATACGAAAAAATAACATTTTCTACAAATAGATTTTATACACTTTTTTGCTGGGATCAATGTTTAATGAGACATCCAGGGAAAAAAGATAGACACTCGTTCAAACTTTCGGAGCTAATATTTACGAAAGTGTTAGTTTTATACAAAATTGTTTTAAAAGACACGTAGGGTGATTGTGCTCGTTTCCCGTCCATGGTCAGTTTCCGTCCACCTGACGGTTCTGCTACAAATATATGGAGAAAACTTGAACGTAAATGATTTTTCCTGCGGAAGTTTGGTCTTGTTGCGATCCATAATATCTAAGAAACAATTCTACTATCATAAAAAAGTAATTTGACAAATAGTGCCTTTAAAAATTAAACATTAATAGCCGCCTCGAATTCGGCCCTAGCAAATGTCATCGCAATGAAGAAAAAAACTTGTGGCGGGAAAATTTTATGATGAGTTTTATTAATGATTTAGGCAGTGCACTAAATATGTTTGGCACGAATTATCTATTTTAAAGCTTATGGTACAATATTTTAACTGGAGATTAAAGTTTTAGAATATAATTAATATATAAACTTTGTGGACCAAAACTAGCAGAGCAATTTGGTATAAATTTCAGTTTTGCGACCACCTGATCCCGGAAACCCAGACAGCTAGGTAAATATTTCTAATGGTTATTTTACTTCAAAATACTTAATTAATACGTAATATTATAGTATATAGTAGTATGGTAATATAATATTTGATTACCTACACACTTGTTTCTGTCCATTCCTCATATAATGTTACGAGGGTTGCTACTTATATATCCGGAAACAAAAAAACAAACAAACGTACACGGCTGAAAATGGTTTTATTGTTTTTCAAAGTATTCCCCTTGATGATCTATGCACTTTTGCATTCGCGTGAACCAATTTTTAAAGCACTTCTGCCACTCCGCCTGAGGTACCTCCATAACGTGTTGTTTGAATGCGTCGACAGCATCTTCAGCGGTCGAAAATCGTTGACCGCGTAATTTATTCTTTATATTTGGAAATAAATAAAAATCGTTGGGTGCCAAGTCAGGGCTGTACGGCGGATGACCCGTTAATTCCACATTTTGACCCTCCAAAAATAGAGTTGTTTCGCGTGACGTATGACAGCTGGCATTGTCATGATGAAGAATGATTCTTCGTCGCTGGTTAGTTTTACGAATTTGTTCAAATACTTCCGGTAAGCAAATGGTCGTGTACCACTCTGAATTAACCGTTCTACGATTTTCTAGTGGCACTGTAGCTACATGGCCATTAATACCGAAGAAGCAGGCCACCATTTGTTTCAATGTACTTTTTGCACGAGTAACTTTCGTAGGGTTCGGCTCATTTTGAAACACCCATACCGTTGATTGTTGCTTCGTTTCGGGATCGTATGCATAGATCCAGGATTCGTCACCTGTATAGATGTTATAAACGGCTTTTGAGTCACCACGGTTATATTTTTTTAACATTTTATTGCACCATTCGACGCGAGCATCTTTTTGCTCTTTTGTTAAGTTGTGGGGTATCCAACGCGAACAAATTTTTTTTACAGCCAAATAATTATGTAATATGCTATTAATGCTGGTCATAGAAATACCCAGAGTTGCCTCTATCTCGCGGTACGTAACATGTCGGTCGTCCATTATAAGTTTTCGCACAGCCTCGATATTTTGTTGTACAACGACCGATTTCGGGCGACCTGCCTTAACTTCGTCCGTAAGCATACTACGTCCACGATTGAACTCACTAAACCAGTGATACACAGTAGTTTTAGATGGGGCTTCATCACCAAAAGTTGAAGTTAGTTGATCTATGCACTGTTGTTGCGTTAAACCACGCCGAAAATCATAATAAATCATAGCACGAATATTTTCACGAGTGAGTTCCATTCTTGCTGCGAGATGACATTTAAAACCCGTCAAAAACAAAACACGAGCGTTAATAAGAAAGAAAAAATATACCGGCCAGTACTTAAAAAAGTTCAAATTTTACCATGGAGGTCAAATATGCTATTTAAGAAGATTGTAATCCCGGTTTCCGGATATATAAATAGCAGCCCTTGTACGTAAATAAATGTAATAAATAAAACATTTAAATGACTTGAGCAAAGACTAAAACTAGCTCTTCTGTTGCATTGTTATCGTTAATATACGAGTTATTTGTGAGTAGACAAAACTATAATTAACATTAGAATGACCAAATGGTAGTAGAATAACAATTATATATAACCTCCATACTATGGCGTGCTCTGCTTATTTCACTTCAAAAGAAAGCTTTGTGATCGTGCCATTGCCATCGTCCGTACACACACACACGCACACACACCCGTACATCTTTCACAATGAATATTATCCGTTATTTTCACTAAGCACTATCACATCACCTTTATCTATTTACCGGCAATTAAAACCACACGAAAACAAACAAACAAAAACATGCTCTGTTAAATATTTGAACAAATATCCGAAAAAAGGAAGTCTCGTGTTTTGAGCTGATTACTATGAAAAAAGCTACTTTTTTAAATAGTCGCATAACCTTCGGATCTGATCGGAACCAATCGGAAACCTTCGGCGGCGCGATTCCGGGTAATGCACGACCCTTAGAGAATTCAACCAACCGGAGTCGCCATTGACACGCGTTCCCTCTTCGCCGAAAACATATGACCAGTGGTCATGCATACACCTATTTGTACGTTACGTACGAATAGCCACAGAATACACTTGACGTTCCCCTCCCCCGCAAAAATCGGCAGACTTGCTTTGTAAAGAAAACGGCAGACATGGCTACTCCGGGTTGAATTCTCTAAGGAACGACCCAATAATGAACGATCCAATGCGCGGTTGACTACGCTAGTCGTGTCAATTGCATTAAGCCTTGGTCAAACAGCAAGCGTGGCGCAGCGCCGCGTCCGCGCCGCGTGACGCCGACGCGATGACTGTTCAAACAGGGCGCGCGAGGATCGCACCGGCCTCGCGCTCTCAACACGCCCTCATCGCGCGAGCGAACGCGGCGCGGCCGTGCGCGATGCTGGCGTGACTCGCGCCCGATACATCATGCGCGCGCGGAGGGTCGCTCATTCCTTCCGAAGCCAAGATTATTTTTTTCTATATCCATAATCACAATCACAGTATATTGCTACGCTCGCACGACGCACCGCGCTGCCTAACGTCCGACTGATATGACCCAGCGCGGCGCAGCGTGCCGCCGCGTGGACGCCAGGGGCCGCGCGGCGCGGGGCGCGACAGGAGCGGGGCGCGGCGCCGGCGGGACGCAGTCTGTTTGACGTCGCTAACCTGTTAACATGTGCGGCGCTGCGCCACGCTTGCTGTTTGGCCAAGGCTTTATAGTACAAGCAGTGACAGTGGTTAACATTAAAGGCCTACAATATCATTGTTTGGTGATAAAATGCCTTAGTTATAATATTCGATTGTTTGGTTGAGTTAAATATGATACCGTCATCGATTTAACAATACATACTTGTATTGAAAAAACAAATTTCTAAAAACTAACTACGCCATTTCGTTTCCTTAATCGTACCTAACTGTATGCTAATATTAGCGGAAATAAAGAGACACGGTGTTAATCCTTACTATCATTAGTTTTTAGGATTCCGTAGCCAAAATGGCAAAAACGGAAACCTTATAGTTTCGTCATGTCCGTAGTTCGTCCGTATGCCATGGCCATTTTTTATTTGGAGACTATAACTAATATTGATGAAATTATAACAGAAGGTGTATTTTGTATACCCCTACTTAGTATTGTAGTAAAATTGCTGAAAATATTTTTTTTAGGGGGGAGCCACAAGGGGTTTTCCATACATGTAACAATTTTTTTTACCAAAAATCATCATGTTGCACATCAATCGATAGGACTTTAAAAATAACATTTAGGTTTGTTTTATCATTTTTTGATTAAGTGGATATTTTCAGAAATAATCGCCCTACTCAGTGGACGAAAACTAGCAGAGCCCAGGACGGAAAACTGACATTTATGGACGAAAACTAACGAATACCCCACTTTTTCAAATAATATTTTTTATACAAAATCTCGCAAGTATGGATAATTATCGCGTAATATTAACATAAACTAGACTATATAAGCTATAAAATGAAATATAATACATTTAAGTAAGGGTACTTTAAGATATTCTTTTTGCATCACAAAGCTGGCAAAATCGATAAGTGGACGAAAAGGAGCACAATTACCCTATTCTTTTTTAAAGACCTATCCAACGATTCCCCACACATAGAAATAGAAATAGAAATAGAAATATCTTTATTCGTGACATTACAGACAGAACAAATAAACTACAGATAATTATAGAATAAAACAGGTGTCACGAAATGGCCTTTTCTCAGCATGTTGCTAGCGTTAGCCAGCGCTGATCTTCCGAAAAGACCATCGGGTGAAAAATTCACGGCAGGTAACAAACATATTTAGCGAGTACAATCTATGATAATAAAAAGGCAATAAAAAAAAAAATCAGTAATAAACTTCAAGACAACAATAGAAATGGAAAACATCAGGGTTGGAGTACTCTAAAACATAATATTTATTTAGCTTTAGTTTTACAACTCTGTCGGCGTGAAACATATGTAGCGTATACGTAAAGCATATTAACTTCGTAAAGATTAATTTAACTAGTAGTCGGCCTCGAACTGAGAACTCGCGATCTTCTTGCAAACGAGTGACCAATATAACCAGACCCTAATGATAATTTTTTCGAGCCTTCTAGCTCCATAACCCCTTGATCGATCATGCTCATGAACGAACTCTCAAATTGTATTGAGCTCTACAAAAACCTCAACAAAATTTCATATAAATCAGAAACACGAAAAACGATACTAAAGTTATCGCGCCACAACTATTCAAAATCAAAAAGCCATCAGAATTTGTTAGAAAAAACTAATAAAGATAATATATCATATCATCAACGTCATAAAAATATAAAAATTTTAAACTGAAGAATAATAAATTTGAAATTCAACTTCCTTATTGATTGGGCTAAGATTTAAACGCCGACCCAGCTCCAATGGAGATCATTAAAGAATCAATCGAATCCGTTGCGTTACCATTCACCATAAAACCCAATAATTAAATATTTATTCGGTATTACAATCCAAATCGATATTACACCGAATCGATTAGATGTGGAAATGTTCAAATTACTCACAATAAAACTATAAAACGCCGTAAAATACATTTGACAAACGACCGAAGAGGAAATCTCTATTTACCTATACCATTAACTCATTAATTGATAATCGTTATATATAATTGAAAGCGTTTAAAGCTCGGTATTGTCCATGTTCCCGTAACCCACTCGTGAGCGATACGAATCGATTCTATCTATATATCGATAGTTCCCTTTGTCACGCGATAGCGGAAGATCGCCAGATTACGACGCACAGATAAGTGACCAAATAGACACAGCATGAATCGCTACTTGCAAACCGAGCATACCGATTTCTAAGTGACCCTAAGTACATACATGATGTATCTAAGTGTGGGAATCTCGGTCGTCTATTTATGTTGGAAAATAATATGACTTTTACTTATTTATAGAAATAAGCCTAAACCTAAACTAAATTAAATATACACATTTAATTAATCAAATAAACCACCCCGCATCATTCCCAGGGCAAAGGTGCCCATCACGCTTGCCGCATTTCCGCGTTGAATCGCGATGGACAGCCTCTGCGCCAGGAACGACCCGGAGCGGAACCTTTAACTATTAACCGAGTTTTCCCCCGGCTTAAAGGAAACGGTCACATTGGTAACAAACAAGCTTACAGCCCGCCTAATCATACGCGTTCACCGTAGCGCATGGATAGGACACCTGCACTGCAACTCCAGGGGTGTTTCATGCGCGTCGCCGCTTTTCCTTTATTGAAGAAAACCATAGGTAATTTAATCTAACCTGTAAACTTCTAGAAGGGCATTTTCCCTTAACTGTGCACCATCAACGGCCGGTTAGCAATCGTCACAAAACTGACGGTCAACGTCCAATCCCATACATTTTGTTATGAATGTGACGATTAGACGTTACTGAAAAGCCCAGATTATTATATATTTCTGTGGAACGATGTGTACGTACTTACACACTGGGACTAGTATGAATTGTGATGCTACCGTTGCGCACTTCGGTGTTATTACAAAACCATGCCAAGTACAAGTGAGTCAAACTTTCAGTAGCACCATTAAATATGATCATATATCATGTACTTGTTATTAATTACATAGGTAAGAGGAAAGTGGACGACCGTCTCTATATAAAAACAAAGACCCCATTTTCCTCTCTGTATATTTAAATAATGAAAAATATTTTACACTATTCTATTTCAATTAACCACAGCTATGTTCCTTTGTTTGACTTTTTTCAATGTTAAACATGATTTGATTTTGTTGTCACTCACGTCACGACATGCACTAAAAGTTTAGTCAAATTCAAATTATTAATACGTCCAGATTTTTTTAGTTTCAGTGCCGCTTAAAGTCCGAGTCGAAGTCGTAAAGTCAGGTGCCGGATTCTAATTTTAAAATACATTAACAATACAATAACAACACAACCTATCTTAAACATAACTCCAACACACAACAAACAATCAACCAACATTGAAGTTGTATTGAAGTTGCGTTGGAATATATTTCTCAAGCAAATTCTGATATTTCTGAATCAGATGTTTATGTCGTAGTTGTATTGCGTTGTTAATGCATAGGAGTTGTAGAAGTTGGATCGAGTAGTTCCGTTGAAGTTGGATCGTGTTTATACGTGTTTAACAGTTAGAATACGGCCCAGGTCCCATCCGGATGAAAAAATGAAACTTTGCATGTACGTAGCTTATAACAATCATGAGTAAAATGGAGGTGGAAACTGATCAACCAGTAGCTATTTTCCTCTTATATACTTTTTTTGACAATTAGGAACATGCATGATTTTTTTGGAAGACGTCATTCGATTCTATTTCCCTGTAGATTCAAATGTCTCTAATAAACCTACTATCTATGATAGCCCTGAAACGTCAAAAATGTGGAAATACGATAGGCGTCTGCGCCGCGCGTCAAAACGCCCCATACAAAAAGTGTAAGGTTTGTGACGTCACCGACCACAAAGCTGCAGAAAACTGTTTGGAAGGAACTAGTTTTTGGATGATTTTTGTAATTTTAGGCACGAAAAAATGAGTTTAGCTATATAGTTGTCATACATTTTTTTTCTTGTTAGAATATAAGTAATCGAACTGACGTTTCGAAAATACATTTGAGGTATAAAAAAATGCCTAAAATTTTACGTTTTTAAACCGCAATATCTTTAAAAAACTGTTAAAAATTATTACGGATTTCCACTTATTTATATCAATTTGGGGTTGTTGAACGTGTTTATGGAACAAATTCAATTAAATATTTTTCACGCATGTTCTCTATTATTGTAGAGAACTTAATAAAAATATTTTAATATTGGCAGTTTTGTTGTATTCTTTATGTTATTCTTTATTATTATTTCTATACTATTTTTCGTTTTAAGTAATTAAACCTGACTTAATTTATACTCTGCCTGCCTCTCGGTGGTAATGCCATGCAAATGGCTAAGAATCCGATCTTCTATTCTTTCAGCTGCAGACATTGTCAAAACTAATGTATCATGTTTCAACATGGAGTACACATTTAGTCCATAAACTGGCATTATATTAACATGTTGCATAACGTCGGTGGCCACTGTTATATTTCTTGATACAAAGTCAGTATCGTCAACAATAAGGACGGAAGGTCCCCAATTTCTTTGCTCAATAAGTTCGGCAAAATATTCTGGCTCGTCTGTGGGCAGTTCAAGGTCTTTGACTATGTGTAAGTCATCCTGCGCTAATTTAGCGGATAGTGTAGATGTCAGGCCATGCAGCCTGAGATGGAAGGGCAGCATGAAGTAGTGGGTCGTACCCGAGCGGGGCCCATGGGCTATGCCGCCTCCGCGCCATAGTTCTACCGTTTTCATAAAAATTGTAAAAAACTGCAAATTGGGACACACAAGTGGCGAGGGGGAGGGGGGGGGGGGGGTTAACAATTACTTGACGACTTGTTTCCACGTTCCTGTTTTTCCTGTGTTTACGTATCTATATAAGTTACCTACGTGCAAATTTTAATGCTTTCTTCCAGATGGGACCAAATTTTGTAAATGCCCAACTGTTATGCACGTTCGTCTCTCCTGCAATGGGAATACATGGACTAGGCTTTATCGCGATATCGCCGGTATAAACTGGCCCTAATTAAGGAGAGTACAGACTCTTCTACGGTAACTGGTTACTGGATTTCCTTTGATCCTCGCTTAATGCGTGCAGTAAATTTAGTACTCATTAATAAAAGTATAGTCGGTTGTAAATAAAAACATATCAAAGTCAAATCAAGTCAAGTGTAGTGACTACACTATAGCCAGAGACTATACATATATATAGACAGTCTAAGAACTTTTTGAGACTTCAAGTCTAAAGCGCCATCTGAACGAGACCAACCCAAAGTTTCCGTAGTAATACCGTAATAATAGTAACGCTATAAATTACTAGATGGCGCTGACGGGCAGAGAGTACTATCCACTAAATTATACGGCAGCTTAACTTGGTCTCGTTCAGATGGCGCTTCAGACTAAGAGCCTCAAAAAGTTCTTAGAATGTGGCTGTCTATACAACGTGTTACACCCAAGACTAAAAACCTGAAAACTGTTTGTTCAGAATCAAGAGTGGAATCGATTGCAGTATATCTTAACATAAGTATACTTTTTCTTTAATTTTTTACGTGTCGAGTCTAAAAGTCTCGAATTAGTATTTGTTTACCTGCACTCAGTTTACCATTCTATCGAGAGGTTAGGAGATAGAGGTTGAATATTTAATAATGGCTGGCAGCTTTGACAAATTTGTTTTTCACAGTAAATAGTGTCATGTAGATTGTCATTGTCAAAGTATGTCACCTTATGTCATGTCATACAAATTGACAAAGTAGGTTGACATGGCATGACACATGTAGAGATGTGACAACAACGCAACAAATGTAGAGTTAACAATTGAATAGAATTGCAAGGAAAACTAAACATACGAATATCTTTCGAAATGATTAACTGATAGAAAAATAAATACTCTCTAGAGTAATTAGCAATAATTAAAGTCACTTAGGGTGTCTGGGGTTTTTAGTGGCTCAAGTAACACGTTGTATATAGGTATGTATAGTCCCTGCTATAGCAAATTGGTAAATTTAAAAAAAGATATAGTTTGCCCAGGGACTGTCTGACTTCAAGTATAGACAAATATAATCATACTGTCTTTTTCTTACGCTAGTACCCTCACCACTAAAAAGGGGATGAATATATCAAACTTAATAAACGGAAAACAAAATAAATTCGTTTGTAACAAACCTACAAATATTAATTATACAAATATTCTACAAATATTCATTCTTCTTTCTATTCATTATTTAAACGAGCTGGCAGCTTCCTCGCCCAACGTATAAGTGCGATCCAGCGAGGAAATGCTGCCAGCATCCTCGACACCATGCCACAGGGGCCAACTTTAGTTTTTGATTTTAATTTTAGATTACTTTATTGTAGGGTTTATTTTATAAGTATATAGTTTAGTGATATTGACTGGTAGAGAATGCCTCCTGGCATTAAGTCCGCCTTTTGTACATCAAGTTTTACTTTTGTCAATAAAGTTTAAATAAATATTGTAAAGTCCTTATATGTATTTTTTAAAGTTATTAATTAAATGTATATCCAATACAATAAGAAAAAATCTACAAAAAAAATGAATTGATAACCAGAGATAAAAAGAAAACATAGCTGATATGTATTTGGTATATTGTTATAATTTTCTTAATAACCCCTAATTGTATTTCCATTTGTAGTTAGAATGCAATTGGATTACATTTAAATTATATACTTACAATTCGTAATTTATTATTTAATAATGAAGTGGACATAACTATATATTTATTTATTTAGGATGATATTTATATATGTAATATGTTGGTAATTTATCTTGCACGCTGTGTATTTATATTACAGTTAAATAAATACATTAACTATAGACAAATTGTATAAATATTTTATTTAGATAAATGTGTAAAGTGCGTTAATTTCATGATAATAAAATTTTTACTCCCGTGGGTACTACAAGAATCGTAAAATTTAGTAAAATAACTTGTGCCGTGTAGGTAAGTTAGCCTGTAACGAGTCAAGCTTTAACTGTTTTAAGTAAACTCCATGCTTGCTCTGCTAAAGAGCAAACAAGCGGAGCTCTAATTGCTCTAATCCGCCGAATTGGAAGTATGGCTCTAATGCTGGTATGGTTCTAATGGTTTCATCATCGGCTAGAACGTGTTACTTTACTTGTTTGCTTTTACTCGTCCTAATAAGAATGCTCATATGCTCAACAAGGTTGTAATCTCTACACGATTTTGTAGGCTTCGTAGTACAACTTTATTATTAAAGTTACCTATATGCATTATAATAAGTAAACTATTATAAGATAAGTATCTACAACTATAATTATAATGCAGTTTTACGCAGTACATAAGACACTGTTTATCAACAAGTGGCAAAAAATAACAGGTTGCATTACCCAAAACTAGCAACTTCATGATTTTACCTTATTAAAAATTATTAAAATCATTTAATTATCTACAACTATAATTGTAGTTTTACTTATTATGATGCATTGATTAAATATTTAAGTTGTTACTAATTTAAGGTGGAACAAAATTTCATATCTACCAGAGAGTATGGCCACACACAGTTAAATTATTTAGTTCTCTCATTCAGTTCGTTCAAGCAAACTTTGTTGACTAATATTTGTATTTATTATCATACTACCTACAATGTGTTTCATTAAACGAGTATGCCGTTAGTTTAGGCAGAGCAGGTTAAAAGTTAACTATTCCTCTTGTCACAACAAGGTTACCTGACAACATAAACATTTTATCAACAAACCTCACATTGTTTACCATTTCTATTAACATTAAACGAACATTTGGTTGTTAAAGATAAAATTTAAAACACTGACGTGAAAGAAAACCCACTCGACGAGCCATAATTTCCTTTCATCCAAAGTCAATCTAAAATTCAATAAACATCGTGGTCACATTAAGGCCATCGGTTTGGTGATTCGAGATTCGACCTATCAAGTTTATTAAGTGACAACAGCTCGAAAAATCCCATTCTCGCATCTCCGAGTCAAAGTTCGACGCAACAAACCATAGAAATGCCGACACCAAACACAGATAGATGGATAAAAATCGCTGCATTTTAATTCACCTTATAAGATAGAACCGAGAGCGTCGAGTATTTGTAATGCCAGCGGAGAAATCCGAAAATGTCACTTTAAATAATCGTGTTCATTAGTAAACATTTAAAACACGCATTAGGACCGGCGGGTGCTGGCGCCTCGCACGATCGCAATCACACCCAAACATAACGTTGTCCCGCTTTAACATGAAAGAAAAAAGTATAGAAAGAGCGGGAAGCGAAGCGTAGTATTAAATAAGGAATAGGTGAGCCGGCGATGCTATCGACTCAGCATGGGATACGTACTAATTAAGGGACTCCTTACGATAAACGTCCGGAGATCTGCCGGTAGATGTCGCACAATTAAGACGTACGCTTTACAATCGAGCGGACGATTTGAAACGATTCGATTAATCGATTCATATAAAATTATCCGTCGATTAATATTAAAACTTCAAACATTGTTTGACGGCCCGCGGCGCGGTAATTGGTGATAATTTTTTAATTGATATAGCCGACCAGTGCCTGTAACTCGTTTGTTTATGGTATATATTGCCTGATTGTTTAATTTTTGGTCACGGTTGACTGTATTTAATGTTAAACACTCAATCGATAACGTTTAAGTTTAGAAAGGGATATGGAAATTGGGGTAAATTGCGTGATTTCGGACTATCTGACGATTATGCGAATAATTTTTAATGTCCCACAATTCCTTTTTTAATTTTTGATTCATGAGAATAAGGTCAGATTTTGAATACAAAAAAAACATACGTTTGTCTCCACGGCTCTTCTTGAGGATGTGAGGGTGATAAAATAAAAAATAAATTTCACAATCTCTGCATCCTACCCTACCGTATACATTGATTCATAATATCTGGCGAGAGTTTTGTATGGTCTGTCAACATTTGTATAGACATTTTTCGCGAGCTCTTGAAACACTCAAATAAAAATGATTTCAATATTTTTATTTAATTAAAAATATGTAAACATTAAATCATTACTTTTTTTTACAGTTCATCTACTCTCATAATTAGGAATATGCATGATTTTTTTGGAAGACGTCATTCGATTCTATTTCCCTGTAGATTCAAATGTCTCTAATAAACCTACTATCTATGATAGCCCTGAAACGTCAAAAATGTGAAAATACGTTAGGCTTATGCGCCGCACGTCAAAACGCCCCATACAAAAAGTGTGCGGATTGTGACGTCACCGTTCACAAAGTTGCAGAAAACTGTTTGGAAGAAACAAGTTTTTGTAAGATGTTTGTAATTTTAGGCACGAAAAAATGCGTTTAGCTATATTGTGGTCATACATTTTTTTTCTTGTTAGGACATAATTAATCGAACTGAAGTGTCTAAAATACATTTGATGTATAAAAAAAAATGCCTAAAATTTTACGTTTTCAAACCGCAATATCTTTAAAAAACTGTTAAAAATTATTACGGATTTCCACTTATTTATATTAGTTTAGAGTTGTTGAACGTGTTTATGCAACAGATTCAATTAAATATTTTTCATGCATGTTCTCTATTCTACTCGAGTTGTCTACGAGTACTCGTAAGTACCTCTCAATCTGAAAATGTCAAATTATGACACAGTAGCGTAGCAGCATTTTTACTTTTAAATACACGCGGATACCTATCCGGTATCCGTTATCCGGATAGTGTAATAACAATAATAACATAATCTGCATTAAATAAATATCTTAATGATTCGATTCTGAAAAGAAAAAATGAGTTAACATTTGTCTTGGACTGTTGGTGTTACACGCTTGGCTTGTTTTTTTAGCTAAGGTGATTTGTTTGACCATCAATTATATGTGATCATCTATATAACGTTGATACAATGCACACATAGACAACAACACAACTGATAGCTACAGCAAACACCAAAACTAAAGACGTCAAATCAATAAACCTGATCTAAATGTCTTAAGAAAATAACCTTTGTAAGTTTAACAACCGTAACAGTTATGTGTCTGTCGGTAAAAAAAAAACAACAGGACCTTTGGCGCTTATGCCATTATTAATCGCTATTATCAAAGTAAATGTAACACTTTATGACGTAAGTGCTAAACTCACTATGGTCTCTTTTACAAAAACAACCAATAGCTTTTCGTACCCTTCTTAGGTCATACGAATTGTCGGTTATGCCGTTTGGTTTAAAAGCCGAAATGCTTAGTTCAATTATGACAATTAACAAGAGATCTCTAATCCAGCATCCGAGGTTACCCGTTGGGTATCCGTTGGGTCATTTTTGTTCCTTTTGGTATGATTAAGGTACCATATGTCGGCCACTGACCTTTAAATATTGACTGACTTTTGTTACACTTATGACTGTATTTAAAAGTTTATCTCTAACCTAGGCCACTGTGTCAATGTCAACCAACTAGGGTCTAACCTAAACAAACCAAGGATTAGTCGTTTATACTTACTGAATTTTGAACTTCACATACTAGTAGTGTCTTGAAATGAATAGTAAGTATATGTGATATGAATGCTTATATGAGCTTAGGTCAGTCTCAGTAGTAAAGTAAAATAAGGTAAACAAATATGGCACCTAAAACGGCCTCCTAACCCAGTCAGTAGTGATACTGCCTACGAAGCAGGAGGTCCCGGGTTCGAATCCTGGTAAGGGCATTTTTTTGTGTGTTTATCACAGATATTTGTACCTGAGTTATGGATGTTTTCTATGTATCTAAGTATTTATCTATTATATAAATCGTCGTCTAGTACCCACAACCTTACCACAGCCTTATTGAGCTTACTGTGGGACTAGGTCGGTTTGTGTAAGATTGTCCTATAATATAAAAAAATGGCTGAATTTCTAGGGAAAAAAAGCATTTGACACATGACAAAATATTATAAAAGAAATCCGTTTTCACTGAGATATAATTAAATAACGGATATTTTTTTAATAAAAATGAATGTAAATAGCAAGTTTATGTGTAATAGTTTGACAATAAAACCATTATTGTTCTCTAAATTTGCGTAATTGCGGAAGATGCATTATTTTACTTTTCTATTGACACTGACTTTAGAGGTACTGATAATCATACGATTCATACGAATGTGTATGTTCGTTTAAGTTACTAAGCGAACTCAGATCCCTAAAAGTTAACCAAAAAGAGGCTTACATGGCTTTATATTCTGTCTATCTATTATTAATGTTTATGAATGAAGCAGTTCATAAGTAAAAAATATATCTATCTATTAATAATTTATGCAACAAAAATACTCACATTCTCAAAAATGCAAATTTCACTCGTAAATTACTTACGACAGAATATAAAGACAGTCAAAACAAAATAAAAAAAATACGGACAATAATAAAATGTCGTGACATTTATATCTGGAGCGGTCAGGGGTTAAATATAAATCTTGCACTAATAATGTATTCAGTATTAATAAAAACATTAATAATCGTGATTTTATTCATCAATACGTACAGTCAGCAGCAGAACAAGATTAGAAGTTGATTTTTCGAAATAAACTAAACACGCTCTTATTGCCTTAAAATAAAGTCGTGCCCAGATCATACTGAACACCTCGCTCGAATAGCTACTTCTGCTGGTGACTGTAAATTAACACGCCGGTAAACACAATTTTTACGACGGAACAACATTTGGACTCTGTAATCTCGGTATCACATACAGTGTGTAAATGCAATACGAGCAATATAAAAATTAATAATTAAATTTAATAATTAAGTATAAATAAATAATGTAATGTAATGTAATTTGACATATAATATTTTAAATATTATAAATAAATGACTATGACTATATTAAATTAGACAAAGGCTTTTTTATGAGTGTAATCATTAATTAAGAAGTTTTTTTTAAGTGACAATTAATTATGACCCCGTAATATTTTTTTCATAATTTACCTAGCAGAAGTGTACTGCAAACATCAAACATAATTGCTTAAAGTAAAGTAATTAACTGTCAATGTCAACGAGCGTTCAACTTAAGTGTGTTGCATTTACATTTCAGGCTGAATTATTTTGTATGGTTAAAATTTCGTCGTAATTTTAAGCAAAAGTCACCGTAATATATTTCTTATTTTATATGCTAACCATAACCACAATTTAAAAATTCGCCCATATTAGATTTACACACTGTTTAATTGCTGTGACATTTTATGTAGTCTACTTCAATAGATTATAAGTAGTTTTCTTCTACATTTCGCACCCGGATCTGCTCTGTTAAATATCAATTATATGCCAATCAATTTAGGGTTCCTCTATATATTTTGTTTCTATCTTATTCGAATAAAAGACTCGTACGTTGACAACTTTGTGATAGTAGGCTTTTATCACAATGACTCTCATAAATCTATATTCTCCTTTCTTACAACTAGAGAAGGGCCGCGATTCGAAAAACAAACACACACACTGGACAGACACAGCTCCAACCCAACTCAACTCAACGCTATAACGACATTGACATTTGCTATTCGAACAGATTTTCATTCAACATTGGTCTCACATTGGTCACACATTGGTCATGCATCTGCATTTTTGCGTTTACTACTTGTTTACGTGAACTTAGCACCTAGTTACCTGGGTACTCTTGGAGCTGCACTCGTAATGCGCTTTATTTCTAAATACCCTCTGTTATGTTTTATTAGTTTTAATTAATCATTAAATTTAAATCTTGAAGCAAATCAAATTATTTGTTCAATATATTTTTTTTGATTTTGCAATTTTTAAGTAGTTACACTACTGTATATAAACTGAAATAGATGTCATATACTTCAGAAAAAGTGACCAAACCCTCCGGTGTCCGAGGCCAGATTTGAACTGGCGTCTTCAGCTTTCGCGGCTGACGTCCTGACCACTAGACCACCCGGTCACGGCGGGACTTGACAAATTTTCTCATGTATATGCAATCTCTGAATTTGAAACGGCTAGGCGCCGTTGACCATACTCTAAGGGCATGCGCAGTACGTGCTTGCACCTCCTATCCGAATTACTTACGTGATTCTGGTATAGCGAGAGAGATGGTGCTGCCATCTATGAATCTTGAAGCAAATCAAATTATTTGTTCAATATTTTTTTTTTTTTTTGATTTTGCAATTTTTAAGTAGTTACACTACTGTATATAAACTGAAATAGATGTCCTCGCCTCCGACACCGGAGGGTTTGGTCACTTTTTCTGAAGTATATGACATCTATTTCAGTTTATATACAGTAGTGTAACTACTTAAAAATTGCAAAATTAAAAAAAAAATTATTGAACAAATAATTTGATTTGCTTCAAGATTCATAGATGGCAGCACCATCTCTCTCGCTATACCAGAATCACGTAAGTAATTCGGATAGGAGGTGCAAGCACGTACTGCGCATGCCCTTAGAGTATGGTCAACGGCGCCTAGCCGTTTCAAATTCAGAGATTGCATATACATGAGAAAATTTGTCAAGTCCCGCCGTGACCGGGTGGTCTAGTGGTCAGGACGTCAGCCGCGAAAGCTGAAGACGCCAGTTCAAATCTGGCCTCGGACACCGGAGGGTTTGGTCACTTTTTCTGAAGTATATGACATCTATTTCAGTTTATATACAGTAGTGTAACTACTTAAAAATTGCAAAATCAAAAAAAAAAAAATATTGAACAAATAATTTGATTTGCTTCAAGATTCATAGATGGCAGCACCATTTCTCTCGCTATACCAGAATCACGTAAGTAATTCGGATAGGAGGTGCAAGCACGTACTGCGCATGCCCTTAGAGTATGGTCAACGGCGCCTAGCCGTTTCAAATTCAGAGATTGCATATACATGAGAAAATTTATCAAGTCCCGCCGTGACCGGGTGGTCTAGTGGTCAGGACGTCAGCCGCGAAAGCTGAAGACGCCAGTTCAAATCTGGCCTCGGACACCGGAGGGTTTGGTCACTTTTTCTGAAGTATATGACATCTATTTCATTAAATTTAAATTTACGCATTAGTGCTTTTTGGTGTTAATGTAATTGTATTCTGCTTATAGTCCAACTCTTAAGAACCTATACACATATAAAGTTGTTACCTACATATATAAAGTTGTTCCTTATGTTATGATAGTGGATGATTAATCTCACTTCGCCGTAATACAGTTTTTAACTAGTACGGGGAGTGATGGGCATTGTCACACTCAAATGTAGTAACTTTCAACTTCAATAATTAGTAAGTAAAGTACTGTACCTTACCTTATGTACCATTTGTTGTTGGTTTAATAAAGTTATTTTTATTTTATTTTTATTTATTTTACATTGGTCGCACATTGGACTAGGTTGGCAGTCCATTCCGTGTATTTCAGTTTGTCTTTAGCGAGGCCTAAGTGTCACTCTAAGATAATAACTACGCAATCATGAATTCCCTTAACCACCTTCTTCTTCTTCCTTACGTTTGTTCCCGCTTTTTGTTTCCTATTAAACTGGTACATATTACTTTTTGTTTTTTACGAAAGCCATGATCTGTGACGATCTATCTACCGTTCCAACCGACAGGGAAAAATAAGCCTTAGGCTTATTGAGATTGGGTGCGATTTCTCGAAACGTTTCTCTCCACCGAAAACCGAGCCTGGGTTCGAACCTTCACCTTCGGATTGAAAGTCACACGTTTACACCTACAGCTAGGCTACAACTCCGTAACATTCACATATTTATTGATTTCGCTAGGGTGGTCAAGTTTTACAGTGACATACAGTGATATTACATTCAGGTTCGGACAACTTTACAACTCATGCTATCGCCGAATACAGAGCATTGTGAAAATGTATTATATTGTAATATTGGGTCGGTTTGGTGGGCACCTTACGGAACCAGCACCACTTTTTCCATCTCGGGCCCTAGCTCCAAAACGTCGGAGCGACATTATAAATTAATAAATAATAATAAATCTAATTTATGTAAATCCGCCGATACGTAAGCGAATAGCGGACCAATAACCCCGCGGGTGGTGACGGCTGCGCGTTAGGGCGGTGATTTACTGGTCGCCAAAATGGCTGACGGTCATTTTGGCCCAACTGGACCACAAACGAGACCCTATGAAGAAGCACGACAGCATCAACAAGCGTAAAAAAAAGTTCCAACCATAGAAAAAAAAATCGTATGGTTAGTATGGCTACACGTCACTGGATATAGATAGGCATTTCTTCCCTGGGGTAGTAGTAGTGGGAAAGCAGATGATAAAGAAAATCCAGTGAGTGCTGCGAGGTCCAGATGGGACAGTGCAGCTGCCAAGTTTGTTACTCTTTTAGCACCACCCAGGGATCACGTGTAGGGTTGCCTAAGGTGTTTCCTACAGACGCAGAGTAACATTGGTCCCCCATAGAAAAATAATAAGGTCATATACATAATGACGAGCAGGCAGGGGGTTTAAATAGGGCGCCCGCTGTAAAAGTTGGTATTAACGTCCCCTGCCCGATCCCCCCTCAGTCCCCTTAGGCGTCATGCCTTCATCATGTCAAGCTTTCAGGCGAATAACCAGCACTCTACGCTTACTTATTTCTCTATGTCATAAGTCAAGTTAATATGTCAAACGGCGGTATTATCTTTTTACGTCATAATAACACGTTCAGTTGTAATGAGATTTAGAACTAGGTCTTACCGAGAAGTAGGCAAAAACACAATGGGCCGTCTGAGACAAACACTGGAATCCCCAAGAAGGATTTTCCCGCAGAAGCTCATAGTGTTGTGTTCCTGCTGGTGAGTAAGGTTGCCAAAGAGCTCAAAGAGGACCCAGTGTGTTGACGATGAGGAACCTTCTTGTTCCTTTAGCCGTCAACACAGTGAATCCTCCATTTTGTAAAGGGTCGGCAACGCGCATGTGACTTCTTGAGTTGCAGGCATCCATAGGTTACGGTAGCTGCTTATTATCAGGCGGGCCGTATGCTTGTTTGCCACCGTCGTGGTATTTAAAAAAAGGTTTTTTCTAGGTCCCTGCAGGACTCATTCATTGCGTATCCTTTTCATTTTCAGCACTGAAGTCGCTTTTTTCTATAAACTTTATGATTGCAGATAAATCGCCGCTTCTCAACACTTTTTTTACATATTGTCGTCAATAAGATCAGAAACCCACTGATTTTCATTTTCAGCACTGAAGTCGCTTTTTTCTCTAAACTTTATGATTGCAGATAAATCGCCGCTTCTCAACACTTTTTTTACATATTGTCGTCAATAAGGTCAGAAACCCACAGATTTTATTTGGTTCCAACTATTTTATGTTTTGTTTGCAGGAATTTACATTTACATCGTAAAGTGAACTAGCTCAAGTAACCTAAGAATACTTTTAAAACATAAAAATATAAGCTAACAATCCCGTCCAGTGCTCCGCTGTAAAGCGGTCAAGGCGAGACGCAGGCGCATACATCATTGTGATATGATTATCATCATTACATTCGTGCATTATAATGCAATTGCACCGTGGGACTTAACGTAAGCGACACGTTTTTAAATGAAACTACTACATGTAGTTGTTTTAAAGGGCCCGATGTTACAAATACCTATGTGTACAAGTTAGCATCAACATATCATTAGTAACAAGAATTCACTATTTTCAAACAAAAGTAATGTCAAGTAGTAATGAGGAAATAAACTCCTATAGATGCAGCGAATAATCTTTTCCCATCGTAAACATTTGGGATTCACGAATACTTCAGAATGCTGTTGACGTTAAAAAAAAAAAATCTATTGTTGACGTTTCTTTATTGATTAATTGCGAACCTTAGTTTTATAAGCCAAAATATAACTTTGAACTGAACTACATAAAGACAAGGTTGACTGAAAATAACATGACAAATTCCAGCCTACCATAGTTTTAATATAGCAAAGAATTATTCAGTATATCTGTACGTACATGTACAATCGGGTTCATAATTGTACCTATACCCAATTTATCAATGAATTCATTCATAAATTGGGTATGCAATTATGAACCCGATGGAACATCTCAATATTACCAAAAACACCAAGCTTCTTTTATTGACGAACATTTTTGTACAATTTTTGTCGATTGCTAATCATATATTCATGATTTTCTTTTTGTTTTTTTTTGCACTCCCTATTAGAAGAAATGAGCTATTTTTGTATCTTTACGAAACACAATGCATAAATACGAGCAATAAAGGTTTTTAGTTAAGCATTTTATTGCCCCTTCATATTTTGATGCTGGACATTTTAGCTCACAATTTTACTAGAAACCGAAAAAAACTTACTAATATTTCCATATAGCCAAACTAAACCGAGCAATTTTTAGAGACAATGTCAAGACAGCAACAACAAAGCCAAAATAACAATATTATTCTAAAATATACCTCCAAACCCAATAAATACATTACGTCAACTCTAACCAACGCCCAGAATCTTATATAGGTACAACCAAACATTTAAATATGATCATCAAGAATCTTCACTTGCCTAAATATTTATTATTTCCATCGTGATCCATATATCAAAACCATTAACTTAACTAGCACGTGGACACGCGACAAAACCAATATGCATATTAATATACACATTAAACGGTTTAGAATGGTTTGAAATGGTTTCGAGCAAACCGCGGGTGGTCACTTTAATTGTTGATCATATGCAAATATATCCAAATGCGACCAAGAACCAATAAACACCAGTAAAACTGTAGAAGATCGCATAATCTGAGATGTGAGTGAAGATAGTCGGTTTGATTTCTATGAAATGTCATCAAATTTTGTCTTTGATGTTGCGACGATATAGGTACCTAGATCGCTAATTAGCAAGAATCTACAAGGTTGCACGTTAATAAAATTCGTCTCCGGTAAACAAATAAACATGATGATAAAAATATTTTGGATCCTGATTAATGAGTAGATAAACGAATATTTAAATATGAGCTTAAAGCATACCTACTCGTACGTGTTAATATTTTTGGCAAACGATGCAAAATTTTCAAACTCTACCTTATTGCGAGTGGCCTATTAAATCAGTTTATTTATATTTTTTAGTATAGAGGAATGATCATACGCAAACGCTGACTAAAATTTTCCTTATGGACTAAGGGCTGGCTGCGTCAGATATGACACAATAATGAGAGGAACAAAACTCGTCTGGTTAGATTGCAATACTAGCCTTATCGCTACATCCGGGCATCTGGCAGCGTTTAATATGGGTGTGAGTGAGAGACTAGTAAAATTTTTGAATTGGAAAATAGTAATATCAAAATAGGTAAAAATAGCTACCAGATGTCTGGACATCTGGTAGATATTTTTACTAGATCTGGACCTAGAAATAAGTATAGTAGCATACTGACTAGAGGGGTTTCTTTGCTCTCATTATTGTGTCATATCTGACGTGGCTAGCTCTCCGTCTATTATACCATTTATACCTGACTTGCTATTCCGCGACAACAACAAACTTTCCGAGACTTAAGGTAAGATACATTCAGCAAGCAAAACCTACGTAAGGCACTAGTATAATATTTGATGTCGATTGATTTGTTGATATTAGAAAATTATGTTAGATTGTAAGATTTAGATTTATGATCTCTCATTTGTTAATTTTGGTGAATGTATTGCCATACGACTTAATAAAATTAGAAAAGCAAGTTCATCAAAGAACCGCGACTCGTTTCAAAATCATCATTAGCTATGCTGTATAAATCATCTAAGCTGTTGCCATCGACACAATCGATAATCGGTATATTTAATCGTAATAATCGATGGTGATTGACCTCGCCATCTTGACAGTTTGAACTTAGGTCAGCCGGAGGATCTGCGTTCGTCCGGTTTGGGTCACTATTCCGAATAAATTATCACTTGACCTATCATTCTCTCAATCAAATAAGGGGGCATCCATTATTTACGTGCAGCGTATAGGGAGAGAAGGGTTTGAGTAAAATCAGACCAAATCCCACGTGGGGGTCTTTGAAAATATGTCGTAATTTTATTTTGCCACAAGAAACACTGTAAATATTGTATCTGTATCAGACCATCACATGTCCTCCGAGGATCACGTGACGCTTTCTATACCAAATGAAGTCTCGGAAGTGTCGCGTAGAACGCGGAACGTTACAACGTGAATCATCATTAATGCTCAACAGCATGATTGAAGTTGATCTACCTCCTGAGGTATTTAATGATAACATGAATAATATTTACACAAAAACACAAAGAAGAAATTTGTAAAAACATATATATGGAGCATAGCAAGTAGTATAGATTCACCGTTTCTACCCCATCATTTTCCCACCACCAAAACAATGGTTTTTCGGGATTATGGTGGGTATTCCGGACTATGAAACCTAAAAAAAAAAAAAAGTTTGGTATGTTTTAGTACGTTTAGCCCCCCATTTAAATCGATTGCACTAGGTCTCAACAGTGCCCGGAGCCTCCTTCAGCACTTAGGCACTCCGCTAATTAAACAATACACGCTCTTCGACACCACAATAGAACCCTTGCTCACCTTTTTCTATTGTCTCTATTGTTAGCTCGACTCGGCGACATCGCATTGTTACCGAGCTCGATAGAGGCATACTCCTACGTTGTAGTTTGTTCTTTACGTATTTGCAATAGGTTTTATAATTGCTTAATTGGTTACTCCTTATGAAAGACTAGGTATACTACCTAAAGTTTCCAAAGTTTAGGTATAGTTTTGGTGGTGGGAAATCAATGGGGTAGAAACGGTCATATAACTTAACGAGATTTTTAATGATCTAACAAGCCCCGCGAACTGACACAAATACATTACCCTTTATTAGTCTGGACTGGAGTAGGTATCAATTTTATACCTAAAGTAATTAATTCACATTTCGCGAATATATATGCAAATTTCAATGTATCTATAAAGTTTCCATAGTTTAGGTATAGTTTTGGTGGTGGGAAATCAATGGGGTAGAAACGGTCATATAACTTAACGAGATTTTTAATGATCTAACAAGCCCCGCGAACTGACACAATTACATTACCCTTTATTAGTCTGGACTGGAGTAGGTATCAAATTTATACCTAAAGTAACTAATTCACATTTCGCGAATATATATGCAAATTTCAACGTATCTATATGTGTTACAGCACAATATGAAACTTCTGGTATATTTTTCAACCCCATCAATTTTAGTTATTTAGTATCTATTCGTTTTCAGTTTTTGCCTAAAATTTATTATTTTATACAAATCCAATTTTTGAAATATTATTTTATTGATTCTAGATTTGTGTTTATATATTTGTGTTGTCTTAATTTTTTTTTTGGGTAAATTATTTTATACAAATCCAATTTTTGAAATATTATTTTATTCATTCTAGATTATTTCCAGTCTAGATATTTGTGTTGTCTTAATTTTTTTTTTTATGGTAAATTATTTTATGCAAATCCAATTTTTGAAATATTATTTTATTGATTTTAGATTATTTCTAGTCTAGATATTTGCGTTGTCTTATTTTTTTTTTTTTGAACTCGTAAATAACTTTGGTATATGTGACAACCGACTGATATTTATTGGTGGACAATAAACATGACTGTGTTTTGAACAAGTTTCAACCTGTAAGTATGCTGTACGTTTCCGTAAAGGAAGTTCCCATTATTTATTATAATATATAGATCTTTTGTTAATGTAGGATTCGATGTGTGATTTATTGCATTCTTGTTTATACCAGTTAGGTGGGGCGGTGCGATGTTTAAAACTTCTTTGGTGCTCTAATTTAAAGTCGCAATTTCTATTATTAGTTTTTTCTTGATGCTGTCGGCTTGAGAACTTAACCTTTTTTACTAGATGTCCTTTGAAGAAGGTAATAACTTACTTTTTATTCGTTTCTGAGAAATATATAAATCAATCATCGGGTTTGAAGTCACACGCGATTTTAATAGAAAGTAAATGCACAAAAGATCTGTCGTTTAAATTCTTTAGAATTCTTTTGATAATTTAATCTTTTGTTAGAAAACATTCCGCTGCAAACAAAAATTTACCTGTCCCGAAATCCTGTTTAAACTCGTCGCTACCTACCTAGGTGGTCCTCTGTCCCCACCAGCCGTGACCTTTTTTTCAA
Organism: Pammene aurita; assembly: GCA_947086415.1. Taxonomy (NCBI): domain Eukaryota; kingdom Metazoa; phylum Arthropoda; class Insecta; order Lepidoptera; family Tortricidae; genus Pammene; species Pammene aurita. The sequence goes on from OX352303.1 coordinate 8,876,226, forward strand.
CACAAATTCATATAAAAAGGCTGAGGCTGTGAGTAACTTTATATAGTACCTTCGGATCTCCAGTTCAGTTAAGAGCTCTCAGTTTCTACGCTTTGAAGTTTTAACGAAGACTATTCATAATGGATGTAAGTATTTAAATAGTATTACTCTATAATTATTGCATTAAAAAATTTATGTGTTGTGTGTATGTTTTAAGTCTTTAATATTAATTATGAATTTTGTTTCAGTTTTCCGACAACACTTTCAAAAACTTTTACGTTGATGAAAATGAAGACGAAGCAAGTGATGAAGAGGGGACGCTGGCTTTCAAAGTGAAGCAAGCTATTGTGAAGAAGCGTCAATCAAATAATATTGATGGCTTTTTTGAAAGGCCTAAGAAGAAGACAAAAGTGTATAAGAAATCTTCAACGGTCTCCAAAAAAGAAGAAGACGGTGTTTCCTATCTCACTTCGGGTCAGGACGATGGAGCATATGCATCACACCTCATAAAGATCGAAGTATACGACATGAATAAAATACGAAACGTTGGACCTCTGGACCACTGGAAACACTGTGACTATCGTGTTAAATATTATGCTAACGAAGGTGACTCACATGAACAAAGTGCTCGGGATGTTATATTTAATATAACGAAAGAACTATCATCTAAAACCAAATGTGTAAAATATTTTATAGAGACTGATAAGTGTGATAAAAAATAGTTTTAATCAGTGCTTTATTTATAACTAGAATAAGTTCCTTTATTTTTTCACTTATAAAATACTTTCTTTCTTGTCTTATTGTATATTAATGTTATTACTCATTTATTGAACATGTTTAATATTAGATGTAGTTTTAACTGCTTATTTTGTGTTTCTTTCTACGTCACTGCATTTGTCTTAGGTAGTAGGAATATTTTGTAATTATAGTTGTAAGAAATAAAATAAAACCCAATTTATTTTCATAACACATTGTTTTAATTCACAAAAACTGATTTAAACATATTCCTTAAAACTAAATCATTACACAAAGAATTATCAGCAAACAGATATAAAAACTCAGACATTTTTTTCCCTTGAAGCTTAAAATAAAGATAAACTAAACAGTATTCTCCACAAACTGAAGTAAAATAATTCTGAAGTGATTGATGGTTATAAAACCACCTCTTAGAGTTTCTATTTAAAAATAACCTGTGATAACCAGTAGGCTTTCGACCAAAAGAGTCAAAGTATTCACCATATCCATTCACATCAATGTGCATTGCAATCCAATGAGAACCGGGCTTTGAATCAGGATCTAGATTGCTTATAATAAAAGTAGGTAGATTAACCCAAACAGGAATCCGGTTTGCAGCAAAAACATTTGACTTAAACCTCGGGTTTATTTTATTCATACAAAATTGTTTTTCATTCGAATCCATAATAATAATTAATCTAAAAAAGTAAACACTGGTGGTTTTACAGACAATGTTCAAGTGGTAATGATAAAATTGAGTGAATGCATTGTATTTATTTAATTACTAACTATTATAATCTACAGTGATATCACGATTTTTATTTATTTCAATTATGTTATCAAATTCAGCATACACAATACAGTTGATAGTAGTACTTAAAGCTGAATCAAAACGAACTTCGATTCGAACACTTCCGTGTCTTACAAGATTCCAGTGTGAAGTTGAACTTGCAGATAAATCAGGAGTCAAATCGAAACATAATAAAGAATAACCACCCACATAGTTTGATCTGCTTATAGCATTACCTTCGTTATGGAAATGAATACCAGTTCCAGAAAACAAAGTATGATATGCAGTTGCTATTAAACCCGCAGAGTTAAATGAGGGTTGCAAAGTTTTAGAAGGAATTTCATGACCACCTACGTACAAACTAAATGAATTCATATGAAAATGTTGAAAATTGAAGGGATTTATAGCTAAATTACCATTAAACCCAGAGTTTGAAACGAATCCAATAATACATCTTTTAGGGACTTGCCCGAGAAATATATTATCCAATGTTTTACCTTGTATACCTGCGGGTAATGTCAGAACCTTAACTTCTGCCCTTGTTATCGGATATTTCGCAGTTGTTGATGCTAATACTTTTTGATGAGCTAACAATACACTAGGATTTATTCTTGCTCTTCTGATAATGAGACTGGCATCTGTTATTTGTACTTTAAATTTACCATCCTTATGACAAATTAAATTAAATGTTTCTTTCGAACGGACTAATTTAACTCTCATTTCTACACCATTAATTAGAAATTTCTCCTGGTTAAACATATCACCATGTAAATGACCAATCATTTCAACTTCCTTGCTTTCCTTAACAAAGTCCATTCTTTCGTGAAACCCTTTATTAGTCGAGTCAACGGCGTCCATATAGTTGGGGGTATCTTCATACCACAATCCACAAGTCAGATGAGATTTTTTGGCTGCTGAACCATAATTAAGCAGATTTTCCATGTAGGCTCGGTAAGCATAAGTGTTGTTTGGAGGTGATATAAGCTTCTGATTTAAATAAATGTCTAGTTGGCTAAACAGGGAATGTAACCAATTGTTTACCGGTGCAACATTTGCATCAGGTTTTATTTTTGTACCATCTTGATTCAATATTTTGGCATTTATATGCAACAAAGTGTGTGATAGATCAATGTAGTCATCACCTGACCCAGGAACTTGAAACTCAATAGGACCATCGTCACTTAGAGATGAAATTGGTTTGTAATGAATCCACTGGCCACTTTCAATGCTTGTTTGAGTTGATGGTAAAGCAAATAAGTCTAACTCAGATTTGGCACACTCACAAGAATGACTATGTAAGAATGACATTTTTTAGTTTGAAAATATATCTTCAATATTGTTTTTCCTAATTTTTTTACCTCCTCTTCGGTGCGATGCTTTTAAGTTAATGAATGGTCCACGTCTTTTTGTGGACGTTTTATACCCAGACCCCGACATCAAAGAATCAATTTTTTCATCTGCTTTTCTTTTTAAGTTGGCGCTTGCTTCATTGAACCGAGATCTAATAGAACTATCCATTGGTCGTGAATTTACCATATCGGATAAAAGACCGATTCCTGCATCTAAAGTTTCTTTTCCCACTGTTTTAAGACCACTAGATAATAATGGTAGCACAGACCTAAAAAGACCACCCAAGAAACTCCCGATCCCATGTCCTCGTTGATATGGTACCCCTTTATAAACTATTCCTATACCCGTACCAGCTTGGTGTGAATAGTAATGTTCATATGGGCAAGACGTAGATGATCTTTTATAATTCATTTTACCCGTTGAAAGTGTAGCTTCACGCAAGAAGATCCAAACTGGAATGGTATTCTAGCTCCAGTAGTTGTCCTTATATCTATTTCTATAGTATCGAATTCTCTTCGTAATACGGGTACATAGTGAGCAGGTGAGAAAATATGTGTTTTGTAAGCACCATAGATAAATTTAGTTGGGTCTAACGGTATTATTCTCAGTAATGATGTAATTACATCTCCCACCACTTGTGGATGAATGATATCAGTATAAACAAATATTTGTGAGGGTAAACCTAAGTATAAATTTGCAGGATGTTTTCCAATTGACATTTCTTTTAAATTTGATCTTGGTCGAAATCCTAATTGTAGACTTAATATGGGTGTTGTTGTGATTGAGACTATTTCTTTATCTGTTGATATCCCCACCATTTTTGTAATTTTATCATATCTAAACTTAACTTTGTTTTTTAGCTGTGGGTTTTCATTTAATGCATCAAGAAAATGATCAAGACTATCATACGAAGTAGCTGGTATGTGAGTTTTTGAATCAACGATTTTATCCGTCTTGTCTGCAGGTCCTCGAACTTTCTTTTTAATATAAATGGTATTTTCATGTTCTTGAACATTGTACATGGAGCATGGGTATTGAAATTCTACTAAACCCACGACCCATTCTCCTTCCAATTTAATGGTTTTAGGTAATTTTGTTAAAAAGTGCGCAGTTGTATTATCATTGTAATATTCCGATGAGCTATTGCTCAACAAAGTTAAGTAAAAACTGTTTTCACTCATATTGTTTCTAAACTTGATGACGGTATCCAGGAATTAAATTTATTAGGATAACCTCGCCACTTCACGAACACTTCCTTTCTGCCACCAATACGGCGCGAGCGTATTATTTTATCAATTTTATATTTGATGGAGGGGTGGTGAGTTACTTTTTGTAATTCTTTAGAATAAAATGTACCAATTATTGGTTCACCTTCCAAATCTTTTAAAGTATAAACAACCCACGGAGACCTATTGATAACTGATTCAATCACAAATATTTCATCACTCCAATTGGTTTCATAACCCTTTTGGAATATATGTTTATATTTAGTTATCCTAACATGATCACCTACATTTAGCCTTGCATTTTCTAAAGAAGGTTGTTTATCATTTTTTCTTTCATATAAGTTACACCAAACAGTCCTTATATTACTAGAGTTAACATCAACTGGACGCATTTTTATGCTGGAATGATAGCTATGGTTATATGAATAAAGCAGATCTTGTAATATATTAGTGTAATTGTAAGTATTTTTATGAGTGAAATAACGCCACATTTTAGTTTTGAGAGTTCTTTGAAACCTTTCAACTATGCTAGCTTTAATGTCTGGGTTGTTAGTTGTATAATAATTTATGTTCTTACTTTTAAAATAATCTCTCACCATCTTTGAAACAAATTCTGTACCCTTATCAGATTGAATATGTCTAGGGGTTGCATTTGCTTCCGTGAATATGCTTTCAAAACACGTTTTAACCGTTTCAGCATCCTTCTTTTTCATAAGTCTCGCAAATGCATATTTGCTAAATACATCAATAACACAAAGAATGTATTTATACCCATCGTTGTATTGACTATAGGTGCGCATATCACTTAGATCAGCTTGCCATAGTTCATTGTAGTTTGACAGGATGTATTTGTTACGCGAGAAACGTTTATGAACAGGTTTATGTAGAGTGTACGCTTCTTGGGACTGCAACCATTTTTTCACTTCCTCTCTATTCATTTGACCTTTCATTTCCTTCATAACATTATTTAAACTACTATATCCCGCCGGGTTTGATATATCGTAATATATTCTATTTATGTCTAATAAGGAGTCCATCTTTCCCAATCAACTTTCTTTTGAGACCTCGTTTTTGGCTTAGTAGATAGAGGAGTAGATGCGTTTTTTTCTTTAATTGATAGGTTGTGCTCGCTAATAGAAGCCTGTGAAGTGTTAGCTTCAGGTTTAGATTGAATTTTATTAATAAATTCTAAAGTCTCGGGGTTACCAATACATGACGATGGAACTTTTATATCATTTAAAAAACGAGCGAAATCCTCCCATCCCACTGGTTTTGAGCGTTTGAGCGGTCTAAGTACATCGCCTACCAAATCGAGAATATTGCTATTTGGTATTGTCTGACTGTTTATAACTACTTCACCGTTCTCCTTCCACCAAATTTTAGGTCTATTCAGAACAATGTTTTGCAGTAGCGTCTGACTTTTTGTCCTGTACGATTTAGGTATAACATCTATAATATAGGATGGAGAATATCGTTTAGGTAATTGAACCTTTGATACACCAGGAGGTGTGGCATAAACATCTTCTTCCGGCACAGGTGAATTTGCGTCTCCGCTTAAGTTCTGAGTAAATGATTCCTCATTTCGGATACTTTCCTCTTTTTTTACATTTTCCTCCTTTTTGTTAACTTTCGAAGCAACATTGTAGTTATCGTTAGTAAGGTAGTTCACTTCATCCATCACTATTGGTAATTTAAATGGTCTTCGATCTGCCTCAGCAAAATGTAAAAATCGTTGTAGTGCTTGACAATATAATGCCCACTTTTCACGATCATTTATTTTTCTTCTAAGAATTGTTTGCATTTCTCCATCCAGACGGGATGATATAATTTCCACCTGATTTTCACTTTTTTTAAGTCTTTCAATAAATTCAGGTTCTACTAACAACATTTTCTTTGTATTCTCCATTGTATCTAAGATAAGGAGTTTACCAATGCACTTAAAACTGCACCTAAAATTATTGGTAAAAATGCACCCCCTTTCTGAAGAATAACGGTTTTTCTAAGCTTATTTTTGCCTTTTGAAACTAGTTTTCGTAATGTTTCCTTATATTTTTTTAATTTAGATTTTTCTTTGTTATCTAAAGGAATTTTACCCTTTAGAACGTTATAGATACATTCACAAATGATGTTGATCTCATCTTCATCGCACGATTTAAGCAAAGCAGTGCGATATTTTGGTTTAAGTAAATGCAGGGCTTCCAGTAAATGTTTATAGGTGCTTACTCGAGAATGCATCATTTAGAACTGACTGAAACTTGATGATCCTTGTTATATTTAAATCCTTTCTTTGGGATATACACTGTGCAATGGCCATCAAATGGAAATATTTTAGTTTTAAAACGACACATGTCGTCTGTGTTTTGTTTTAGATCAATCATAAGATAGCCGTGAGCGTTTTTAGTAGCATCCTTGTAAGCTTCGTCAACGAACTTTGAGTTTTCTGGGCATACTTGACGAGACAAATAACGTATTTGTGTTTTATCTCTAGGATTCTTAAAAAACACTAAATAACTTGTATTCAAAGACATATCACGTTGACCTTTACCCTGATGAAATATATTTTGAGTAATATAAAACAGGCTTAAATTTCTGTGGTGACTACCTTTTGTAAAAATATCAACCAGTCGCCCATTTGATTCTCGCATTAAATCATCTATTATAAGTAATTTGGGCTTCAGTCCATCAAACATGGACATATCAGGTATTCCTTGACTATAAATCACATTTTCTAGATTATATAGGGGTTGCATTTCATCATAACACCAAATCACTTCATCAAACTCAACATTACATAATTCTTTCGAATGTTCAAGAAAACTTGTAACAAATTTAGTTTTTCCACAACCACTCGGACCAGCTACAATAGTGGTGAAGGGATGGTAAAAATGAATCATTTTGAATTAACGTGAGGAGTGTGTTGTTATGAAAAGGAATTAATTTCAAATGACAATTTTTTTTAAAGTTTCCCCTTTTATCAAGAACATTTATTAAAAATAACACATAACAAAAAAAATATTGACACAAGATAATTTTAACTTCTAAACTAAATCATACAATTTACAAAAATTATACACATTGCACAAAAAATAAATACATTTCATTGAATATTCTGTGTAAATTAAATAAATTTTAAAGTACACCATGAGGAATTTTATAATGACCCCACGCAAGAGTATCAATAGAATTTCCTAACAAATATCGTTTCGTGTCATTACGGGAAAGCGTTATTTTGGTAATTTTCTGTGTAAATAAAATGTGTTTTATTGATTTGAAACGTAACATTGTATCATATTTAATTTTTTTCTTAAATAAACATTTTTTTAAACTATCAAGATCATACGTTTGCGTTACGCATTTATTGACACCTTTAGCTTTAGCTTTAATTTCTTTATTTTGTACATCTATGGCGTACATTTTTGAACGCAAACCAATAAATTCCTTAAATATTTCCCCATTGTTTTCATCTTTGAAAACACCAAGTTGCTTTTTATTTACCAGAGGGAAACCATACACGTTGTCCTCTGGGTATTCAGAAGTATCAAAATATAAATTAAGATCTGATTTTATGTCATCATAAAAGTCCTCTGTGAATATTTGATATAGTAAACTATCAGTATCTGTGTAAAGCAATTTCAAATTATTTTGATATTTGGTTTTCATATAGTCGTAATGAAATTGATACATCAAACTTTTAGAAAGATCTAAAATGCAAAAACCTAGGTAAATTGGTTTGTTGTATAAAACTTTAGTTTTTTTTAATTGAACAGCTACTAAATCATGTGAAAAAACAGATAAACTATGAAATTCAGGTTTCGCAATTAAAGATTGAACTCCTTGAGATTTCCCACGATTTTCCCAGTGATTTAATAATTTGATGTTTACTCGTTTCATTACATTCTCCATAGTTTTACCAAACACTGAATTGTTCATGAGTTTGAAAAAATCTTTTTCGAATTCAGACGATGCTTGGGATCGCATGTAGGTATTTAAATCTATGTAACTTTTTAACCATGGGGATTGCTCAAATTTTAATATTCTATGGATTTTAAGCAATTTTAATCCGTTTTGTAAACTTTGTTTAAGATTTCTGTAATGAATGACATAGTTTGTTTTCTTGTTTAGATTTGGTATTAATTTTTTTGCTTTAGAATTACCTAAACATACATTTTCAGGACAGAATGGTAGATCCGAATGATAATCATGTAATTCTTTAGGGTACTCAATGTCTACTTCTAAGATAAAGCCATGATCAGCATCATCTGCAATATTAAAATTCGTCTCTACATTCACCCATTCAAATTTACCTGTAGGAAGAGGTTGAGACATAGCCCATCCATACAAGTTATTTGCATCTAAATATACAAGAAAAGAAGACGGTTGGTTTGATTCATAGTTTGACATATATTTATTGTTAGCTTTAGCATGTCTGTGACTGCATTGGGATATACCTCCTCGAATATTTTTTGCTATGAAAGCAATTTTATCAATATCCGTCAAAAGTTCAAGTTTTATTTTTGTAACTTTTAACATAGCATCCCAACTCAATCCTGGGGCAGTGTAATAATGAGCTGGATCCAAACCGTAGGTCTTAACACATACATTTCTAAAATTTTCAAATACATCAGTTAGTAGCAAAACATCTGTTTTCAGATATAAATCTGAATAATCACCCATATTTTGACAATTAAAGTGATTCCACACACCCACAGCATGTTCATAATCTTCATCTGAAATGTGGCTATTATTCAGAGAACTATAAAATAAATCCTTATGAGGAAGGGCGGTAAGGTTTAAACTATCAAATGATGTCATGTATTCATATGGGTACACACCCTTACGTATCAAGCGCTTATAGTCTTCTTCACTTGGAAAATTTAATTTTAGTTCATTGAATTGATTTGTTGTTAAGTTTTTAGCTAATTTTTCAAGACTACTAGACATGAATTTAAGGGAATCAACGAATCTTAATTTCACTCTACGGTTATTAACTTTTAACATTTTGGAAAAGGAAATATATTTTTCTTTGTTCTGTGGGATTAGTTCTATATCACCATCTTCAAAATTAAGCCCATGTACTATAAAGTGACTGTCATAGTTGCTTAAGTTATGAAAAAACACAGGTACAAAGTTTTGGGGCCTGTACTTTTCATTGCAAAGTGAATGTGCAACGCCTTCGTAAACACCGGTATGCCAATTATAGGAAACGCAGGAATCCTCGTTTAAACATGTACTACAAATGAAACAGACTTTGCTGTTTGCAATGTATTCTTTATTTAAAGTTGTTAAGGGTAATGGGGGCTTGGAAAATGTATTCTTTTTACAAATACTCTCCAAATCATGTTTAATACATTTCATAAACGTTTGACCACAGTTCTCTCCTTTGTATGTTCTATAAATTGATAACTTGTCATCATATGCACATTTAATATAGTATCCAAAACTATAAACTTGATGTTTCTGAATGTTAATGGTTGAGGAACGCTTGTCTATACGTCTGCGTTTACGTTTGATTTTATCATCCACATAATCATCATCATCTCCATAATCTTTATCACTGTCAGGTGTTGGAGAGTGACTATTATCTTTCGTGGTTTGTTCATTAGATTGTTCTGACTGAATAGGACTTAAAAATGCCTCAAAATCTGCATACACAACAAAAGGAACTCGTAATTTACGCTCGTAATTATTGAAATTAAGTTGACTTGAAGAAGTTATTTTGTCAAACCAATCTTTCCTTTTATCCTCTTCAGAGGGTAAATTGGTACATATATGAAAACAATCGTTCTTTTGATGCTCTACTAAATTCTGATTAGATGAAAAATTTGACAAACAACCATCACATATATTAACAGCATGTTGTGATTTATTTATTTGAGCGGATACTAATCGAGATAAATTGTTGATTAGACAATAGTGTCCTCTATTCCCCTTTGTTATATATAACAAATTAAAATGTTTTGTTCTTTTACATTTTGTAATGTGTAAAGGACCAACAATATCATGACTTTTATTTTGTGAATTATACTCCGAACCAAACACGTTAATACTTAAATCATTTAACTTTTCAAATTTCTGAATATCAGTAAACTTGATAGGAAAAGGAATGTCACCAAACTTCAATTTCTCCTTGTATTTGACATAACAGTTCACCATATTAGCGTGATTGTTTTTCTTAGGTGGATATAAACCCGAAAGCAATGCCCAACGGAAACATTCATGATCATTGTTTTTGATGTTTATTACTGCTCTTTTGTTTGTTATATCACGTGGTAATTCAATATATGAAGAACCACGCAATGGTTTATATTTATTAACATTAACGTCTAAGTGGTTTATGTTTACCAAACTCCATCCACTATCTTTTCTTTCAAAGTTTGTTAATCTCTCTGTTATTTCATTTACGAGGGATATGAAAAATAAATCTTTATCACTGCTCACATTAAAAAGTTGATTGTTTAATTGAAAATCAAATGTATTTCTTAGCTGTTTGGTATCCTGACAAAAATTTGCATTTAAAATAAAATTAACTTTTAAAGCACAATGATCTGCAACTGATCGATTTAATAAAGTGAAAATTGTATCTTTATTTTTTTTAAAAAACGATTCGGGGGTTTCAAAGGGTTGGTAATCATTTTTATTACTTGATATTCTGTACGTAGCAACCCTGTTTCGGAATGCATTTTCAATTAGCTGAACGTTGATTAATTCGCTGTCTGAACTAAGAACATTGTTTTTGTGGTTATTGCTTTTCAAATGGTTTGCTAAATATCTTTTTACCACATACACATGGCACACAGAACATTCAATTTTGTCATTATTTTTTGTGCTTACGTCAATACAGCAAGCTTGTGTTGTAGAAGTTGATGCTGAATCACTGCTAGTTGAAGGTTGACTCTTCTTTGTTGATGCCTTAGACACAGGATCCGTAGTTGCCATTTCTATTCCGCCTCCAACTTGTTGGGATCTAAAGACATAAAATAAAATATCACAAATAATATAATTACATCATTACTTATAATATGATTACCAGAAACAAAGATTAATAATAACTACAAAATACTGACTTGTATATTTCTTACAGTGCAAACAATACGCTTGCATTGGTAGGACTCCGTCTACTACATCAGTAGTTGATATATGAATATCCTGTGTTTGATTCCTATGACCCTCACATGGGGTATAATATGGTTTAATATCTTGATCTTCGAAAATTGAATCAGGTAATAAGCCATCAATAAACCACAATCGGATGTGTCTATGAAATTTCTGGATTATTAACTTTTTGCTAAAACTTGCTATCTCGCTACGTTCTAATTTAGGCTCAAGATAAAATGCCATGTTGCAAAACTGAATCACACAACACCACAGGTACAAAACACTGAAACTTCAATTTGCTATAGATAATTTTAAAACTGGGGACCCACTTTTATACCACTATCCCCTCCGTATCCGTAAGTCAGCTAAGGAAACATGTAACAACAGGTTTTAACTTAGATCACCCACCCCAACAAGATGCAAGGTAGAAAAAAAAATGTACAGTGAATTAAATATTTAAACAAATTGATTAACTTACATTTCATATTTTTGTTGACTTAGAGATTCACACAAATTATATATTTCTTGGTCTTCAAAATATTCCTTCTCCGCGTCTTCACATAATTGAAGAAGTTCAACATCACAATTATCATTTCCAATTTGCATGCTATATTATTAAAAATTTATACTTTGAAATTTAAAGTGTTCCTTCAAATTCTATCTCTGATTAGTTAAAATTAAGAAATTTATTCACTTAATCGTAATTGAACACGTGATTTGCAGCTCACTTCGTTTCTAAAATTTAGCCCCCAGCCTCAGCCTTTTTATATGAATTTGTGTTGAAAAAAAGGTCACGGCTGGTGGGGACAGAGGACCACCTAGGTAGGTAGCGACGAGTTTAAACAGGATTTCGGGACAGGTAAATTTTTGTTTGCAGCGGAATGTTTTCTAACAAAAGATTAAATTATCAAAAGAATTCTAAAGAATTTAAACGACAGATCTTTTGTGCATTTACTTTCTATTAAAATCGCGTGTGACTTCAAACCCGATGATTGATTTATATATTTCTCAGAAACGAATAAAAAGTAAGTTATTACCTTCTTCAAAGGACATCTAGTAAAAAAGGTTAAGTTCTCAAGCCGACAGCATCAAGAAAAAACTAATAATAGAAATTGCGACTTTAAATTAGAGCACCAAAGAAGTTTTAAACATCGCACCGCCCCACCTAACTGGTATAAACAAGAATGCAATAAATCACACATCGAATCCTACATTAACAAAAGATCTATATATTATAATAAATAATGGGAACTTCCTTTACGGAAACGTACAGCATACTTACAGGTTGAAACTTGTTCAAAACACAGTCATGTTTATTGTCCACCAATAAATATCAGTCGGTTGTCACATATACCAAAGTTATTTACGAGTTCAAAAAAAAAAAAATAAGACAACGCAAATATCTAGACTAGAAATAATCTAAAATCAATAAAATAATATTTCAAAAATTGGATTTGCATAAAATAATTTACCATAAAAAAAAAAATTAAGACAACACAAATATCTAGACTGGAAATAATCTAGAATGAATAAAATAATATTTCAAAAATTGGATTTGTATAAAATAATTTACCCAAAAAAAAAATTAAGACAACACAAATATATAAACACAAATCTAGAATCAATAAAATAATATTTCAAAAATTGGATTTGTATAAAATAATAAATTTTAGGCAAAAACTGAAAACGAATAGATACTAAATAACTAAAATTGATGGGGTTGAAAAATATACCAGAAGTTTCATATTGTGCTGTAACACATATAGATACGTTGAAATTTGCATATATATTCGCGAAATGTGAATTAGTTACTTTAGGTATAAATTTGATACCTACTCCAGTCCAGACTAATAAAGGGTAATGTAATTGTGTCAGTTCGCGGGGCTTGTTAGATCATTAAAAATCTCGTTAAGTTATATGACCGTTTCTACCCCATTGATTTCCCACCACCAAAACTATACCTAAACTATGGAAACTTTATAGATACATTGAAATTTGCATATATATTCGCGAAATGTGAATTAATTACTTTAGGTATAAAATTGATACCTACTCCAGTCCAGACTAATAAAGGGTAATGTATTTGTGTCAGTTCGCGGGGCTTGTTAGATCATTAAAAATCTCGTTAAGTTATATGACCGTTTCTACCCCATTGATTTCCCACCACCAAAACTATACCTAAACTTTGGAAACTTTAGGTAGTATACCTAGTCTTTCATAAGGAGTAACCAATTAAGCAATTATAAAACCTATTGCAAATACGTAAAGAACAAACTACAACGTAGGAGTATGCCTCTATCGAGCTCGGTAACAATGCGATGTCGAACGAATAGAAAAAGGTGAGCAAGGGTTCTATTGTGGTGTCGAAGAGCGTGTATTGTTTAATTAGCGGAGTGCCTAAGTGCTGAAGGAGGCTCCGGGCACTGTTGAGACCTAGTGCAATCGATTTAAATGGGGGGCTAAACGTACTAAAACATACCAAACTTTTTTTTTTTTTTTTTAGGTTTCATAGTCCGGAAAACCCACCATAATCCCGAAAAACCATTGTTTTGGTGGTGGGAAAATGATGGGGTAGAAACGGTGAATCTATACTACTATAGCACTTTACGGCAGCGAGACATGGACACTGACACAGAGGGACAGGAGTATACTTGAGGCGTTTGAAATGTGGTGTTGGAGGCGGATGGAGAGGATTAGCTGGACTGAGAGAGTGACGAACGAAGAAGTGCTGGAAAGAGTGGAGGAAAAGAGGCAGTTGATGGATAGCGTAGAGTCGAGAAGAGGGAGGATGATGGGCCACCTCATACGACATGACAACTTCATACAGAAGATAGTTGAAGGAAAAATGGAAGGAAGGCGAGGAAGGGGAAGACCTAGAATTAATTATATAGACCAAATTAAAAATAATGTTAAGGTCAGGTCGTACCAAGAGATCAAAGAGATCAAAGATTTGAGATAGGAGGCCTGGGACCGAAGCAAATGGAGAGCCCACTTTGAATTGCACCGACAAGGGCATGGCTCTTAAGTGTTTGATTGATGAATAATATTATAAACAGACGCTAGTCACGTAATGATCAAAGTATTTGCGATTTAAATGTTTTAGACATTATAGATTAGTCAAAGGTATGTTAATTAGTTGGTTGCCAAAATTAAACTCGTAAAAGCGAGTAGTTTTATATCTGATCGAGTATTATGTGCACAGTGTCAAAAAATTAAAAATCTAATTTATTTTGAACATGTATACTTACCTACTTACTAGTCATCAGCCATTAGAATCTAACCTTATATGTTTGTGTTAGGATATCATCTATACATACACGGTGTAACATGAGGAAACCGAATAATTTTAACAGCGTATTCCTGATCATAATTGGAGACTAAAAAGTCGTATAAACTTTTCTGGAATTCGCCTAGTTTCAGAGTTCATCATCATCAACTTAAGAATTATCCTCTTGTCGGTGGAGTATTTTCCAACTATCTCTATCCTGCGCCAGTTCCTTGACCTTTTGATACGACACGGCTCCTACTTTTTCCTTCACTTGGTCCATGTAGCTGCGTCTGGGTTTACCTCGACCTCTCTTGCGTTCTATTCTTCCTTCTAAAATAGTTTTGAAGAATTGATCATGTCGTATCAAATGGCCAATCATTTTTCCACGTCTAACGTCGATAGTTCTCAGGATCGCTCTTCTTTCATTTACTCTTCGCAGTACCTCCTCATTCGTTACTCTTTCTGTCCAACTTATGCCTTCCATGCGTCTCCAACACCACATTTCAAAAGCTTCCATTCTGTTCCCATCTCTTTTAGTTAGTGTCCACGTTTCACTACCATAAAGGGTAATACTCCAGATGTATACTTTAATCACTAGTTTTTTGCTCTTGAGTGACATGTGTGACCTTAATAGTTGCTTCTTCTGGTTAAAAGCTTTTTTGGCCATGGCAATTCGTACAACAATGTCTGGTGTACATCTGGAGTCTCTGGTAATGAAACTGCCTAAATATTTAAAACTTTCTACTTGCTGCATAGGTGTATTATTCAGGACAATTGGAGGATATTTGGTTTTGCGTTTCGAAGCTGTGAGTGTTTTTGTCTTTTTAATATTAATTTTCAATCGTAATTCTTTAAAAACTGTGTCCATCACTATAATTGATTGTTCCAGTTGCGCTGGAGATTCTGCCAATGGTGCAATGTCGTCTGCAAAGCGAATAAAATGCATTTTCTCTCCATTCACCTTGACTCCTCCCTTGTCTAGTTCAATAATCTTTCTTATAGCATGTTCTATGTACATATTGAAAATCAACGGCGAAAGTGGACACCCTTGCCGCACTCCTTGCTTAATTCTTGCATTTCCAGTTTCTTCTCCCATTTCTACTGTCGCCTCTTGCTCCTTATAAAGTTGGTAAATTACCCTTATATCTCTATAGTCAAGTCCTGCTTCTTTCAAAATAAAGTTTCAGAGTTACTATCAATGAAATAAAAAAAACATTTTTTATTTTGACTCAATGCAAAACACTTTTTTGATGGCGATTTCACCCTTTATGGGGTCTAGTCTATACATTCTTATTAACAGATATCAAAGTGCCGAGGAATACTTTACGTAAACTATTTTTTACGAAAAAAAATGTACTAATTTATTTTTATCAACAGTTTTACCGATAACATTTATGTGTTTATGTTCAAAAGCATTTAAAAAATCGAAAAAAAAGCAAAAAAAAAATTTTTTTTAGCGAAATTTACCTAAATTTCTATAACATTTATTACGCCTTATGACCTCAGGAATTCGTGGTGAAAATCTCTCGCAATGCTCACGAGCACCGTGTATAGAGGTTGTTATGTATCTCCAAAATAGGCCTTTTGCTTCGTATGAATCAGTTATTTTTTTCTTTTAATTTTTAGTGTTTCGTACCAATACTTGGTTTACGAAACACTTATGGGATCACTCCGGTCGCCGAAATCGCTAAAACGCGTCTTTCTCGGAAACGAAACGGTTTAACGTAGAAAGCTGAAATTTAGAATAGGTATAGAAAATGGCGGCTGTAACAAGGTGCCGAGGCTTTAACTGCTTAAATTTAATTTTATGAGGAAGTTTAGGGGAATTAAGGGGGAAAGTGAATTTTATTTTTCATTTGTAAGAAACGTGTGGGGTACATTGGTACCCCAAGAAAGCCTGCAAAAGTTAGGACAGCTGACTGATTTTGACTTCATTTTACGAGCAGTAATTTTGATAAAAAACGCATTTGAAAATGTAGTTTTTCATACAAAAATTACGGCTCTGTCCCCGCGTTTTTTTTCAGAAACTATAGCTAACTAGGAACTGAGAACTGAATAGTCCACTAAACAGACCCTGCAGATGACGGCATAATTATTTGGTAGACCTATCTTTAACAGTTTTCAGACCATGGATTGACCTTAGGTTACTATAGGACTCGATATGTACCTACAGTCAATTTACAGTGGTAATTTCCTATGATTTATACATTAAAAGCATAAGAGAAAAATAGTACATACAAAATTAAACTTTACTCAACGGTTATAAGTGTAAATATCGAACGAGCCTTCCCACCCGAGGAAAATTATTTTGAAAGGAGACCGTCAATTCCAGGCCCACTAGCGATAATGGTCTCGTATAAGGTTTGTTCTGCAATTTTAAGCAAATACCCATTTTATTACGAGAGTAGACAAAATATTTCATGAAAATGAAACGGGAATTAGAAATACAAAATAAAAAGTAATTTCGTTGATCCTTCCGCGATCCAAATAGTGCTTAATAAGTTGTTAACGTCTTTACAGCATTGACATAAGGTCAACTTTACCTGGACTGAGACGAAACAGACATTTTTAGAAAGGAGTTACGTTTACTATACTAATCTAGTTTATTATTCTAGTTTGACACTGTCATCCAAGTCTGCCGCATGAAGTTATAATTTTAAACTGGAGTATACTCTTCGGCCACAAAGTGGGGCCGAAAGAAAGGGAGCTGCGTTTCATTTTGACTTAGGGCTTTATGACGGCATTATATCATGCTCTTTCGATAACGAAGCGCACTTTTTTTTCAATTTAGTAATGTCTGATACTCGTATGGATTTATAAAAAGTGGATGTAATTGTTGCACTTTTTCCCTAACCACAGATGAACCTTATTACCGTGCAAAACAGTCGTTCATAGGTGATTAGAAAAAAAAACGGTCCGATAGAGGGGATAATAAACTTTAGATTAAATATGTTTGTATGCATGTTGTTGTCGCGAATAAATGTTTTCTTTTCTATTTTTTTAATTATGGGGGCGGTGCCTCACTCGCGCTCGTTACGAAATTGACACACATTGACATTTTGACTTGTTGTCATGCTGGCATTATTGTCTAATGACGACATAACTCCCTAATTCAAAACGATACGCAGCTCCCTGTATTACTCTCTTTCGGCCTCACTTTGTGGCCCAAGAGTATACTCCAGTTTAAAATTATAACTTCATGGATACTAGTAGTAGCGCACTAACAGAGCTAAACCTTATCTCTTTGTAATTAGTTCTACGATTGTTTAGTTCATAGTAGCAATGATGGTTTGACAGTCATTATCTTTGTTTATCTAAATACAAGAAATCAGCGGCAGGATCAAAATATGACTTTTTATTATTTTCTTATGTTTTTCGTTTCATTATCATGTCAGATTTTGTAGATATTCTTTAAAAAACCGGTAGTTATTTTGTGTTATACTGTAAACCATAAACATGTACGCTTTTAAATATTGTCCTTATCACATTCACGTTTTTTCATCCCCGATTTCTCAATTTTCCCGTTAGATTTCATGATTATTTTATGACCGTCCTGATCTAGAAATTAAGGCGAATGTTTTGATACCTACTTCATAATTATACGCACCTTAATGAGCTGGGGCAAATCGCCTAACAAAAATTGACGATCTCCTTTGTGGAAATAAATTTGAAAATAGAACTCCATACTACACTGCTGTTTTCTTGTTTTTATCATATAGTAGATAACAAGTTTAAATTTCGAACAGGCCTTCAAAGCAACGCACGTCGTCGGGTGACAAACAAATTCACAAATTACCTACTACCGTAAGTTTATAGCCGTAATAAAAATAAAATATAAAATCCACCTTGTTTTGTTACCAATACGGTTGTATTGGTAACAAAACAAGGCGGATTTTAGTCTACTTATTTTTTTTGCAATTTGTGAGATTTAGTTGGTTGTCATCTGACAGTATAGAGAGTTCAACCGAGTTATACCCTTAGAGAATTCAACCAACCGGAGTCGCCATTGATAGGCGTTCCTCTCTGCCGAAAACATATGATCAGTGATCATATACTTGTATGGACTGACGTTTATCTGACGTAGCGATTTCAGAATCAGAATCAGAATCAGAATCAATCGTTTTATTCGTGATAAACCATAGTTGCATACAAAAGTATAAAAAAATATAGAAACAAAAGAAATATAGAACATAGTAGGTATCCATAGTTTACCACGAAATGGACCCGCCTCAGCATTATGCTGATCCGAAAGCCAGCGCTGATCTTCCGGCGGGACCATTTGTGGGCCACGATCGCAGCTGTACGACACAGCCTTACTATACAATACAGTTGAACGCAGCCACTTTGCTGAGCGCAGACGACGACTAGCGCCATCTAGTCTGCGAATATGATAACGTGTGACATTGACGTAAGAGGCCAATGCCGTACAACCAGATATGAAATAAAGATACATTATTGGAAAAAAAAAATACTTTTACAACGTTAATATAAAAGCAAAATATGTGGAACAAACGTGATTACATTCAAAATATTTAGAGTAAATCATTCAACATAAATAAAGAACACTACCTAGGTGGTTTAAGCTTACACAGTTACATAAAATTATGCCAAAGTGAGAGTTTATACAGCTGACTATGGAATAAGCTTGGCTTTACATTGTTACCAGTTTATACAGTACACTGGGGAAAACAAAGCTGGGGCAAACAAACAGATTTGTACGTTACGTACGAATAGCCAAACATTTGACGTTACCCTCCCCCACAAAAATCTGTAGACTTTTTTGTATAGAAAATGACAGACATGGCTACTCCATCCGGGTTTAATTCTCTAAGAGTTTACTTCATGTCTATCCGGAAAGAGGAGTGTCGTAGTATGTAAGTATGAGTTCCAGTATAAACCAATACACTTCTCTTTCCGAACAGACTTTAGGAAGACTCATTATTTAATATTTGAGTTTATACGACCACATTTAAATAATTTGATACAACCGCCTAACATCTCATCATATATCTATTGTATACGTATAATAAAGCAAAGGAGGGTAGAAAATCTGTACATTGAAGATATTAGCAAAAATATTAATAGGTAGCTCTTAAAATCGATAACGACGATAACAGATCAGTATTTGACAATTTTTAGAACTTTTGTCTGTTTGTCTGTTTTTATATTACCAGTTGGCATAAAAACAGCTGAACTGATTTCTATAAATAATATTGACTTTATGGTTTTAGCGGGTAGAACATAGTATGGTAAATGCAATTATTATAACGCTGAGTTCAAGTCACAAATTGATATTGGTTTATTTGCAGACATTATACATAAATAATGTATTAGGTTTTTTCATATTCTTAATAAAAAGTATTTAAACATGGTAAATACGAAACCCTAAAAACGGAAATCGAAAAAATGCCCAGAGCTAAATTAACCACAACGCTATCTCTCGCAGGATTGTCTTACTAACTAAGACGTCACTGAGCAGCAGTTATCTGACAACAAAGTTCGTAGTTTAGTTTAGGAAAAAAAAACCACGTGATAGGTGGCAAAAAAGGGGCTACGGCAGAGAAAAGACTCACTAAACGAATTCTTTTCATACCATAAATGGTTAGGTTAAATGTTTAAGACGGGAGCAAAACGAGTATCAATAAAGTTAACTGCGTGGTAAATGCAAGTGGGGGGCGCCAAGAAAAAACACGCTAAACGATATTTATTCATACCAAAAACAGTTAAGTTGAATGTTTAGAACGGAAAGGAAATACACACTAATCGATTTGTATTCATACCGTAAATGGTTAGGTTAAATGTTTAAGACGGGAGCAAAACGAGTATCGATAAAGTTAACTGAGTAACAAGTGCAAGAGGGGGGCTCACAAAGAAAAAATACACTAAACGATATTAATTCATACCAAAAATGGTTAGGTTGAATGTTTAAGACGGGAGAAAAAGAATGTTGACAGAGTTTACTACATGTCAGGAGGTAAAAGGAGGGCTCGGGGGGCGGGGCCTCCCCGCACAAAGAAAAGACATAACAATAGATTTGTATTCATACCATAAATGGTTAGGTTAAATGTTTAAGACAGGAGCAAAACGAGTATCGATAAAGGTAACTGAGTGACAAGCGTAAGGCGGGCTCGAGGGCGGAGCCCCCCGCACAAAGAAAAAATACGCTGACCGCTATTAATTTTTAGGTTTAGGTTTAAGATCATTTAATCTCATTAAGAATTTTACAATTCACTTACACGAGATAAAACATTAATACTAAGTAAAATATACATGGATATGAGTGTACAGGCACAACATTATAATTGTAACATTCATAAATTTCATAACGTAAAAGAAGGGTATCTGAACAAATGACAATTTACGAACCGCGCGCATTGCGTGCAGCTAGCGACGAAAACAACAAAATATAATAATTCATAGCAAAAATGGTTAGGTTGAATGTTTAAGACGGGAGAAAAAGAATGTTGACAGAGTTTACTACATGTTAGGAGGCAAAAGGGGGGCTCAGGGGGTGGAGCCCCCCCCGCACAAAGAAAAGTCACACTAATCGATTTGTATTCATACCAATGGTTAGGTTAAATGTTTAAGACGGGAGCAAAACGAGTATCGATAACATAAAGTTAAATGAGTGACAAGTGTAAGAGGGGGGCACAAATAAAATACACAATAAACCATTTATATGCCTACGCACGCAAGCGAAGCCTCGGGTACAGCTAGTATAACATAAAAACCCTCTTAAGGTCACACGGTGAGGATTATTTGTTAACCTTATGGTACGAAACACTTGGTGTCCCGAGTTCTGACTCGGACTTGGCCAGATTTTTTTTAATTTATATTAATCAGTTTTTTTATTATTTTACATATAGGCATGGGTGAATAGCCCTCGCTATCGATACGGGCGGCCATTTACCCTGAATTTCAGGGCAAAAGGGCCTGAAGCTGTTGACAAGTGAAACTGTAATACATTGGTCAGGCGCCAGGACACAAAATATTTGAAACCCGACAACCCGACTATAAATAAGTCTAGTTCAATATCTTGTATAGTTACAATTTTCCCATACTGTTCTGAAATTCCATGTTTCCATCGATCACTATTGAGATACAAAGAAGAGCTACCAATTATTTAATAATTATGTTTTTAAATCAGAAAGTAAACTGTGGAACCATAACATAAGATACTAGTTAAAAAGCCAGAGAAAGGAGTAAAATATGATATGACACCAAGTCATTAAGGAGCAGTATGCCAAATAGGCTTAAAACTGTTCATATCTGATTACAGATTCGGATGAAATTCCTTCCCATTGCTCTCCGAAATCTAGGCGTATAAACTTTTGTGAAACTACTATAGATTATGTTTTTTTTATTATACTCATACATATCCAACAATTCATTCATCTTTTATACGACAGTTGGCTACTCACGTGCTTACTACTATAGAAGTGCCACGCCATTTCACACTTTAAGATTTTATTCATGAAATCTCGATTTATATTCGACCACTTTCTTTCGTGAGAGAATATTTAGCCAAGAATGTCCCATGAAGTACAATTCGAAAACCTAGTACCTTTCCACATTAAATGAATATATGAAGCTACACAACGAGACAAGACTTTTCAAAACGACAAAGTATTAAGGTGGACATGTTACGGTGACTACATTTCAAAACGTTGTAAAGAGGTTTTATCACTATAGATGATCGTTGTATTATGAGCAATATTGTTATCGTGATAATCCCTATAATTGATTCGGTCACTTCGACCCCTATTTTCCTTTGGATAAGGTTTCATTTTGCTTGTTTTAGCAGCAAGTAAGTGATGGTACGAAATGGTAGCGATACTCTATAGGACCAACTTAACGCGCGCAGCACAATTTATCTATAATTTATGGTTAGTTTAGAGTTCACGCGCCTCAAATCGGTTACGGATGGATTATAAACGTATATTATTTGGATTTGACTTTTCTAAAATCAGTTTAGTGAATTAACTACGGATTTACATACAGACAACTGTCTAATCTGTGTGTGGGTGGATATCGTTATATATTTGATGGCTGCGAAATGTAATAAATGATATGTTTTTTATTCGCTGGTAGAACCGTACCGGTAGCTGGACAGGAGCAATAATAAATCTTAGATTATATATAAAATGTTGACTTTATGTCCCGCCTACGGCCGAGTTTTCCAATAAACAGCTTTTTATTTTGTTTTTCTTTTAACTAATAATGAATAAGTAAATAAAATTTGATACATTGCAGCAAGCTATATCCGACCGAGATTTTTTTTACATGTTTATGCTTTATTCGACATACCTACGCGAAATTCAATTTGCAAGCTTCAACTGATACAAGCTTGTCAAGCTAACAGTTTGAATACCTATATATGCTTATACCCATTCGCAGATTAAACACTAAATAGACTGACAACTCATCAAAACTCGTCAAATACAGATCACCAATTTAACTGTCAAACTTCTGATTAAAACAAAACAAAAGAATGCTTAGGGTATGAACGACATCCGCAAGTCCGCAACCATAAATTAGGACTCGTAACTTTCTCTAACCATCGACCAATCTGCCAGAAACGTGACACTGGCCGTATCGCGTCACGCGCAATATAACAATAAATAAATAACCAATAACATAAAATATTTATAGGCGTGCCTTCCACATAGCTGAACTTCAAACAATCACTGCCATGGAATAAAAAAAAGTTTAACGCGATAAATATTAACTTTAAGGCTGGCGGGACAGAGTATAAACTCCTTTGTTTGTGTTGGCTTAAAGATGTCATTGAGGCTTGTACTAAATCAGCATAGTTAATGTAAAAATTGATTTCCCATGTCGAGTGGCGATTGGTGGCCGTTCGGAGCGTGGGCGCAGTGGCACAGAACAAAGAAGGACAGAAGGTGTGGTTTGGTGACTTGTGGTGTCTACAACTGTGACAGAACCAATTCACTTCGTGTTGAAATGAAAAGAAAAGAAAAATGTTTATTCGGTGCAATGAAGAGAGGAAAAATATGAAATATACAAAAAAAAATGTACACCAAAACCACACCACACCAAAAGGGTAACCACAACGCTGATTTTCAGGGCAACCAGAAATTAAAAACTATACTTAACCTAACTAGTGACAACAATATTTCCAGTTGACATTCATGTCACTACTGGCAGCCTCACTTGACCGGCTTTGAAATATTGACACGGTATTGACATTGGGATTAGCCCTAACATTCGTGTTTCATATATTTCCTTTCTATGTTAAACTAAAGTGACCACCGTTTCACAACGCAAACTTAATTTAAGAAATTAATTGAGGTCGTTAGATATTGGTTTACACGCACTTAGACATTAGAAATTTATTTATATTTGATTGTCGAAAAGCCAGTGGGTAGTGTCTCTTCTCTTACTTTACCTACAATGTTTTAATTTGTTTTGTTAGAATAACCGATTACCTAACCTTAGATAATGTAAGGAAATATATGTAAAATGAGTGTACTCGTATTCCATTCGCCGACAAATTGTTTCGCACGTTGGCGAAGTTTTGTAGTAGTTTTAAGTATTTTTATTTCTGAACAATAAAAAAATAATAAAATAATTTTTAAGAAAAAAAAACCGACTTCAATGGGGGTAGCCGGTGAAGGATTATTGTAGATGGTGCACTTAGATTCCATACAATGAAATAACTTGCTTAAAAAACGCAGCGGAGAGGACAAATCGCCAAACGTGAACTATGCGTCGTTGAAGAGTTCCGTTCTGATTATCATCAGCAGTTCCACTTCATCAAATGTCACTCTTTTGAATGAAAATGCTTGATTTGTTGATAAAAATACAAAAGTCACTTTATGTATGCCTTTAAGATTTGAGGAATTCCCTCGATTCCTCGTGGAACTCATCATCAGAACTTGAGCTTGACGAAAATTGGTCCTGACAATCTAACTTGCTTAACAAACATAGCGAAGAGGAAGAATCGCCAAACATGAACTATGCGTCGTTGAAGAGTTCCGTTCTGTTCATCATCAGCAGTTCCACTTCATCAAATGTCACTCTTTTGAATGAAAATGCTTGATTTGTTGATAAAAATACAAAAATCACTATGTGTAAGCCCTTAAGATTTGAGGAGTTCCCTCGATTCTTCATGGATCCCATCATCAGAACTTGAGCTTGACGAACATTTGTTCTGACAATTAAACTTGCTAAACAAACACAGCGAAGAGGACGAATCGCCAAACGTGAACTATGCGTCGTTGAAGAGTTCCGTTCTGATCATCATCAGCAGTTCTACTTCATCAAATGTCACTGTTTTGAATGAAAATGATGGTTTTGTTGATAAAAATATAAAAATCACTATATGTATGCCTTTAAGATTTGAGGAGTTCCCTCGATTCCTCATGGATCCCATCATCAGAACTGCGTTTTGACAAAAACGGGACCAATCTGTATATATATACTTACAATCAAAAAAAGAATTTTCAAAATCGGTTCAGATATGACGGAGTTATGGAGTAACAAACATAAAAAATAAAAAAAAAAAAAAAAAAAAAAAAACATACACGCCGAATTGAGAACCTCCTCTTTTCAAATCTTGAAGTCGGTTAATAAAAACAAACGACGCCCATGATTATTTCATTGCAGAGTAACAAAAGAGATTAGATTCTCCATCCTCAAGCACTAAGAGTGCTAGGCGAACTGATCCGTGACTCGTCGCTGCGGGGCCGCGCTATCGACTTGATAGCGCGACCGTGTAATTTATCTAGTATTAGTATGTCTCACGAAAGTTTAAATTCAACAAAAGAGATACTTTATTTAATTATTTGATCGTCAAATCAAACTTGGTCACACTCTATGCATGTTTTTCTGAGCCCCATGAAGATAATTAAAGTTAGTGCATTCCAATATTTACGCATTTAGGCATTCGAAAAAAGTATCAGTAAAAATGTTTTGGATATTATAATTTTACAAGCAAAATTTTTTTAAGTAAAAAAAAGGTTTAAGAATGCCTATAATGCGGATCTTCTGTGCAGCATTATGCTATGTTTTAGTTAAGGTGATAAATAATAATTTACTCTTCTTTTCGCCTTTTCCCACGATTGTTATCAGAGAGTTAAGAATCCTCTGTCTCAAGGGTTGTCATATGGAACCATGGGAGGTTTATGGAAACCTATAAAACGTTGTTAGGTTAGGTTTAAAAGTTTAAGTAAACGTTTTAATAACGCATAATAGTAGTTAATTAGTATGAGGATACGTTTTTACTAAACCGACTTTAAAAAGGGATCAGGTCTTTAATTAGGATGATTAGACTAGGTAAGATTTTTTTACTGCCCTTTATACATTTTTGAAGATAAAGCGTTAGCACCCGAAGAATTAAAATAAATAAGAACTTCAAAAGGATTCCGTCTCAACGAGGTGTTATTTTTTTGTACCGACTTATGCCCATGCGACACAAGTAATTAAATTTTAAAAATATTGTATTAAGGCTTAATAAGGTTACATAAGATAAATACCGCTTTGCCTATAGGTACCTGTAATACCTGTATATTCAGTATAATACGGTTACTGTCTAAGACACATTATAATGGTCTAAGAGCTGGCCACGTCAGATATGACACAATAATGAGAGCAATGAAACCTGTCTAGTTAGACTACTTTACCATCCTTATTGCTAGATCCGGGCATCTGGCAGCTTTTAATGGGTGGAGGTCAGAGTGACAGACCAACAAAGTTTTTAATTTGGAAAAAAGTAATACCAAAATAGGTAAAAACTGCCAAAGTTGTTGTCTTTTATAGAGGACAGGGCCTATATTTAAACATTACATTAAAAACCATGGTATATAATTGGGGAAACAAAAACAGTAGGTGACTAACTAAACATTGCATTACACATCATTTGGCACTACTTGCCCCCAACAGAATCTTCTGAATATGATATAATCTAATTAATTACATAATTTCCCATAATGTTGCATCAAACCCAGAACTCTAAGATTAGTTATCTTCAAGTTATTTGCATTCTTTGACATCCACCACTTTACAGCTGCCAGATGTCCGGATCTAGAAATAAGCATAGTATAGCAAACTAACTAGAGGGGTTTCGTTGCTCTCATTATTGTGTCATATCTGACGTGGCCAGCTCTCCGTCTATAAGTGAGAAAGATCCAATTTTAATTTTTTATAGTTCTTGGGTACTCAATCTATTAAAAATTTGAGGACTTGCGAGGGTCTTACTCAAGACACTAAAGGTGAAAAAACTTATCTACAGAGTTAATTGACAGGTAATAAATACAATTGATACAATATTTTTCACTTCACCACCGCGAGGAAAATACATTACAATACATTACAAAACGTTACAAATCTTATCAAAACGGATGGTTTAAAATAATTAACAGTAATTTAAATCATTAGCACAACCAACCTGATCAATAACTCGCAATTTTGCTTTAATTTACTGTTTTATGTACCTACATGAAGATAAAATTGAATTTTACAAGGTGATTTCAACTGATAAAGCGAGCGGTTGAGGTGAAAAATATTCACGGTGTAAGTAAGCATTATGCTACTTAGTAACCATGAGTAACCCACACTTAACCCTAAGATTATTACAAGGGTCTTATCGCATCATTTCGCATCTGCTCAGATATATAACCTCCGAGGTCCATAAACTGAAAAACCGCATGTCGATGCATTACAAAACAAAGAGCGACTTAACCTCATATAAAACTAGTGTCATTAACAAATAGATAGATTTACAGGCACCATAATGCTTTCTGAAACTCACTTGTTATTACCAACTTAAAGTGGTAACTAACATTCAAAATGACATTGAAAATTCGCCCTTAATCTTAAAGCTCTTTTACGATATGATTATAGTTTGATAGAAGCAAAATTATGTTGGTAATCTACCGCCACCCAGAGCGTATTGCCTATAAAGGCATGCAATTTACAACCAAGCTAACTGAGTTGAAAACTCTGGCATGTTATTTCTAACTAATGGGGGAGATAGAAAAATGTAGGATTTATGCGTACATTGCGGCTTGACAAGGCTTGGTTCCTACAAAGTAAGTGATAGATATTATATGAGCCTACTTGATCCATTATTATAAATCTAGCTGTCTCTCAACTCAATGGCCGCTTTTACACTAAACCGTGGATGGCAAATTATCGTCACGATATTCTGGTGCGCTCACATGTAGGGTTTCGTACTATGAGACAGATTCGTCCAGCGAGGTCACAAAACGTGAACATACATGTGAGCGCACCAGAATATCGTAACGATAATTTGCTGTGAACGGCAAAGTATAAAAGCGACCAATGTAGGGAACCTACTGTACAGTGTATAATTTTATGGAAACTTTGTTAATGAATTCCATTCATGCAATTTTTCTGGCTGCAGCTATGCGTGGTTGCGGTTACGCATATATTCTTATAAAAATATATTTTAGTGATTTATAGGTTCCGTTTTGTCAGTTGAAGAAGACAAAATATTTTTGAAATCATTTGTTTTCAGCTATTCATACCCAATAGCGCGGGTAAACAACTAAACATTCGTTGCTGCTCTGAAAACACACTTTTATCTATAGGTACAAGGATAATTAAAATGGGGTCACCTATTCCTTTACAATAGTTTCATATAAGGTGAGGCGTTTTCATTTTCCTTGAGTAGTCCTCGTCCTTAGTATTAAGAAGTATTTAGTTAAAGACTTGTAAAAATACTACACCACGAGACGCCCTCCGAAGTTGACTACTTATATTATACACAGAGTTATGTCGTTTTTATTTATAAATACATACGTGCAAATAGCAACACTCTTAACTGTACATCGGTGGACCTCATTACAAAAGGCATAATAGACGGAGAGCTAGCCACGTCAGATATGACACAATAATGAGAGCGACGAAACCACTCTCGTTAGTTTGCTATACTATGCTGGGTTACCTATGTTTTACCAAAAAATGTTTGACAAATTATCAAGTTTGGGAAATGAAATTTGACCAAAATAAATTTGGTAAAACGGCAGGATCCCACATAATTAGCTTATATCATTTCCAAAACTTTCTGATGGGGAAAAGTAGTCCAAAACGACGTATAATGTAATTCATAGTTTGTCGCCTACTGTTTCTGTTTCAGTAATAATACGCCATTTTTTTGTTGTATGTTAAAATATAGGCCCTGTTCTTTATAGCTTAGACAATTTCGTCAGTTTTTGCCTATTTCGGTAATACTATTTTGCAATTCAACAATTTTGCTTGCCTGTCACACTGACCTCCACCCATTAAAAGCTGCCAGATGTCCGGATCTAGCAATAAGGATCTAGTATTGCAACCTTACTAGGTGGGTTTCGTTGCTCTCATTATTGTGTCATATCTGACGTGGCCAGCTCTTAGTCCATAAGGTCCACGGGGTCCACCGATGGGCGGTTAACAGTGTGGGGGATGGTACTACAGAGATTCATTAATATTGACGTTATGACAAAATTGTATGCCTGTGTGTTTAATTACTGTCACCTATAATTTGTTGACAATTAAAAAAACATAGCAATTGATAAAAATAACGTTTTTACCCCTTTATGTAAATGAGCGCGTTTTCTTATGCAAGGATTACTGATTTGAGCTTTCTAATTAATTACCATTATTATTTTCGAAAATAAAAATTAACTTTCTAAACGGTAGCGAGAGGTGGTAACTTTTTTTATTGTCATATTTTTGTCTGTAATCTCAAATCTCATTGCGTCCAATTTGCACCAATTTATCAGTGTGGGGTCTGTTAAGATATTTACCAACTTTTATTTGTTTTTTTTTATCATCATATCAATTAATCGAAATATAATAATGTGTTCAGAATTTTGCACCTTCGTATCACAAATGCTTCGTATACGTATTTTTTGCGTTGACTGTGAAAAAAACGCCAGAAATGCCGTGAACTACCTTGAGGCAAAATTATTATTTGCGTGATAATCTCAAACATGTACATATAGTCTTTAGTCATGACGGTATAATTTATATTTATCGAAACAATTAAAAACCGTAATACGATTCCGGGATCACAGATTTGTTACACGGCCTCGTAAATTCACAGCACCTATTTTATAACTTTGTCACAGTAACGTGTAAAATGCCGAAGTAGGTTGAATAAGTCAATTCGGAAAACGAAGAGGTGCTAAAGTGTCTAGTGACTTTTAGATTGATCGTACAAAGGTGCTAATGACAGTTGAGGTGGGTGTTATTTTAAGAAATGTCGCCATTAAACAGTAAACACGCTATGGAACTTCTATGGTACATTCGATAAGTTTTATATACACATGTCTTGGAATAGTAATCCGTGCGTAATACAGCCTGAATTTACTTATAGCTAGCAATTTATAGCAAACTGTCGTCTAGGCTATGGTTTGTTCGACAGATAGACAATAAACTGGAAGTATAAGAAATGCATTAAGTCTTTTCTAGTTAAACTACATCATAACATAAGCCACAGCATACTCGTAAGGTTTTATACAGTAACTAAAAGTTTAGTAGAATTCTGATGAATTCCGTCTTTTCAATTAAATTTTGCTGAAATTGATCAGTAAATCCTACAGTTGAATCCGTTGTAAAAAAAGGTGAAACCTTTGGCAAGTTAGCCACAATCTTATTATTTTGCATTTTAAAGCCCGATCGTGCTAGACGGCCGAGAGATTTTATCTCCATCCTAAAAATAAAGTGATTTATTGAAGCTCTAAAATATGAGATACAATAGCTTTTAAATATTATAAACCTACTATCTATTGCAGCTTTGAAACGTCAAAATGTGAAATACGTCAAGAGTCTGCACCGCGCCTCAAAACGCTCCATACAAAAAACGTGAGGTGCGTGACGTCACCTGCGTCCAAGTTGCAGAAAACTGTTCGGGGGTGAATATCAATTTTCGCTCGAAATTTTCTAATTTCTATGACGCAATTTTTTTTTCATGGTGTTACGATATTGATCAACATACCTAATAAAGGACTCAAATTTATATAAATAAAACTAATTCTGCCTTAATGTTGACGTAGGAGTTTTATGTTTTAGCAGTTTCAAAATTACATTTCCAAAGAAATTAGAATGGCACCAAAGAAATTATAAATTATACCAAAGAAATTAGATAATTAAGAGATGCTTGTTCGAGTTTTATATGCTGGTGGTGGTTTGTTATATTTTTTTGTCGTGGGACGGTGGGAACATTAATTGCAACCAAAAAACGGGTAGGTTGTATAAAGGATGCAACCGATTGGAGTACATAAAACGTCTCGCGTGCTAAGAGGACAAAAGCCGTGCTTGCGTGATGATTGTGTTCAGTCTAATGCATTAATTGAAGAGATTATAACAAGTTCCACCAGGGTCAACGTGGGGATCTCGAACACTGGTATCTCCATCTCTTACTGATCGAGCTGTAACGCGCTAGTTTTGTATATTCGCACTCGGTAGCCCCAAATAGCAGCAGTCGTAAATTTTCTGTAAAAAGCTCCTATTTTTAATTTTACAGCTTCAAGTGTAGGATTTAAAAAATATTATTTATCCCATTGAAAAAATGTAATGCGTAACTACTTGATTGTCTTGGTGACTCTCCAAAAAATCAGTCAAAGATTCATCGTGGCTTCATAAGGAACAAATGACGGTCTCTGATCATAAATTGACAGATCATTGACAGCCTGGTCTGGTCCCTGACAGTCCACTGTTCTCAATATCTTAGAATATTAAAAGAAAACTTCATAAATACGATGAAATAGACGAAATTTACAATGCAATAGAGCAAAACTTGCTTATTATTATTTAGGAAAAAATTACGCAGAACTTTACTTAATATATACTAAACATCATTAAAATTGGATCAAATAAAAGTTAATCTGAAGCATTAAAAAAAATCCTAAGCATTATCTAATTTCAATGGACTAATTCTAATTTCTTTGGGGCCTAGTGCCAAAGAAATCCGATGAAATTAGCGCCAACGAAGTTAGAAAAGCATACAAAATATTTTTTTATCCGTAACTATTTAACATATGGATTTGCTTTACAAGTACACGTATAGTAAACAGTAACATGTATGCGCTATAAAAATATAAAAAAATACAAATCACATTTGACTTGAAATTTCAGTCCCGAAGAAATTAGGCACTTACAGGCAGAAAATCCTCAAACGGCGATATAATTTTTTTTTTTTACGATAAACATTAACTTCACACAGGTTTACACTCCTTTGGTGTTATAAGGCAACTGGAAAAGTGCCCGGTTATTATTAAGGGTTTGAATTAAGTTTTTTGGTGAGACAAAATATGGCAGATGATAACTTTCGATTAGTAGGCCAGCAAAAATATATTGTAAAATGTATGAATAATTTAACATACAGACTAAATGGTAAGACTATTAGGGAGGATATTTTCCCCCGAAATTGGGTATTTTTAATCGTTGGAAAATAAAAACACGGTGGTGGACGCGCCAAAGAGCTTAGGTTTTTGAGGTTTGACATTTTTTTTTAATACCTTCAGCATCAAAATCTGACATTCTTAATGATGAATATATTGCTTTTTAGATTGATCTTCATCCACAAAAAAAGTTTACTGTTTTAACTATATTTCAAAAGTTAACATGCCGAGACATGAAAATTGATATTCACCCTCGGAAGGAATAAGATTTTGGAAGATTTTTGACTGATATTCGTCTTCGGTTGCCGCGATAGTTATTCATTTACAGCGTTCGTGGTCAACGGGTCGACCCGTTGACCACGAACGCTGTAAAGTGTCCGAAACGTCGGAATGTAATTTAAGCTCAGTACACGCGATATAATCCGTTTTTAGTTGTTTTATTTCAATTTTTGAATGAATGAAATTAAATTAAAAATATTTGAAATTAAAAATATTTATTTGGTGCAAAGAGAAGAGACACATAATCTATACATATAATAAAGCTGAAGAGGGTCGAAAGTCTGTACATGGAAGATAATCGAAAAAAAGTTGGCTGGGGATACTTAGAATCGATAACAGAACACGTTACAACAATTTTTAGAATTTTTGTCTGTTTGTCTGTTTATCTGTTTGTCTGTTTATTTGACCGCGCATCACGTGAAAACGGCTGAACGGATTTTGATGAAATTTTGTATAGAGATAGTTTGAGTCCCGGGAAAGGATAATATATAGTTTTAATCCCGAAAATCAACCCTGGTGTGGGTGAAAATGGGGTTGAAAGTTTGTATGGAGAATTTTTAACCGCTGAAACGATTTAGATAGGAATGAGTATGGAGATAATTTGAGTCTCGAGAAACGTCATAGGATAGTTTTCAAACCCTTGTGGGGGTGAAACGGTTGGAAGTTGGTATGAGGAATTTTTTACCGCTGAATTGATTTAGATGGAAATGTGTATAGAGATAGTATGGGTCTCGAGAAAGGACAAAGGATAGTTTTTACCCCAAAATCAACCCTAAAGAGGTGAAAAGGGAGTTGGAAATTTGTATAGGGAATTATTAACCGCAGAATCGATTTAGATAAAATTTGGTATGGAGATAATTTGAGCTCTGGAAAAGGAAATAAAATAGTTTTATCTCGGAAATTATCCCTTAAGCGGATGCAAAAGGGGTGGAAGTTTACATGCGGAAGAAACAACCAATAACCGCTGTACGTATTTAGATGAAATTTGGTGATAATTTGTAATTTTTTTGTCAAGGTGTTCATATTGATAACATGTTACCCGTCGATGCTTTAAACTTACCTTTACCCGCTCTTAAGAAATATTTGAGAATGCCATGAACGTCAAAGGGTTATTCCAGGTTCGAGGACTATATATGACGGACAAAGATGCATGGCCCAAACCAAAAAACTACTACAAAATCATCTAACATTTATAGGACACCGTTAGGTAGGAAAACATATCAAACGTTTTGTGAAGCAGTCAGGTTAGGATTTATTTTTCTTTATAATTAAACAATAGGTACATTATCTGTCTCTCAAGCTGTTTTGATATGTCTTCTTGAAGAACTACGCATTATTTTGTACCTTTAAGATATAATAATGTATTACTTACTGTTTTGAAAAAAATAAGTCCCGTCGAGTTTCTTTTCGGTCATAAATGTCATAATACTTCTTAGGCCAGAGGTGTAGGGTTAGAACCGGTGGTAGTTTTGGAACGAAGTTCCTTATCGGACGGTTCGCGGATGGGAGGCTAGGCGAAAAAAAGTCACGTGACCGTCACGAAAAAGCGTCACGTCACGAAAACGCGACACGCATACGATTGAGAAACATGTAAAATGGAATGAAATAAAAAATATATAAAATAGAATAAAGTGAAGTGTAGTGAAAAGTTAAAGTGAGAAGTGACAAAGAGATAAAAGTGAAGAAACTGAATGGTCGAGAACCTAAAAGTAAAAAATGGCAAAATTTTCAATAATTTCAAAAATTTCAAAAATTTCCAAAAATTTCAAAAATTTCAAAAATTTCAATAATTTCAAAAATTTCAAAAATTTCAAAAATTTCAAAAATTTCAAAAATTTCAAAAGTTTCAAAAATTTCGAAAATTTAAAAAAATTCAAAAATTTCAAAAAATTCAAAAAGTTTCAAAAATTTCAAAATTTCAAAAATTTCAAAAATTTCATAAATTTAAAAAAATTTGAAAATTTCAAAAAAATTCAAGCTCAGTTACCGTTCGCACTAGAAAGCTGAAATTTGGTAAGGCCTGATAACAACTTTCAATAAAAACTATATTGAATAAAATCTGTTCAGCCGTTTTTGAATTATCAGTCAAAAACGCATAGTGAAAGGAAGTGCCGAATAGTAACATTACGTAAGCGCCGCCAAATATCCCTTGATAAACGACCTTTTGAACGGATGTTTTGTAACAGGGCGGCCTCTACGAAACTCTACACTGAGCATCGCCCGACATGCTCTTGGCCGGTTCTCATCTCATCATGGTCAAATTCAACGTCTAAAAGGGGGGGGGGGGGTAGCCACTACACTCGATCGAGTTAAATTTGCATGGGTCATGGACCCCCTCCCCCCTCCAAGTGCACCTCAAATAGAAAAAAATCATTTCTTAGCTTTCATGCTTAGATTGATTTGACGGGAGGGTGGATTTGGATGATATTTGCCGTGGACATGAACGTATAAATACAAAAGTGGTCCTGTATCGGCCGATATACACCTACTAATCTATGTCGCTTAAATCATGCCAAAAAAATTATATGATAAAAAAAAGTATTCATTTTTGAGTGTAGTTTCATTTAGTGGTAATTGTAAAATATTTTATTAGGACTACTGTCCTCTAGCGTCATCTGTCAACTTTACTTCATGTTCCGCCTCCAGGGTAGCGGGAGAGAAATTAGGGGTGAATTAGCCGCTTACTGACACAGACCGAATTTCACGCGGGCGGAGCCGCGGGCACAGCTAGTATGAAATATAAAAACCAAAAAATTACACCAAAATGGTTGCCACTCAGCATGTATGAGTCATTGCAGGGTAGCCCACAACGCTGATTTTCAGGACAATCAGAACATAAAACTATACTTTTCAACACACCTGCTCATAACGAAGTTCTTATTCCACCGCTTTTATGCTCATAATCCTAGATATTAAACACGGGTGCATTTCACAATAATTATCGAACTAGTGCAATAACTTAATAATCCGATCAAGTGACGTTTGTACTCTAGTACCAAGTTGTATGTACGCATACGAATCGTTGTAATTTATTCGGGTATTACCTTTATTTATTTTTAACTCTCTAGGAGTTCGCATTCTAAAAAGTAAAAAAGAGTAAATATATTAAAAATATATACATTTACGATAGAATACAAATTATACAATCCGGATTGTGAAAAAGAATAATTTCAACTTATTATATTACTCGTAATACACAATAAATTATGTTTTAAACACGAATTGTCTGTTTTAATATTGGCTGTTTGGCATAAGGTCCGCGCCTTAGCCTCGAGCTGCACGCACATCCAAAAAAGAAAATTGCGTGCCATATAGTCAATCTCAAATCATTGTTTATTTGTTAGATTTTTCTCGTTGTGTTTTATTAATTTAAACAAATTATATTTTAAGCGAATAAGAAGACAACTTTAGCGTTAATCCTCTGGATATATTTCATTTGTGATACATACTAGTAAATGTTATCATAATAATCTAGTGAGCAATACGTAAGAAAAAAATACTATAATTTATTGCACTATAAATGTGAAGTCTTTAATTTTATGAAATGATTTGAAAAAGAGTTCCAGTTAGTCAATAACATCATAAAAAGGTTAATTAAATTTAATTATCTTAGGTTCGTAAGTACCTCTATCCTGCACGGCTAGCACGTCTTACGCGACAAGAGACAGATCTGCGCGACTTCATGCGTTGTCGCTAGTTGGCAGCACAACTTCCGCGTAAAAGAAGCGACAAACTCGCGATCAAATGCCACTGTCATAAAATGACAGTGACTCGCGACTTTGAACTTAAATCCTTAGCACAACTTTGAGTTCTCTTCGTGTCAGTTGCAGCCGCGGGTACATGTTATGCACAGATAACTGTGATGTTATGCTACCGGAAAGCGAAATTTTTGACAGGCGCGGGAAGGTTTTCCCTACTCGCGGCTTAAGTCGCTCTTGCAAGACGTGCTAGCCGTGCTGTAAACATTCTGACAATTAATGTATTTATCAAAAGTTATTAATTACACTATTCTGTTATTTCCTCGCAAGTGTGTTGAAAAACGTCGTATGAAACGCGTGTGCTTGATCATTACATAGCTCAGCTTATGCGCACTCACGTGCGTTTGTGCGCACAATATCGCTTCGTATGTAATGATCAACTTAGCACACTTGTATCATAATGTACTATAACCTAACTAGTGACAACAATATTCGAGTTGACATTCACGTCACTACTTTACTGGCAACCCCACTTGACCGGTTTTGAAATTTTAAGTAAAAAAAAACTAGAGGAAAAATTACAATTTCTAACAACAACAATTTGTTATTGTGAAAAATGGCGGTAGTCGAAAAAAATAGCGCCATTTTCGGCATGAAAAAATGTGTTTAAGTTATAGTTGTCATATATGTTTTTCTTATTAAATATAACACAAGTAACCTAAGGTTTCAAAATAGGTACATTTAGAGCATAAAAATGGCTAAAGTTTTTCGTTTTTAGGGTTCCTCAAAGAGGGTAGCTCAAAAGGAAAAACGGAACCCTTATAGGATCACTCGCTTGTCTGCCGTCCGTCTGTCACAGCCAATTTACTCCGAAACTACTGGATCGATTGAGTTGCAATTTGGTAGGTATGTCGTTGACCCAAAAACGGACGACCGGACGGAAAAACTATTTGTTGCTTACAAACATTACTTTTAAAGTAATTAGGCTCACAGCTGAGGACTTTTAACATCTGCTACATCCGAATAAAGAGGTACCTATCTCCATTTTTAATTCCACCGACCTATACAGGGTTCCGACATTATAGTTACATACTTTTGAATTCCTATTTCGAAATGACTTGAGCATAGACAATGAAGACGTTTTATTGGTGCAATAGGAAGATGATGTGTGCGCTGTCATCATGTCATCGGTTGTAAAACGGGACATGTCTGTTAGCTTTATAGTGCAGCTATATTGCTGCGTTGGCGCGAATGACACACACTTTTCACATGACTCCCATGTTTTTTTTTATTCGTCGATTTTAAGACTTGAATTATGACTTTGTAGACCGAACCAATGATATTTACTATGGATGGGTTATACTCTAACAAAATGAGCACAAAAAATACTTCCAAATTTATTTCATAACCTAGCAACGATTTTGTTATGTTTATCTATTTTTCAATCAATCAATCAATCAAAATTTATTTAGAATCAATTAAGGATCCGTAGATTGTTAGTACATACAGCTAGAGAAGACTTAAAATTAGGGTTAGTAACATAGAATTACAAAATAATTAAATAAAATAAGAATAAAAACTAAAAAAACAGAAAAACAATCGGATCAGTAAACTTACATAACATTACATGTCATGTCACAAATCTATGTGCACCATTTCTCAACATCTGACTTTGCCACATGTAGGCTATTCCGTGCTTGAGTAATAGTGCATCAAACCTACCTGCCAACGTTTTCAGGATACTATTGCAACTGCCACTCACTTTCCGCATAAGCGACGCCGATCTGTTGCGTATAATCGCGTAAAAATCGTCCGTGTGGGCCTCCGCAAACATTCCGGATGCACTACAGTGACGTGGCAGTCCCATCAGCATCCTGAAAACGATGTTATACTGTACCCTTAGGGCGTTGTACGCTCGCTGAGTATAGCTGGCCCACAGGCTGCAGGTATAAAACGATTGGCAGAATGCCTTGAAAAGAGTCTTTTTTACGTCTTTGTTACACCTGGCAAACCTGCGAGCCAGCATATTTCCACGCACAGCTAACGCTCTACGCTCTCTTTCTATGTCGAGGTCATCCTTGAGGTCCTCAGTTACCCAGTGACCAAGGTATTTGAACGATTTAGTGACCTTGAGCAGTTCTCCACCCAAGGTCACAGGGGGTACAGGCTTGTAGGATTTTTTTCCAGATTTGAAGACAAGTACCTCGCTCTTCTTCCCATTGTACCTTAGCCCATGTTTCACCGAGTACCCCTCACAAATGACCAGCAACTCTTGAAGTGCGCTCATGGATGGACTCAACAACACCATGTCATCCGCATAGCTGATGTTATTAATGGATTTACCATCTACGGAGCATCCTACATAAGCATTGTTGAGCTCATCCATCAGCTTATTTACATATAGGTTAAACAACCTAGGAGAGGTCAGGCCGCCCTGCCTCACTCCACACTCCAGTTGGTATACATCCGAGTAAACGCCCGCCCACCTGACCGAGTTAATCTGGTTTCCATACCAAAACTTCAGGATCTCGTCTCGATCAACTCCTCGGGCACACTGGTCACAACTTTTGCCAAAGTATATCATACGAGACCAGATCAAAAGCCTTCGATAGATCAAGGAAGCAGGCGCTCACTGGTATCCCTGCTAGTGTAGTACTGGACAGTGTTTTTAAGACACATAATAGCCGACTCAGTGGAAAGTCCGGGCCTAAACCCAAACTGTGCGTCATTTAGTTTGATATGTTCAACTAAGCGTCTGTCGAACAAGCTGTCCAGCACTTTTGCCATGACGGCAACAATCATTTTACAATCATTACATCTTTGTCACTCTCATTGTTAGAAAATTACAGTTTATCTCTTTCTCACGCGGGTGACGGGAGCTCATTGACACGTCCGCATCTCTCGCTTGCCGGTGTGCGAATAGCGACAATTGTTTGAATTCACTCATTTTAAGTGCTTCACTTTTGGAGCGTGCATAATAACCCATCTGTCATTATTATATATCATAGGACCGAACTAAAAGCGCATACTTTTCGATGGATCCTTCGATAGACCTTTAATCGTCATCATTAAAAAAGGGTCAAGAGAACTGTTATGAATTTACGACCAATCAGGTTATCCTATTACTCACAGAGCAACGACACAATCCACCAGGAGATTGATGTTACTAAATTGTATAGAGGTATGCGAGGCGATCGTCGTACTCAATGCTTACCGGTTTGCCTATTTTGAGCACTCGTAGAAAAAGTATTGTATACAGTAGTGACATAATTAAGCTTTACAATCTCATACCTTACTTAGGTCACGATTGTATAAAATACTATATTTTGAATTTATACACTATGAGACTTTTGTTGCTGAATAAAAGGATTTTCCAAAACCATTGTCCAAGGTACCTTGTGCTCGCCTATTAAACTTTTGACCTCTTAGACTCAACATAAATCGTTCAGTATACTTGTGCTACCATGCCGTTTTGTAACAAAAAAAAAATTAAATTCAACTTCAATACAACTTCAATATTGGTTGAATGTTTATTGTGTGTTGGAGTTATGTTTGAAATATATTGTGTTTTCAACCGACTTCAAGATTTCGAAGGAGGAGGTTATCAATTCGTCGGGATCTATGTTTTTGCTATTTTTTTTAATGTATGTTCACCGATTATTCGAAGACGGCTGGCTGGACCGATTTGGAAAATTATTTTTTTGTTAGAATGACTATACTTCACAGTTGGTCCCATTGTAACCAGGTCAGGATCTGATGATGGGATCCTGGAGAAATCGAGGGAAATCTTCAACTATTATAGGCAAACCTATAGTGATTTGAGTATTTTTTACAGCAGCTCGAGCTTGCTTTTGGAAAGGTGAATGCTAAGTGAAGTCGGTTCTTTTTTATTTAAAATTATATCATTTCTAATTAAACGGTCGCGCAACTACATTCTATATAAATGAATACGGAAGCGCCCATTTGTGGTGAGTCGACCTCGAGGTGTCTTATATGCTACATCTTGTAGTTGCGGGGATCGGTTTTAAGATGTAAGTATATTAAGTACTACAAGGGCTGCTATTTATATATCCGGAAACCGGGATTACAATCTTCTTAAATAGCATATTTGACCTCCATGGTAAAATTTGAACTTTTTTAAGTACTGGCCGGTATATTTTTTCTTTCTTATTAACGCTCGTGTTTTGTTTTTGACGGGTTTTAAATGTCATCTCGCAGCAAGAATGGAACTCACTCGTGAAAATATTCGTGCTATGATTTATTATGATTTTCGGCGTGGTTTAACGCAACAACAGTGCATAGATCAACTAACTTCAACTTTTGGTGATGAAGCCCCATCTAAAACTACTATGTATCACTGGTTTAGTGAGTTCAATCGTGGACGTAGTATGCTTACGGACGAAGTTAAGGCAGGTCGCCCGAAATCGGTCGTTGTACAACAAAATATCGAGGCTGTGCGAAAACTTATAATGGACGACCGACATGTTACGTACCGCGAGATAGAGGCGACTCTGGATATTTCTATGACCAGCATTAATAGCATATTACATAATTATTTGGCTGTAAAAAAAATTTGTTCGCG
The DNA here is from genome assembly GCA_947086415.1 of Pammene aurita. Classification (NCBI taxonomy): domain Eukaryota; kingdom Metazoa; phylum Arthropoda; class Insecta; order Lepidoptera; family Tortricidae; genus Pammene; species Pammene aurita. The sequence continues at coordinate 8,916,597 of OX352303.1, forward strand.
TTGGATACCCCACAACTTAACAAAAGAGCAAAAAGATGCTCGCGTCGAATGGTGCAATAAAATGTTAAAAAAATATAACCGTGGTGACTCAAAAGCCGTTTATAACATCTATACAGGTGACGAATCCTGGATCTATGCATACGATCCCGAAACGAAGCAACAATCAACGGTATGGGTGTTTCAAAATGAGCCGAACCCTACGAAAGTTACTCGTGCAAAAAGTACATTGAAACAAATGGTGGCCTGCTTCTTCGGTATTAATGGCCATGTAGCTACAGTGCCACTAGAAAACCGTAGAACGGTTAATTCAGAGTGGTACACGACCATTTTCTTACCGGAAGTATTTGAACAAATTCGTAAAACTAACCAGCGACGAAGAATCATTCTTCATCATGACAATGCCAGCTGTCATACGTCACGCGAAACAACTCTATTTTTGGAGGGTCAAAATGTGGAATCAACGGGTCATCCGCCGTACAGCCCTGACTTGGCACCCAACGATTTTTATTTATTTCCAAATATAAAGAATAAATTACGCGGTCAACGATTTTCGACCGCTGAAGATGCTGTCGACGCATTCAAACAACACGTTATGGAGGTACCTCAGGCGGAGTGGCAGAAGTGCTTTAAAAATTGGTTCACGCGAATGCAAAAGTGCATAGATCATCAAGGGGAATACTTTGAAAAACAATAAAACCATTTTCAGCCGTGTACGTTTGTTTGTTTTTTTGTTTCCGGATATATAAGTAGCAACCCTCGTAACTACGAGCAGTACCAGCCTTAAAAGTCTTAAATTATTTTGAAGTCAAAAGCTCCAACTCCGTGGGCGAGCGTTAATGTAAAACAGCACTTACCGCCTTATTTCAGTCGACAATATACCACTTTCTCACGTTAAATGACAAATCGCACAAGAATTAATACAGCGACGCGTTTGTACTGATAAATCAAAACGCAACACTCACAGCATGACTTGTATTACGACCAAACTAAAAAACACTTGGTTAAACCTTATTGTCTTATTTTAATGTCGAAAGTCGCCTGATTCTTCTGTAAAATAATTGCATTGTTCTGCAATATTGGTGTTGCAGTTGTAAAAGATCTTATTGCAGTTGTAGTAAGGGTTGTAATTGTTTGCGTAATAGTTATTCAGGTTATATAGAGCCTCTGGAGGATGTTATTGCTCAGTGTCTTCGCTTAGGGCTAGGGACGGGAGAAGGGCAAATATTTCTAAAACCGATTTTCGAGATTATGATTTTGAGAATGTATTAAACCTGAAATTTTCGAGATTATGATTTTGAGAATGTATTAAACCTGAAAACTAGACAATCTAGGGATTATGATTTTGAGAATGTATTAAACCTGAAAACTAGACAATCTAGGGTAGGGAGGAATCATGGTGCAAACCCCGGTTTTTTTTAAACTTGTTGTACTTAGTGTACAGTCAACCAATTTGATTCCTAGGCCACTCTAGAACCTTGTCACAATAGCTAGTTTGGTAGCGAATAGGTTACGTTTATACGTATCCACGGACAACTGTCATTGCGACAAGGTTCTACAGTGGCCTAGGAATCAAATTGGTTGACCGTAGAACATGTAATTTCTCACAGTTGTCCTCCGGTGAATAAACACAACGTCATAAAACCTATACATATAAACAGAATAAATATATATATGTATATATATAATAATAAATAATAAATAAATATTATGGGACAAATTTACACAAATCGACCTAGGCCCACGGTAAGCTCAATAAGGCTTGTGTTATGGGTACTAGACGCCGATATATATAATATTTGGATAAAGATAGATACATAGAAAACATCCAGGATTCGAACCCGGGACCTCCTGCTTCGTAGGCAGGGTCACTACCGACTGGGCTAGGAGGCCGTTCAAATATATATATATATATATATATCTACTTACATAAAAGAAAAGAGGCCCCCAAGTCCCAATCCGCAAGTAAGGAAGGACTATTCTAAAACATCTAACCTTGCGAGAGACTTTTTTATTACCCTATAGTGGAACGAATGCAGGTATTGATGAACTAACGTTATTATTAGGCTATAAAAGATGATTTCCGTGATAAAAATCGTCGGGTCAAAAGCAAAACCAACTAGATCTGCTAATAAATTTAAATCCAAAAAGTTGTTTCTGCCTTTCGGGTCAAAGGCAAAACAAACTATCTGCTAATGAAATCAAATCCAAATAGTCTGGTCTGCTTTTAACCCAGCGAAACTATCCTGTCCTTCCCGGAACTCTGTCTCCATACCTACCTAATTTCATCTATCTATAGGTAACGCGGTTTAACCGCGAAGAGGCATTATACGAGGACAGTTACTTTCGCATTCATAATATTAGTAGGAATTTCGTCTGTGATACCGGTACACTGGTACACTTGTAGTACTGACTAACACCCCCTCCCTAGCCCACTTTTTCCTCGCGCAGGGTGTTCCGCTAACTAATGCGCGCGCGCACTCTGCCCGCTAATTTGACCAATTGGGTGGCCGGACCAGCTATGCGAACAATTTGGCACTAATGGTCACATTGTTAAGTTTTATTAAAATATAGGAAAAGACGTGAAAATATTTTAGATTTTAGAAAAGATTGGTCTATTGATTATGGCTTCGGTTATGCTATTCTGATAATTATCAGTTCGCCCTTTGTACTTTGTATTATTGTGCAATAAAGTTTAAATAAATAAAAATAAATATTTTTTCTTGCCCATCTTTATATTGGTTACGGAGAGTAGGACCTGTGAATCTCGCGTGTTATTCAAAGCTACAAGAATATAACTAAACCAAACTTCCTACATATGTATTTCAATTCTTATATCCATGACGATATTGCAAAAAACTGCTTTCACCACTCTATTCAATACCACTTCAACCTGAAGAACAAAACTGCCAACATGTCATGTGAAACAATACTATCATTACTGGACTGTAAAGAGGTCGTCAAAGCTCATAATTATGTGACTATAACGGGTTGAAATTTTACTAAGTGCGCTTTTAATCAGTAATTATTAACTAGACAGGCCGGTTATTTATCTTATTTTGTCATTACAAAATTTGAAGCTAAATTTAAACACAAACACAATACATAAAGAGTAAAGGTGAAATCCAATAAAAGTATTTCATGCACCTTCCAGTCCAACCTTCCGTCGGGCTCTGAGTTCAAACCAAGTTTTTCATGTAAAAAGTAAAAACACATTTTTAATTAAAATTATATCATAAATATCATAATTACTTACTACTTTTAATATATTGACTATGTACGTACGTATGTACGTTTGTACAAAAATGCTTTGTAATATATTTCTACGAAGCTTTCGGCCTCGCTTTGAGCATTGTAGGTACTTACTGTACTTAGCTCCTTTTTATTCGATTTAACGCAGATATTTACTAGTATAATTACCATTGTCAAGGTACACATTTAATCATTTGGAAAAAATCTATTCACCCTAGAATCGAACTTTTGTAATACGGATTTGTCCATAATGTCCATTAAAAAGACTCGCTGGCACTTGAAAATAGTTGCCATCATTACGTTTTCTACTTACGACATCTTCAGAGACCTTTCACATGTGTCCGCTAAAACACGCAAGACAGTAGCTCCAGTCGGCAATAAATATGTTTACAACTTTTCTTTATCGTTCCTATTTCAATGGAAACAATTCGGGCGTTACGCAAAGGTTTTTGTGTATTTTTATGACTATCTTCCTCTAAACTGGAACTCTACTGGTAGCTCGCAATGGTTGTGGAAAGTTATAATCTATTATAAGGCATATGTAAAAGAAAACTATATATGTTTGGATCATACACATTTTCAAATAATACTAAAAACAGCCAAGTGCGTGTCGAACCACGCGTAATGTGATAAGAAAAAAATAATAGCAACAGGCGTTACCTACTGCCGGATACTTAAGTCATTTTTGAACGTTTTTTTTGCAGATAACTTAATAACGGCTAAACCGATAATGTTCATAATATTTTTTGTTGAAAGTATGTGTGAAAATTCTTTACATATACCTTATTGTCTGAAAACATATCTTTTTGAATATTTTCATATAATTTCTGGGCCTCCGGTTCATAAGTTAGGGAGGGACACAATTATTAATAATATTTAGTTAATCAAAAATGTGTATGACCCGTTTAACATTTTTTTTTTGCCAAAATTATGAGTTTTTTGTCCTGTTTAAATAAATTGGTTTAGGTAGCTTTGGATGAATTATGACATAAAAAAAACAGATAACTCTCTATCCATGAGACTCAGATTTATACACTTTCATCGACAGGCGACAAAGAATTAAGCAAAAATCATAGTAAGCAAATGTTTAATTCATAGACATTAAACTCGAGGATCTACACGGATCCAAGCTATTTCATAGTTTTTCTTCTACAACTATTAAGCAAATGTCATTTACCAGCTCTTGGCATAGACGAGGGCAAGCCCAGTGGCTGTAACAGTTGTAATAAAGTCATTGTGTAGTCAAAAGCGGTGAGAAACACAAACAGACACACGCTAATTTGATATAAATGCTGTAAGCCTTTTGTTGAAGATATATGAGGATATGACACTTTTAGCGGTCGTATGGGTGGGTATTGAATGTGGTTTATGCTTTGATAAAGTTATTCGTGATATCTTAGGTGTACCCGCGACAGCTAATTAGTAAAAACTGTTCATCTCCACACAAAGTCGCGATCCTCATTGAAAGACATATATGATTAATATATAAAACAGACGCGTTTATATAAGGTGCTAACAAATTACTCACGGATATTTTTACCGCTGATAGTACTCGGTTCTCGGAGTATATTTAAGTATGAAACATCATTTTCGTTATGATTTTTTGGAGAAAACTAGGAAACAAATTTCCTACGTTAAAACACCCTGTTAATAAGATAATTGAATGAGACCTCTTTAGACCCGAATCATAATGACCTTTAAGAAAAAAACTTTTGACGTGACATGACAGACAGTGTTAAACATCTTGACGTTATAGGGGATGGTTATTTAAAAAAAATTTTTTTTTTCTTCGGTAAATGAAAACAAAAAAATTATATATAAAGGTGCCTTCATTACAGTTAAAAGTTAATTGTTTTAATGTAATGTATTACCTCTTAAAATATCCGTGACTAATTTGTTAGCACCTTATATAGAGGCTACCAGACAAAACATGTTTAGGCTATGTTTTGTCTTGAATACAGAATCTTAAAGTGTTGAACATACACCGTTCGAGCTGATAAGCTCTACTAATAAAGTAATTTTTGAAATAAATCAACAGTTAGTGGATAGGGCTTTTACGCGCAAAAAGTCTCGGTCGGCGGCTAGTATTGTATACAATACAATACAATAACACTGCCATCTAGCGATAGTTTAAGAGAGTAAAACTAGAGGATGTTACGCCATAGGGCGAATGTCAAAGATGTTAAATGCACATTTTGTATGACAACTAGCAGTCTTTATTATTTTCTTGTCTCGGGCTGAGATCGTTTGAGGGCGTATTAGTAGTCGAAGGTAAAAACGGATTATAGTAAATACTTACGTATAGTGTTGTAACGGGCCGTCCGTACCCGTCCAAATATTTATAATTGTTAAATTATATTTTAGGTTTACTTTATATTTTCAAGGACCACAAACTGCTTGGTTATATAGTGTATTTACTTCTACTGTAGTCTATGCCTTAGAAGAATGAATACTCTCAGAATTTCAAATTTAAAACCACTGACATTGGAATTTGTTTATAACAACCGTCAAATTTATCAAGTATACAAGATCATGTTGCACCAGAAAAATATTCTATTAAAAAGAATTATGAGTACTGAGGTGTAAGAATGTGCAGCATAAAACAGCAGCTTAGGAAAACCGGATGTGAAACCACTAGGATACGCATGTGCAGTAGGGATTGCAGGCAGACTTCAGCCACAAGAAAGTTAAGTATTCTTATACCCTTATTTTTAAATACTATAATGTCCCGCCTTACCAAAGTTATTTTATTTGATGTGTTTGTGTGTATCTAATGTTAAAGGCCCTCCCTGTGTCCCTAACTTCATTCCTTACTGACCTTTGAGTGCTAGAGTGGACTTTCTGCGAAACCGGTATTGCTGACTTTGTAACTAGGCAAGACAACTATATATAGACAGCGGTAGTATAAGGATAATACTTAGATGTGACCTATATATACTTATTTAATAATAACAGCATTTCACAACGACAAGGTAGGTATTCATCTAATGGGCCCATCAATTCTAGGTTTTATGACATACAAATAGCTAAAAGGACTGAGTAAAGACAATTCGACACACTGAACGTACCCTCCCTACTTTAAGCTCATTGTTCTATACTTACTCGGACTAACCGACATCGTTCAAAGACAATCTTGATGAAAATATTCCCATATAGGTCTAGGGGTACTTAATGGCCATTTGGTCATACAATCTTTAAAAAACAGGAGGTCGATGAGGAAGCATGATGAAGGACGGGAGGAGCGCGGACGAGCTTTCTTTACTGTGTTCACCTGGATTACTTTAGAACACAACGTAGAGGAATAGACGATCACTGGCCAATTCACGAAGATTCACAACAAGGACATAAGGTAACTGGCGATAACATAGATTAAGTTAGACTAGGGCTTTCCGATCTCAGAGATCTTGACAGTTTGGTGCCATGAACTGCACGTGTTCGATATTCAGCGTACCTATTTAGGATGTTTTTATCGCCAGTTCCTTGTATTTACCTTCGTGAGTCAAAAAAGTGGCTTATGGCCACAGTTTGTTGCTGTTGAAATGGATAACATAGTGAAAAGCTTGTTCCGTGTCTCTCCTGTCCTTAAAATGCTTAAAACCTACGAGATATAATAATAATAAAAAAAACTTTAAATATAAATTTAGTATACTGGGTGTCTCATTCAAATCGGTCAGTATGGGAAAGTCTGAAACTATAAGACATACGAAGATCTGTTCTGAGGAACCATGTCATCGATTTTAATAACAAGAAAAACTGCATTCATACATTTTAAAAAACATCTGTACTCCGTTCGGGAATCGAACCCGGTTGTTTTGAAAAAAAAAACCTACACTATTTCTATTTAGATATCGATTGTGTAGGTCTTAAGCAGTAAATGTCTGTATGAAACATGATGTCTAAAATGAATAAAATGCATTGTTTCCACATAGTTTAATTTATTTTAGTAGGTGCTCGAAGTGACCACCGCCTTTTTCAATACAATATTCAACACGTTTAGGTAACGATCTTACAATTGCATTTTGTATCTTCATATAATAAAATGCATTTTATTCATTTTAGACATCATGTTTCATACAGATATTTACTGCTTAAGACCTACACAATCGATATCTAAATAGAAATAGTGTAGGTTTTTTTTTTCAAAACAACCGGGTTCGATTCCCGAACGGAGTACAGATGTTTTTTAAAATGTATGAATGCAGTTTTTCTTGTTATTAAAATCGATGACATGGTTCCTCAGAACAGATCTTCGTATGTCTTATAATTTCAGACTTTCCCATACTGACCGATTCGAATGAGACATCCTGTATACAGTGTGTGGCTATAGGACAGAACCTTAAGTCACACATAGGGTTACTTCTTAGAAATGCTCTAACACATACGTTTTTTTAATTAGAACACGAGTTGCAAAAAATAATATACTATCAAGAGTTATTTTTAATATCCGACAACGAAAAGAAACAATTTTTGACAGAAAAATATTAGTGACACGTCAGAGCAACGCAATATGCTTGTATGTGAGTGTTGATGTTGGCAGTTGCCATCACACACTTTGTCACATAAGACATTTGTCAAATTTGTAATAAGTGTCATGAATAAAAAGATGACCAAATAGGGTAAAGGAGGTTTCATACTGTTCAATGAGGATGTATGTAAATTTTCATGACTTTAAATAACATACAGGCTGCTCCAAAGTCAAACTAAGAAATTGTAAATTGTCAATTTCTTCGTATGAGGTTCTTCAAAAAAGGAGTGTATAGGTTCTTAAAGAGTTGGAAACGCGCATGTGAATCCTCCGGGGTTGCAGGCGTCCATAGGCTACGGTATCTGCTTACCAACGGGCGGACCATATGCTTGTTTTCCAACGTCGTGGTATAAAAAAAAACACACGCCAAATTCATTATTGCGGGTTGGCTATGATAAACTTGAAATCATGGAGTTTGCTGAGGCAGATATACAGGTGACAACGGATCTTCCCGAAAGTATTGGATCGTATGAGTAGATTTGTAATAGTTAGAATCATAATTAAAAATAATTAAAAAATAAAACCAAATTCACTACTTTTTAGGGTTCCGTAGTCAACTAGGAACCCTTATAGTTTCGCCATGTCTGCCCGTCCGTCCGTCCGTCCGTCCGCGGATAATCTCAGTGACCGTTAGCACTAGAAAGCTGAAATTTGGTACTAATATGTATATCAATCACGCCGACAAAGTGGTAAAATAAAAAGTGAAAAATTTTTTTTTATTAGGGTACCTCCCCTATACGTAAAGTGGGGAGTGATTTTTTTTTTCATTTCAACCCTAACGTGTGATATATTATTGGATAGGTATTTAAAAATGAATTGGGGTTTCCTAAAATCATTTTTCGATAATGTAAATATTTTCGGAAATAATCGCTCCAGAAGTAAAAAAATATGCGTCCCCCCCCTCTAACTTTTGAACCATAAGTTTTAAAAATATGAAAAAAATCTCAAAAGTAGAACTTTATAAAAAGTTTCTTGGAAAATTATTTTGAACTTGATAGGATGAATAGTTTTTGAAAAAAAAATACAAAATAATTTCTGAACTAAGTTTGTAATTTAACCGTATAAGCAGGTGTTTATTGTACCTGTAATTTCTACAAAATTACAATGAAATGACGTGCTTTCAAATAAAGTAAAAACGGTGAAAATCGGTTCACGCAATAAAGAATTATCCCATAAAAATCATCTTCCATACTTTATGCTCGCGCGCAATAGTTTACTCAATTTGCCGATAGATGTCGCTGTACATGGAACTCTCATATCATATCCTACATGGCGGTGTTATTAACTCTTAAGTGGGGACACTTACTGTGACGGACGGAAAACTACGGAACCCTACAGTGAGCGTGGCCCGACACGCTCTTGGCCGGTTTTTCACTATGGTGACGACCCTATTGTATCTGCTTAAGGTTTAGCACAAAATAGTTTTTTGTGTGAATGTTTAAAAGGCTATAAGTTAGACACGGTTTCACACATCTACATAGTTTCTATGGGGGAAATATAGTGCTAAGGCTAAACCAACTCCCATTTCCTAAAGGGCCCTCGTGGACTTCCACCGTGTATACTCTATAACATGTGAGAAGTGTTTAAAGTTCATTTATTCCTTCAAAATTTAGGCCAACTTTTTTTGAACGAGGTTCCTTATCGGACGGTTCGCGGATGGGGGGCTAGGCGAAAAAAACGTTACGAAAACGCGACACAAAGCCATACGATTGAGAAACATGTAAAATGAAATGAATTAAAAATATATATATGTATATTAAAAAATAGAATAAATTGAAGTGAAGTGACAAAGTGAAAAAAGTTAAAAAAGTCGAACAGGTCCTAAAAGTAAAAAAAACAAACAAAAAAATAAAAAATAAATAAAAAGAAAACAAGAGAAAACAAAAAATAATTTAAAAAAAACCAAAAAATCAAAAACATCAAAAACATCAAAAACGTCAAAAACATTAAAAACATCAAAAACATCAAAAACATCAAAAACATCAAAAACACCAAAAACATCAAAAACATCAAAAACATCAAAAACATCAAAAACGTCAAAAACGTCAAAAACGTCAAAAACATCAAAAACATCAAAAACATCAAAAAATCTAAAAATCTAAAAAATAAAAAAAAATCAAAAAAAATCAAAAAACAAAAAATCTAAAAAATAAAAAATAAATAAAAAAATAAAAATCAAAAAAAAAAAATACGAAAAAGTCAAAAATTAAATAACATAACTTCGTCCCAACCGAGTGTTCCACGACACTCACGCATTTTTAGGGTTCCGTAGTCAACTAGGAACCCTTATAGTTTCGCCATGTCTGCCCGTCCGTCCGTCCGTCCGTCCGTCCGTCCGCGGATAATCTCAGTGACCGTTAGCACTAGAAAGCTGAAATTTGGTACTAATATGTATATCAATCACGCCGACAAAGTGGTAAAATAAAAAGTGGAATTTTTTTTTTTATTAGGGTACCTCCCCTATACGTAAAGTGGGGAGTGATTTTTTTTTTCATTTCAACCCTAACGTGTGATATATTGTTGGATAGGTATTTAAAAATGAATAGGGGTTTACTAAAATCATTTTTCGATAATGTAAATATTTTCGGAAATAATCGCTCCAGAAGTAAAAAAATATGCGTCCCCGTCCCCCCCCCTCTAACTTTTGAACCATAAGTTTTAAAAATATGAAAAAAATCTCAAAAGTAGAACTTCATAAAAACTTTCTAGGAAAATTATTTTGAACTTGATAGGATGAATCGTTTTTGAAAAAAAATTTCAAAATAATTTCTGAACTAAGTTTGTAATTTAACCGTATAAGCAGGTGTTTATTGTACCTGTAATTTGTACAAAATTACAATGAAATGACGTGCTTTCAAATAAAGTAAAAACGGTGAAAATCGGTTCACGCAATAAAGAATTCCATAAAAATCATCTTCCATACTTTAAGCTCGCGCGCAATAGTTTACTTAATTTGCCGATATATGTCGCTGTACGTGGAACTCTCATATCATATCCTACATGGCGGTGTTATTAACTCTTAAGTGGGGACACTTACTGTGACGGACGGAAAACTACGGAACCCTACACTGAGCGTAGCCCGACACGCTCTTGGCCGGTTTTTTATTCTTGAACTGATTGCTTATTTTGTATGTTGTGCTTCTTATAATAGACTTTGCCTTATTGCTCTAGTAGTACTTATTAACTATAGAAAGCTTACAGTACTTTTAGTTTACAGTAGAATGACCGGTCAGTATTTAATATAGTTATTACATAGTAGATATATATTGTTTTTACAAAGCTGTCAGTTCAATAATTATTATTACGGTTGCCATAGGATAGGTTACTCAAAATGCAGTATTTTTTGCAGCCGCCCCGCCTGCTCTCAGTGAAGTCGTGGAGACATGGGACGGCGCTAGGGTGTCCACACATGTGGCATCCCAAATAAGGGGTCGTCCCAGTCTCCACGGTACTAGAGTCATGCCGTCGGGCCTCTTGCCATCGTCACGCACGAGACCAGGGGGTTCAAGAACCGCTGGTACGTTGACGCTGACAAAGGCCCGGCGGATGATGTCGTTTAGGCAGGCGTGGCGGGACAGGCGGCCGGCGCTCTTAATGCATGAAAGGCCGTGGTGCCCAAAGCTGTCAACCGTAGCTCCGCAGCGGCAACGATGGGGTGAGACTATGTCCGCGCCCAAACGGAGTCCGACAGCCAACCTGAGGGTGTTGTTATCCAAAAGTGTGCCGAAATTGGATGATGGCAGGGCATGTAACCAGGAACCGGACTCCCTTTCAGACACGGCTAGCAGTCGGGCTTTTTCTTGGCTAGTTGAGCAGGTATTTACCAGGTGGGAATGGACTTGGGTGCAGATGGGTTGGTCCCAGATTCTCTGAACTGCTTTATTTATGGGTGGATCTATACCTGGGCAGGCAATTTTCCATGCATCTTCTGCCTCGGATAAGTACGCAACCTCGAAACCACGGAGTGGTGGACTAAGAATCTTGCCGACGAGGGGGAGCGTGCTATGTACCGAGGACAGAAATGCAGGCAGGGCGATACTAGATGTTTGGCGTATACCAAGTCCTCCGAATCTGACAGGTAGTGTGGCATGAAGGAATTGTCTGTCACTTATTTTAATATTTAGAATTTTTTCCAGCTGAATGTGGAGTATGGAGTCGATGGATTCGGAGTAATTTGGAAATTTCCAGATTGGGCAACACCGTAAATAATATGTAAATTTAGGGACAAACAAGCAGAAGCGTAGAATGAAAATAGCCATATGAGAGTTGATTTCGAGAAGGCGATCCGAAGATTCCGAAAAATGATTGATTTTCGAATTGATGAATTCTGGTATTGATTCCTCGAAAACGGGTGCACCTAGGAGGTGAAGCGAGTCTTTTTGTAAAAATTTTATGCCCGGGCAGATGTTTTCGAAATCATGCTGAATTTGTGATTTGTTTGTAGTGGCCGAATCTATATAAAGTTCGCATTTGTTTGTGTTCAGCTCTAGACCTATGGATTTAAATCGATTTATGATAGATGAAAGGTCGTTGAGAACCGAATACGCATCACCTCCCAGGCTACCGTCGTCGAGGTACCAAACGTTAAATTTGCTAGTAAGTGCCGAAATAATAGGATGAATGGTGAGGCTGAAAATGGCCGGCCCGAGTGGATCACCCTGTTGGCAGCCAACAGATGAAAGGATAGTGTTTTCTTTGTAGGAAAGATTTGTAGGTGCGCTGTAGCATTGCCACATGTATTGGTAGATGCCAGGACAATATTTTTGGATTTCTGCTAACAGGGCACCTCTATCTATTTGGTTAAACGCGTTTTTAACGTCTACTTTTAGGAGTACCTGACCTTCAGGGCTACGTAAGAAGGTTCGACAAGCGTGGACGGCTGCCTCGCAACCGCCTTTTGTACCGAAGCCTAATTGGATTGGTTGGAATTTTTTTTGTAGGTCCGAAATGATATATTTACAGCAGATTTTGGAAGCAAGTCTCCGAAAGGATGAGCCAACGGCGATAGGCCTGAGTCCGCCGTCTTTCTTTTTTAGAGCGCAAAGATTAGCGCCGTAGAGGGTTGGTACTATGACGGGGTTTACCTTGCCTGAAAGCATCAGGTTTACAAGACGGGTTATACTTGAGAGTAAGTTGTTATTTTGGCCTCCGGGCATACCTGTAGTAAGATCTTTAAGATGCTGTGGTGTTAACCCGTCCAGTCCGCCCGCTGAGCCGTTCTAGAATGAAGCAATCGCTGCTTGGACGGCATCTTCAGAGCATCGCAGTGGGGGTAAAACATGGCTGGGGGGGGTCAGGAAGGTCAGGTACTGTCGGTGCTGGTGGGTGCTTGTTTTGCAGAGCAGTTAGAGTTTCCGGGGTGTCTGGAGCTGTTGCGTCGCTGGAAAATAGGATTTGGGCAGCGCCTTTGAGGTCACCATCATTTAATTTGGATTCAATCAATTTAGAGATTTTATTTGGTTTATGGTGGTGAGAATTTTGGATACGATTTGTGTCAAAAGTTTGGGAGCGGGTACAATTTAATTTAATTTTGGAAGTTAGAGACTTATTGTCGTCTTTATCGACGTGTAGGGTGTTATATGCGAACAACAACAAGCTTTCCCAGCTTGATGTCGAGTTTTCTGTTGTACAGTCATCGATAGTTTTGACTAAATGATTTGCAACGGTTGATCTTGCGCCTCTAGGAATACGTTTGATTATAGGCACAGATGCTTTTAACGTACTTAGTCTATCTGAAAGTTGAGTGTGATTTAAAGCTGTCGGAGATGATAAAATGTGGGGTGGGGTGGGAGATTGGCTGACGGTGGGTTTGTGGCACTTGCCTAGATGGATGTGGAGACCTCGGCGACCTTTTAACAGTTTCGGAGCTGGGCAATGTGGGCATTGAACATAATCATCGAGTGACAAAGCGGTTGGTTGAGAATCGATATTACGTTGACTGTCGGCATGCGGAAGTGTAGTCATCAGTATTTAAATAAAAACTAAGAATAACACTAACTATAAATAAACACAAAAATGAAGTTTCAAAATGACATCGACGTCAGGGCTCCGTCGTCGCGAAACTTCTTCGTCTTAGAGAGTATTTCCAGCCAGGCCCTCAGGCTTCTGGGTCGGCGCTTGGAGTCAAACCGCTAGTGATGGGAGCTCTCCGCAATCGTAACCGTTTCCGCATATGGTTTATTTTTTCGAAATTACAGAATAAGTAGGTAACAACAAAATTTCGGTAAACGTTGTCCTTGCACAACTTACGTATGTGATTTAATAAAGTGATGACTTTTTCATTATGAAGAATTGCACAGGACTTTCAAATAGTGCAGTTCACTCCTGGGTACGAAATTTTTCAGCATAAATTTGATGTCAACGTCTTTTACGTTGTTATAAAGCAATTTTGCTTTAAAATTCCGGCGGTAAATGAATAAAAACGAGTATTTAATTTCGTAGGGAAGAAAATTTCACCTGACGTCTCGGCTTTTATTTAAGATTTAGTACTTATATCTGTCTTTAAGGCCAGTCTACTGATGCCGTGATTTTTGGTAGAGACCGATGACTTGTCCTGTTCTGTAAATACTTAAGAACAATTTTGTTGGCAGATATTTCACTAAATTCTGATTACCTAGGTCAGAACCTAAACGTTAACTACCTCTAATTTTTAACTACTAAATCAAGCAAAATAAAATGGTCGTGTAATTGAATAGAAGCTAGTACGCGGATACATTTTACAGTTGTTTTACTTCAAGTCTATCTTGACGTCGGTAATTTGGGGAGGTCCTATCCAATGGTTTTCAAGGTCTAGGTATTCTGGTAGGTCACTTGCAAACCATACCCTTCCTTAACCTGTAAAAAGACACCTTATTAATAAATTGAACAAACTGCTATATGTTTAGGTACATATCTACCTGCCTAAGGGGGCGTCCATTAATCGCGTCATATTGTTTAGGGGGGGGAGGGGGTCAAGAAAAAATCACCAATGATCACCACAGGGGGGAGGGGGGTCTGGACACATATCACGTGTATTTTTTTTTTCCTTGTGCTATCTGTATAATGGTCAATAAAATAAAAATTATCAACTTTTAAATGAATCAATCTGTCAAAAGCAGAGTAAAATTGCACAAGCAATGATTGTAAATAAAGTTTAATGGCATTTGACATATTATTTTCTGAAGTAGGATTTTAGGGTTCCGTAGCCAAAGTGGCAAAAACGTAACCCTTATAGTTTCGTTATGTCCGTCTGTCCGTCCGTCCGTCCGTATATCATAGCCATTTTACTCGGAAACTATAACACGTATATCTTAATAAATATTTAAATATAAGGTGAGTTTTTGTATGCCGCTACTCAGTTTTGTAGTAAAATTGCTGAAAAAGATATTTTAAGGAGGGCACTACTCCATACATGTAATTATTTGACAAAGAATTTTTTTTTACCAAATATCGACATGATGCACATCACTCGACAGGTCTTTCAAAATAACTCTTGTCTTGTTGTTCTGAACATCAATAAAAAAAAATCATTGAGGTCTGTTTGAATTTTTTATTTATTTAGTGAATATCTTAAGAAAAAATCACCCCGTAAGTCTAAAAAACTTGTGTGTCCCCTGTCACTTTTGAACCCGAGATCCAAAAAATATGAAAAAAATTGAGAACATTATCGGTTTAGGAATTATTGAGTTATCTCCTAAAAACTCATTTCATACGCAGATACGACCTTTTGATATTACTTTTTCGATAGTGGGTACGAAACCGCGTGGTCCGACACGCACTTCGCCGGTTTTTTTCTATTAAAGATAATTTTATTTTATATGTATACATGTAGTTTCATTTGTTTACCCTTTACGTGTACGAACGTTATGTAAGTAGGTTCACGTGTTAGAAAACTGTACTTATTTTAGTTAGCAAAAAATTACACGTCATATTGGACAGGGGGGGGAGGGGTCCTGAAAATATCACCAAAGATCACCATGGGGGAGGGGGGGGTCTAAAACAAGCCAAAAACGTATGACGCGATTAATGGACGCCCCCTAACCAAAATGAATCATGTTTCTAAATAATAATACTTATATTTTACGCTTACAAGTCTCTTTATGCTGATCGTACTTCTACGATACGACCTACTAAAAATGTCCTTTTATTTAATTTTATCCTGTAGATAACCTATAGATACTTGGCGAAGCAAAGCACAGCCATATCTTTCCACCAACCAATTTTAATTAGGCTAGGTATTACGTATATATTTTATTTATTCCATCTATGAATCATAAATAATAAATCACATTCATACAAAAGGGTGTCTGTGTACATTATTAGAACCAGAAGGGTTCTTATACTTATCACATTCATACAATAAATGGTGTCTGTGAAAAAAATCTCATTCTTACCACATTCATACAAAAAGGTGTCTGTGGTGTAAGTATTAAGAATTACTAAAACAGAATTCTGATACTTACCACATTCATACAAAAAGGTGTGTGTGGTATATAATTATATATTATATATGTATACTATTATGTATATTTATTCCTATTTTACAAGAATGGCAATTGAGATTACAACCTAAACGAATATAAACATATTTTCATTTTATTGATAAACTGATGTCCGATTGACTCATGTCACAGGAACATAGAACTTTTTCCAGCATTTTAAAATAGTTCCAAAAACCTTCAAGCTAAGAATAATTATACAAAGCTTCCATGGGCATTCTACGCCTACGGTAAGCTTGAAAAATATTTTAGCAGAAAACAAGTCTCCAGAAATAAAATAAAATAAAATAATTATAACATGAAATTATTTTTAAATGTGTAATTAGTATTATCAAAGTTGGGTTTCTGTAAAAAATAATTACACTAAATAGAATTTGTAAAAAAAAATAAGTCTTTTTTTTTACAATTTTCATTGGGTTTCGTTAGGGCCTATTTTACGAAGTTTATATCGAGACGTGTTGTTCCATTGTTTTGGACGAATGTATGAGCGAGTGATGAATATGGTGAGGAATGATGATTGTGTGATGCATAGATTAAAACTGAGAGAGACTAACTGGTGTGGTGATGCACTTACACAGCGGTTATACAACATTGTATAACAAAGACACTTAATGTAAAATAACATTTATAAGTTACGACTGTGTAGACTGTGAGAGAGCGTCATAATACCAGTGGTGTCACCGACTACGATTGAGACCTGACAGTGTGTAGAGCCTCTACAATGGAATTGGACTTAAGATATAAACATTAAAGTTCATTGTCATCTCACTATTACACTTTACGGTACAAGGAACATTTTGGATATTGCTATTAGTTAGTGTCATCTCAAGCTGACAGGTTGCAGTTTTCCGTAACTGTTATCCAAAGTGGGTTCTACTCCACAAGAAGCTAACACTACCAGCAGGTGTGTGATGCCCCCCTGTTAAATCTACACATCAACAATTACGTGATGTCAATTAAAGTAGGAAGAACTTAAATTGTTTTAAATAATATCACAAATATGAATATTAAATAAGTAATATTTAAAAATTATGGGTTGGTCACAAATTGATCAACCATCAATATAAGCTCAATAAAGCTTATAAAGGCTAATAAATAATAAGGCCTAATAGCTATTGTTTTATGACATCTGGTCAAGACTAGATGACATGATAAGCCTAATGAAAACACCATGTAATTGTCGAACATAACTCCCGGCTGAGAGTGGTCCGTATTCTAGTGAAGCCTAAGTTTTAGTGTTGGTAATTGAGCATTTAACGGTAGGAACCCACCCTGGAGAAGTCTCACTTTACAAGGGCTGCATTGATTTCCTTTCCCTATCCGATAAGCAAAGCAGGATGAGGTCGGAAGTGTCCTTGCATATACGGCTAGAGTTGATTCTGGATTCACAACCCGTAGTTCCTTTGTTTGAGTGAGGATTATCTGTGGAGGCTTGTAAAAGTTCATGCCATACATATGAGAACTTGGAAACTTGACTTTATATACGCCAGCACTCTTGGTTTGGTTAAAATACACACCACATAAGAGGATTATAAAAAAAAGTCTACGCTAAATGGAAAGATCCCAATGAACTTAGATCTCTCATTAAAAATTTATTGTTTTTACAAAATCTTATGCTACCAATGTATTTATGTTTAAAATTTTTACTTCCATGAGACACCTTGTCATAATGTCTATGTTCGAAAAATTTGGGGGTAGTGTGGTAGTAGCATAAGCCTGTTTCTCTTTTTCTCTTTCTCAATCAATCGGTTATGTTTTATTTAGTTTAATATTTGCTTTCATTACTTGATTGCGTCCATGCAAATTTGGGGGGTAGTATACACCGTGTGTCTGATGAATTCATAAAACTTTTTTTTCTTAAAAGTATATTTAAAAAAACTACTTAGTATACACCGTGTGTCTGATGAATTCATAAAGCTTTTTCTTTTCTTCATAAGTACTTTTAAATTTTATAGTTATTGAAATTTTGCTTTCCATGACCCAGATGTGTCTCTCTCTTCAATTTAAGAGCTGGGCTCTTGTCGGTGCAGCTTGATGAAGTTGCCTCCTCCTCCCTCCAGATGTGTCTATGTTCGCAAAATTTGGGGGTAGTGTGTAACGGGTCGTCCGTACCCGTTCAAATATTTATAATTGTTAAATTATATTTTAGGTTTACTTTATATTTTCAAGGACCACAAACTGCTTGGTTATATAGTATATATCTGCCTTTTTACTTCTACTGTAGTCTATGCCTTAGAAGAATGAATACTCTCAGAATTTCAAATTTAAAACCACTGACATTGGAATTTGTTTATAACAACCGTCAAATTTATCAAGTATACAAGATCATGTTGCACCAGAAAAATATTCTATTAAAAAGAATTATGAGTACTGAGGTGTAAGAATGTGCAGCATAAAACAGCAGCTTAGGAAAACCGGATGTGAAACCACTAGGATACGCATGTGCAGTAGGGATTGCAGGCAGACTTCAGCCACAAGAAATTTAAGTATTCTTATACCCTTATGTTTTAAATACTATAATGTCCCGCCTTACCAAAGTTATTTTATTTGATGTGTTCTCTTCCATACCTCTGTGTCACCCGTCATCTCGTTATTTACTCCTCTTCCTTTTCATCTCGTCTCTCACACAGTCCATCCATATTTTCCGTGGTTTGCCTCTCCTCTTACATCCCTCCACATTTATACCCTTCTCGTCACAAGACTGCCATCCCTCCGCATTACATGCCCTCAATTTTACTTTCAATTTATCGACTATATCTTGGTCGGTCTTCTTATCTTTTCGAAACTGAGTATGAGTTTGAAACTAGCTCACCTTTTAAAGCCGTTCTACATATATTCTGTATTACCTAATAGGTTACAAAACAAATATAAATTGTGGATATCCCTATTTAATTCAAGATAAAAATTGTATCCATTTAATTTAATTTAATTTATTGATAGGTACTCGACAAAATACAATGTTAGATCCATAGAGTCACCTATTTCGGTCAATTATAGAACAAATCAAAGAAAATTGTTATCTTTGTGTATACGAAACAGCCTAGTTTTTTAGAACTATAAAGTTTAGAAAGTAAGTTCAAAGAGATCATGAAAAGTAACCTAGGTATACGGATAAAAAGCAAAACCTTCAACACATGTATTCTGCCATGTATAACTTACGGCTGTGAAACCTGGACCCGTACGAAATCACAAAGAGACAAATTTACGAAGTGCCAGAGAGCTATGGAGAGATGCTGAGAATGAGAGAATGCTGGGAGTTAAATTACAAGATAGAAACCGCTCCTCTGACATAATAATCAGAACCAAAGTAGCAGATATTCTTATCCACATAGACTTGCAAAAACGGAGGTGGGCAGGACACACTATAAGATGTAAGACTGAAAAGTGGAGTCAAAGAATTCTCATGTGGCACCCAATAGAAGGGTCAAGATCGAAAGGCTCCCAACTAAAACGATGGGAAGATGAAATCATATCTACAGTAGGACCACTCTGGACAAGGGTGGCAAGGGATAGGAGATACTGGAAGGAGCGGGACGAGGCCTGTGCCAATAGGCACACTGAACTAAGAGACTTCATTTAACACGGAAACCATTTTATTCATGTTCAGAATAAAGTGCTATATAAATAAAAAGTTCATGCAACTACTGTTAAGCCATTTTGATTAGGTCTGTATGTATCCCATTCTGAAAACTCGTATCTGAAGAAGTATTTTGGCTTCACCTTTCAACAGGTTATAATATGTTATACGTTACAGAATATTTGTTTCTCTCTAAGCTTTATTTTATTATTGTAAAATGGTACCGTATTAATATTGTACGAATTATCCCACCGTCTTGACCAGCACAAAAACAACAATAGCTAAATCAAACAATCGTCATCTAACGCGATTGTCTCGCAGGGATGACCACAAGTTTGGTTGTCTCTACGATGATTCTACCAAATCCTACACCGGAGCAGGTGACAAAACAGCAAACCGTGGTGCTGTCAAAATGATATTGTTTTTATGGTTTATGCTAGTTTTATGTATTTATGATAGTTTTAAAGTAATTTATCTATGGGCCCCTAGTTGCCTGAAAATAAAGATATAATAAGAATAAATTACCAGAGATAGTGCCCCCTCAGTGAACAGATTTAAAAACAGACTAGATAAACATTTGAAATCAAAAACAATTGAACTATATGCTTATAAACAAGTACAGTGATATACACGCATCAGCTCATAGCTGCTATAGTATTAAACAATATAATATATAATAATGTTTAATTTCATTAAAAGACAAGAAATCGAAAATTTTGTCCGCAGAGCTAAAGCTAAAAGTAAAATACTGGTCCGACATTATCATTTTTGAAACATTCCTATATATATTATGGTAAAGACCGGAAAGTTTACTATATAAGTAGATAGATGGACACTCGTCCATCCATTTTGAGTTTGAGTTTCGAAGATAAGAGTAAGTACACACATTTCTGGTTTAATATTTTTGCGCTCTATCGAAGAATCTCAGTTCCGCGAGTTCGAGTATCGCTCGAGGCTGTGATGTCTTTCAGTTTATTATTCCTTTATTTCAAAAAATGTCATATGAGTTTTTCCACAGTAATTTTCCTGGCTTGAGTGGGACTGTGCTGGACTGCCGATTGCACCCGGAACGGTGGCCCAACATGGCTACTGAATGAGCCCCGCAGGATGGCCGGAGCAGAAGCAGACCGAAAAAGAGATGGCGGGACGACCTGGATGCCTTTTGTAGCGACTGACTGGAACATGCACCAGGCCGCGGCCGTGACGAGTGGCGGAAGAGAGGGGAGGCCTTTGCCTAGCAATGGGACACAACATAGGCTATATTTAAAAAAATCCTGCCTGTTTTATTAATAGCTGGTCACAACAACTACGTCCAGTCATCTCGCCTGGGAACTGCACTTGTTACCGCTCGAAACAGTGCAATACGCCGAATCAGCACTCGACGCGCCTCTTCACTGGATATGAGAGCTCAGCCCGGATGTAGGCACGAGTACGTGTGAGTGCGAGGCGAGGTAAGTTTAATAGATTATGTGGGTGTAGAAACACGAGGAAAATTAGAAGCTGTTGTAGGAAACTCCCGTGAGACTCAGATACGAGTATGTATATTGAATTATGGACTCAAAAAGCATAAAAAGTAACCCATTTTCATTGTTCATGTGTGTGTTCCATTACTTCCAATTTTTCCGTGGCTTTTGGTCACAATTAAAGCTTCTTAGCCGCTCACCGGTGAATGTAAGTAAGCGATTTTATTCAGGTACCATCGCCCACACTGTTAACTGCCCATCGGTGGACCTTATGCCTTTTGTAATAAGGTCCACCGATGTACAAAGAGTGTTGCTGTTTGTACCTCTAGGTATCGAAATAATGTGTAGATTTTTTCTATGAAATTCCATAAGGTATCGTGCAGGGTAAATAGTAGTGTCCGACCGAAGGTTCGGTTTCGGTTTCGGCCAAAAAAATGGCCGAACCTTTCGGCCGCGCTGAAACTTTCAACATTGTACTTAATCTGTCCATAAGTTCTGTCACAACGTTTTTAGGGTTCCGTAGCCAAAATGACAAAAACGGAACCAACCCTTATAGTTTCGTCATGTCCGTCTGTAGTTATGTAGTTAAATTGCAGAAAAAAATATTTTTAGGAGGGGCGCTCCATACATGTAACTAAATTTCAAAAAAACATTTTACCAATTATCAATATGTAACTGAAATATGTACGATTTATACATGTCCATCAAAGTTTCGGTTTCGGTTTCGGCCAAAACTGGATTCCGAGCCGAACCTTCTGTTTCGGTTTCGGCAAGAAAACATGTTTCGGTCGGACACTAGTAAATACACTCGCGAGCAAATAATACGGGTCAGTGACAAAAACCCTTATATTTTGCAAATTAATAGCGGTATGTGCAGGAAACTAACTGTACATTAAAGAGAATTTAATATCGAATTAAATTGAACCTTCAATGTTCTACAAGAATTCTGGAAAAAGTTTTATTTAAAAAAAAATCGAATTTGGTACCAAATTCAAATTGAGCTTAATTCACTTATGATTGTTTTCTCACTTTTGTTTTCAATCTGTCAAAGCAAAATGATAAAAGGCAGTTTTTGTTGACTTTGATGGTCATTTCATTATTGAATTACTATCATGTCGCTAACACAAGATGAATGTACACGTATCGTCACTTTGTTACAAGAAGGCAGAAGTCAGAGATATACAGCAAGAAGAACAGGCGTGTGCAGAGGGTCCTCCAACGTTTCCTACAAACTGGCAGGAACCTTCGAAGACCAGGAACCGGCAGGCCGAGATGTACTACGGCTAGAGAAGATCGATTTATTGTAACAACAATGCTCCGAAATCGGCATCTCACTGCAGTTGAAGTCAAAAACCAACTTCGGGAGACCCGAAGAGATGACATCAGCGAGTGGACTGTAAGGCGGCGGCTTCGTGAAGCTAATTTGACCCCACATAGACCGGCAAATGGCCCAAAACTTGACAGAGGGCATCGAACTGCAAGGAAACTTTACGCACGCGAATACAGGCGATGGGGTGCCGAAGAATGGGCAAGAATTATGTTTTCTGACGAATCCAGATTTATGCTCTATGCACATGACGGGCGGCGAAGAGTTTACAGACGGCCAGGTGAACGTTTTATTCCAGCCTGTTTTGAAGAAAAAGTTGCTTTCAGCGGTGGGTCTGTTATGGTTTGGGCTGGAATCTCTTCAGAGAGTCGCACGCAATTAGTTTTGATAGAAAATGGAACGTTAACTAGTGCCAGGTATGTGGAAGAGATTCTTAATGAGCATGTAGGCCCATATTTAATTAATATGGGTGAAAACTCAATGTTCATGCATGACAACGCCAGGCCACACACCGCACAGATTGTGGAAGATTATTTTGAGGAGGTTGGCATCAACACTATGAACTGGCCCTCGAGAAGCCCGGACCTAAATCCGATTGAGCACGTATGGGACGCGCTCGGAAGGCGTGTAAGAAATCGAAACCCCGCCCCAGCAACACTTAGAGACCTGAAACAGGCGTTAGTGGAAGAATGGGCTAATATCCCGCAAGAACGCATAAGAAACTTAATAAACAGTATGCCCAATCGTTTAGAAGCTGTAAGAAGAGCCCGAGGAGGCAATACGAAGTATTGGTATGTTTTACTTTTTTTTTGTTTTTAGTTTTGTGTGTGAGGTACCACGGTTGCTTTTTACCTATAATTAACTGATATCGTGTTTACTATGTTAATTAAATAAACAAGTGAATATCATCTCTAACTCTTGACGTTGTTTTATTAACATTTATCTATAATATACAATTTAATTCAGGCTCCTAGCTTTATTATTTTAGGAGATATTATAGTTTTTCGTACTGACCCGAATTATTTGCACGCGAGTGTAGTTGTATTGTACACAAGCTGATGGCTGGCAAAATTCATGACCTGGATCAACTGAAGAACAAATCAAATTATTTTTAATAAATATTTTGATTTGTTTATTTTTAAGTAGACACACTACTATATAAATCATAAACTTGTATAGATGTCATATACAAAGGAAAAAGTGACCTAAGCCTCCGGTGCCCAGGGCTGGAATCGAACCAGCGTCTTCTGCATTCGCGACTTTTTCCTTTGTATATGACATCTCTATAAGTTTATGACCTGGATCACTTAGAAAAACAACTTGGTACCAGATTTGGGCACACTTGATTAAAATACTTATCATCGCTGATTGAATAACCGCTGATTAAATCATAACACAAACCAATCAAGTGATTTCGCCATGAGTAAATCATTAACGACGGGCGCTGATTGAAACTAAAGTAACGCTAATCAACTAAGGCTAATCATGATTTGTTCAATGTGATTGACGAATATATGATAAGAATGTTCTTAAGCTGATTTATGTTATTACTAGAATAAGGCGTCTGTTCTGAATTTCACATATTTAATTAGATACCTATAAACAAAATAAAATAAAATAAAATAAAATAAAAACCAAAAACCAAAAACCAAAAACCAAAAATCAAAATCAAAATAAACATTAAAATATAGCAACTTATCCAAAAAGTATGTACCCGTACTCACTAAGTACCTAGGTACCGCCTCTGTTCCGTCAGGTTCCGAAAAAAGTGATGGAGCTAGTAGCTACGCAAAATCTAATCATCTAATCAACTAAATCGTTAGTTTAACTAAGCATTCTGTCTTACTAATGTATTCACTTCAGCTAATCATGAGTGAAACTAAAAATCGACATGAGTTACTCATGTCGGTGCTCAATCAAGTTGAAAAACAAAAGATTGCATTCGTAATCATGTTCAAGTGATTATGAGTAACGTTCTCATTTTTAACCGACTTCAAGATTTGAAAAGAGGAGGTTCTCAATTCGGCGTGTATGTTTTTTTTTTTTTTTTTTTTTTTTTTTTTTTTTTATGTTTGTTACTCCATAACTCCGTCATATCTGAACCGATTTTGAAAATTCTTTTTTTGATTGTAAGTATATATATACAGATTGGTCCCGTTTTTGTCAAAACGCAGTTCTGATGATGGGATCCATGAGGAATCGAGGGAACTCCTCAAATCTTAAAGGCATACATATAGTGATTTTTATATTTTTATCAACAAAACCATCATTTTCATTCAAAACAGTGACATTTGATGAAGTAGAACTGCTGATGATGATCAGAACGGAACTCTTCAACGACGCATAGTTCACGTTTGGCGATTCGTCCTCTTCGCTGTGTTTGTTTAGCAAGTTTAATTGTCAGAACAAATGTTCGTCAAGCTCAAGTTCTGATGATGGGATCCATGAAGAATCGAGGGAACTCCTCAAATCTTAAGGGCTTACACATAGTGATTTTTGTATTTTTATCAACAAATCAAGCATTTTCATTCAAAAGAGTGACATTTGATGAAGTGGAACTGCTGATGATGAACAGAACGGAACTCTTCAACGACGCATAGTTCATGTTTGGCGATTCTTCCTCTTCGCTATGTTTGTTAAGCAAGTTAGATTGTCAGGACCAATTTTCGTCAAGCTCAAGTTCTGATGATGAGTTCCACGAGGAATCGAGGGAATTCCTCAAATCTTAAAGGCATACATAAAGTGACTTTTGTATTTTTATCAACAAATCAAGCATTTTCATTCAAAAGAGTGACATTTGATGAAGTGGAACTGCTGATGATAATCAGAACGGAACTCTTCAACGACGCATAGTTCACGTTTGGCGATTTGTCCTCTCCGCTGCGTTTTTTAAGCAAGTTATTTCATTGTATGGAATCTAAGTGCACCATCTACAATAATCCTTCACCGGCTACCCCCATTGAAGTCGGTTTTTTTTTCTTAAAAATTATTAACTTTAGTTTCAATCACGTTAATTTTTGCCCAACTCTGCTTGGTACCTACCTAGTTTAAATAGAAGACATATTCAAAGTTGTCAAAAATAAGCAATCAATGTCTTCCGGCTTAGGATGATAATGAAATTGGTTATATACGATTATGACTGCTTCATTGACAGTTTCATTGGCATTTTAGCAAGCTTTCGCTAAAGTTTACATCCTTCTACAATCAAGCTTTGACCTCTCACTTCATTTAAAATGCTCACCCAACCCTCAAAGCTCATATACATTTGCATAAAGCCTAGTTTTGCTTGACTCCTGTGGTTTTTGAATACCGTAAGATTTTCGCAGGTTAGGGCGCGGCTATGATGAGATTATTTTTACTAAAACATAAACAGTATATTGAATCAAAAATATTTATAACGGGTTACGGGTTGTTTAATATGTTAGAGTCTCACGAAAGTTTTATGGTTAGTATATGGAATTTATTAATATTGATCGGTCAAAACGGAAAACAGTTTCCTATCAATTTTTTCACGTTTTAGGACAAACATGCTAATAGATGTTATTGGAGTTATTTATCATTCCACCCTTTTATTCCTTTTCTAACCCTTATTTTTCGCATAGGTAAAAGGTAACTTTCGGACTTCGCATGTACTCCTAATTAATCTGAGTTAATAGTTATGTATTCAAGATTTTTTTTGTGTACAATTTAATCTGGCTAGTTAATAGGCAATACGAAGAAATAAAGTTTTTTTTTCATTACTTACTTAGGTTACTTGTTAAAGGTGATTTTGACATTTTTGACAAATTGAATGAGTGAAGTCATAATACTGTCTAGTTTTACTGTGATCAGTCGCTTGATAGACAGGTGTCGTATGCGACACTACTCTATGGAGTACAGTTATAATAGCTTAATTCAGTGGTTATTCAACTTTAATACATTAGTATATTATATGTATAAACCTGTACAGGTCAAGATTTTATGTGGGTAAGTTAGCTTCAAAAAATCTGATTATTTTAGAAACTGTAGGTACATGTAGAGGGCGATACATTAATAGTACCTTACCCTTATATTCATAAACGTCTACTAAAGTTAAGAGGCCTCTGATAATCGTTTGTCCCTTTCCGTTCAATCTATATGAGGGAAAGGGACAAACGATTATCAGCGATCTCTTAACTTTAGTGGCCGTTTATGAATAAGGGGGTAAGTATTTATGTAAGTAACATGTAGAGTCGGTGGTCCGTTGTAGAGTAGTAACTACCTACGAATCTACTTTCCTAGTTGAGTTGCTTAGATTACATTCTGTTGTAGATACCAATTGCTAACATATAAAGAGAAGTAAAAAAGGGAAGCTCTAAGCAATAATATCACTTCGATTAAACATCTTAAAATAATATATCATAATTTATGATTCATAAATTACAACTAACAAATAAACATCAATAATAATGTCCAAGTGCTGTATTCTGATTTTAAAATACAAAAACAACACATTAAAAACACAAACATAACTCCAACACACAATAAACAATCAACCAATATTGAAGTTGTGTTGGAGTTGCATCGGAATATTTATGAAGCAAATTCTGATATTTCTGATACAAACTTTTGGCGCTAGCTGTGTGTGTTAGGTACGTAATAATTAATACATTGGAATTGTATCGAAGTTGGATCGTTTCTAAACGTGTTTTAAAGTTAGAATACGGCCTCAAGTTCAATATAAATAAATGTTGTAAAAGAATTATTATATCCAAAATATAAAACAATGTGACAACAACCTATGATATATAATAATGACAGATGGGTTATGTACGCTCCAAAAGTGAAGCACCTAAAATGAGTGAATTCAAACAACTGTCGCCAGTCACGCACCGGCCAGCGTGAGATGCGGACGTGCCAATGAGCTCCCGTCACCCGCGTGAGAAAGAGACAAACTGTAATTTTCTAACAATGAGAGTGACAAAGATGTAATGATTGTCAAAATAGATAAACATAACAGAATCGTAGCTAGGTTATGAAATAACTCTTGAAGTATTTTTTGTGCTCATTTTGTTACAGTATAACCCATCCATAGTAAATATCATTGGCTACTACTAAATATATATAATCCGCGAATGCGCGTCGGTACTTCCAGTTGTAAATAGTCTCTATACGAATATTTCTTTTGAATGAATCTGTTTTATACTTCAAACCCCATTTAATAGACTCAAGGCGATATTGCACAAATGTAAAGAGAAAACAACGCCTACACACTTGTTCTTGAGAGCACTCGAACAAACCGCGATTTAATTACTAATTATTCAGATTTAATGAAGAAATCCACGTCTTAGTTCCCCGAGCTCTTAGCCTACTTCTATGTTAATCAAAAAACAGCCTTACATAGTAGTAATAAAGTTTTAATTGCTACACGACGTTGAAATGTTATGTCATTTTGGATGCGGGTGGTCAAAATCTGCTACACTACAGAGGACTATTAATTCCCCAACCTCTTATTTTACCACGCTGTCATTCAAAATGCAACCTTGTACCGTAACAACAAAGTTAACATTGCAACCCGACACCAAAGTGACATTTACCTTTTTAAATAGAGGCAGTCGAAATCTGCTACAAGAAATATCAGATCCAAAAGGCTGTAATTGCGCTGGATTTGAGTGTAATTAACGTCATTTTGAAAGCAACGCGTGGGTGCAGGCCCCGGGGCCTACCTCAACAATGAGATGCGTGGAACAGTTTTAATTGAGCAATGAATCTGTGGGCGGGTTCTTCAATATGAAGAGCAAGATAAGAACCTAATATAGGATAGGTATGAGGTTTGCCCTGAGGTATCTCAATTCAAATCGCTTGGCGGACAAATCATGCAGGTAAACCAAGGGAGAGCACTAATCAACTAGGTAGGCATATTCGTAGCTGATACAAATCTCGAGATCTCATGTCAGCCTAAACTAAAACGTGGCCGCGAAACGTGGTCTCCCAATGTTGAATGAAAATCAGTTCGAATGACCAATGTGAGACCAATGTTGAATGAAAATCTGTTCGAATAGCAAATGTCAATGTCGTTATAGCGTTGAGTTGAGTTGGGTTGAGTTGGGTTGGAGCTGTGTCTGTCCAGTGTGTGTATTTTTCGAATCGCGGCCCGTGTCTCTCGTCCTAAAAACAAGAATAGGGGCCCTAATGAGGATGGCATTCGCAATTTTTTTTATCGGAGCTTGCTTTGATCATACCTTCGTTATTTCACACACTACTGCGAGTAATGTCAAGCTACTATCAAAGCAAAGACATATTTTTTAAGTTTAAATAATGCTCCAGCCTTTAGTGCTGACTAGAAGGTGCGTGCGAACTCATGTAAAGTTTAGGCGTTAGCAAAGATGTAGGTAGGAGTGCGAGCTTTTCCTGCCTATATTTACAGTTAAGAAATATCCATCTATATACTTAAATCCACAGTTTGCATTGTATTTCATTTCATTTCATTTGCCAAGAACGTTTACTCTCTTACTTTATCTCAAGTCATAGTCCAGGCTATCATCTATCATCTGTCTGCTGCTGCTTTGCTGAACGTGGACGCGGTTATTCTAACCACGCAGATACCCTACGACCTCTGTACCAAGCTCAAACTTCAAATTAGGCTAAAGATTTCACTAACATCGCATAAACAAGGTTACAGTTAACCCTCGTTAGCTCGAAGCCGCATCGCTTTATTTAATGACGCCATCTTGTCGACTCCTTCAACCTCATTTTGACGCGCACCGCGAAATGGCGTCGCTTGACCTCAGCCAGGGCGTGACTAAATGATCTGCTTTGAGATATCATTATCTTAGATCTGCGAAAGGTCAGTTTTACAGGGATTTAAATAATGATTTAAAAACCTCTACGAAAATAATAGCAATATTAAAAGCAGATGCCAGCACACTTCACGTTATTTGGCTATTCGTGTTAGGTATTTTTTTTTTACTGTACGTGAAACAAGAAAGGGACACATACTCGTAGGTATGCCAAGTGTCTAGGATCGGCCTCTAATGGGGTGGTACTAAAAAAAAGAAAATCGTTTCATTTTGAGACAACAAAACACCAAATGCCCAAATCTCAGGTCATGAAAAAACTAACCCTCTGCGGCTAAAGGCTCATAAGTCATAACATAACAGTCATAACCGAACTCTAATGTATCTATAGTTTGAAATCATCTCATGTGTAACTGTTACCTATCGTCATCATTTCATCAATAAAAGATTATCAGGAAGTCGAAAATTCACAAAAAATTCTCTCTCGCCCGTTTCTCTCAGAAGAAAATATTTAGGTAGGTACGTAACCCAGATATTTTAACGATGGCCGGTCGATGAGGTTGAACTCTCTCTATGAAATGTAGGAATCTGCAACTTGATATAGGTACCTACTTATTTCAGTTCGTTTATTAATTAAATTACATGTATTTTAAACTAATTAATTATAAACTAAATGCCTATAAATAAAACTAAATTAAAAACTAACAAACTATTTGGACCCGGGGTATGTCCGTAAACTACGTCCTGACTTGGGTATGTCCTTAAACTACGCCAAAAAGAGAGGTATGGGTACTGCGAATGGCATCTCTCTAAGTGTGGTAGGGCACGTTCAGCGAATGTCATCTCGCTCAAATCTTGAGCAGAGCCCGACTGGGGAAGTACCTCCACCTTACAGAAAACCACAGCCAAATAGCATTAGACCCTACTCATAGTGTTGTGTTCCTGCTGGTGAGTAAGGTTGCCAAAGAGCTCAAAGAGGACCCAGTGTGTTGACGATGAGGGACCCTCTTGTTCCTTTAGCCATCAACCAACACAGTGAATGCTCCTTTTTGTAAAGGGTCGGCAACGCGCATGTGACTCCTTTGGAGTTGCAGGCGTCCATAGGTTACGGTAGCTGCTTACCATCAGGCGGGCCGTATGCTTGTTTGCCACTGTCGTGGTATAAAAAAAACTATTACTAAATATGTAAATCTAAAATATATCTTAAAAAACGGGCCCCCGCGGCATGGTGCCGAGGATGCTGGCAGCATTTCCCCGCTGTATCGCAATACCTACTTATTTACATGCATCCCAAAACTATTTAAGCCATTGCACAAATCTAGACACCATGTCGTACTAAAGGCTTTGTAATAAGCTGAAAAGTGCACACGCACTACTAATAATAGCGACCCATAAACGGGACCTCTGACCTGGGAAGCGATGTGGGAACCGATAGCCACAATCGCGATACTGGACTCGCGTGTAGGTGTGGATAGATGATTTCATATGGCGTGGAATGTGTGTGAAATTAAGGAAGACCATTTGATACTCTCAGTTCTATACATACTCATCTATACTAACCTTGTAGTAGCTGGACTTTCAATTTGGTATCCAGAAAGTGAACACTTATTTTCTTCAATATTCTTCATCGTAAAAAAAATTATAGATAGGTACCTACATGAACAAAGAGTGCAAACGCAGGCATATGTGCAAATTAATGCAGGTTCAAAGAGAAAGGTTCAAGGTTCCATATAATTTTTAATATCTGGACCTAAGGGGTAAGTAAAGAATCAAGACAAGTGAATTATGGATAATTATATTTTTTTAAACACTAGGTAAAGTAAACGTACTAATGCTCGCCACCTAACCTAACTATACTAGGTAGCCAGGCCTGCATTTTTATAAATACCTAAGAGGTAACTAGTTAGAAGATATAATAGTATTAATAGTGTTGGTATATAGTAGTGTAGGTAGTAATTAGAACCTAGTGTTGATTTCTATAAGTAACATTTTTGCAAGTGTATCCATCACATACCCAAGCCATACCTATAGGCGGCTTTCACAATGCTACAATTCCGCATGCGGTGCCGGTGCGCGAGCGAGATAGCGTAGATAGCGCTCTGCATGTGTATAGCGTTGACACGCTTGCAAACCGTCGCCGCTTCCGGTTGCGGCGCTAGTGTGATAAAAGGGCGGCTGACGGATGCAAAATGGTCATGAAACGTAACACGGATAAGACTTTTATTAAATTTTGAGTAATATTTGTATACGTATGAAAATATATGCAGTTAGGTTAGGTGGTTTTTATAAATCAGGACTCGCACTCGCAGCACTATTATATAATCTGTGCTCACAGTGTTGTATCAATTCGCCTCGCCTCTTACGTTTGTAGACGTAGAGAGGTAATTGTCCCTATATACAGTGGATAGTAAACTTTATAGGTTTGGACTGAAAATACCTAATATAGAAAAAAATATGATTACTTACTACAACAAAAAAAAACTTTTTTTGCAATGATGGTCTCTTTTTATAAAATCAATTGTAGTCATATCTATACTACGGATATCGTTCGATATCATTTTGACGTTATTTGCATCCGTCAGCCGCCCATTAGACTGATAAACTTCTATTTGTAAAATACGTCTATAATTAATATTAATACATATGTAGGTACTCTAGACCAACCTGCCTAGGTACTTTTGCAGTTGCACGCGTTAAGTGAGAAAGGAATTCACAACGTGTTTTACACCCTATAGATAAAGGCGAACCAACTCCAACACTAAATTAACACATTCGCGAGCACACAAGGGAAGCAGGGATTTTGCAATTAAAATTTAAGAGCGCTTTGCCTATCTACTTACTTTCCGACACATCAATATAAACCTTATTCTGATAGGTATAAAGTCACAATTGTAATTGTTGGTTGTCTTGATTAAATTGCGTGTTTGGACGCAAGTAAATTGGCACTCAAACAAAAGAGTTGAGATGTTTGCGACCACCTAAAGCTTTCTTAGAAGGTTGTATGCAAAGCCCATAGAGGTGTGTTTGCGTGTACAATCCGTTCTGGTCGGTGGTAATTGAGGAAGTGATTCGTATTGTTTGAAGAAGGTGTTTTACTTGTTTACTAGCTATCATAAGTGGACGCGAGTTTCTAATTTCTTATGTGTTAATACTGCCAACATGCCTACCGTTAAGATTAAGTAGATTTCTTTAATAAGCTTTTATACCCGTCCATAATTTCTTAAGCTCTTAATAAAGCTGTATGAGTAGCTGCGCTAATTTGTACCCTACTCAATATATACTGGGGATAGTACGTGAACTACACTTTCCTCGAGGTCAGGAAAATATGTATCTTATAAGATATTTCTATCAGTTAATACGTGAGCAAATTAGTAACCCTCCATTGTTAGCCGTCATATCACTGCGTGTGGCTCCAGTGACCGGTATACAACTCCGGCCACGTTCGCCGTCAGCTGGTTGCAGTCACGGCTGCGCAAACTTGTGCTCTATACTGTACCACTCACACCTACACCAAGCTCCGACTCTTCTCAATGATATTTTGGACAGGGACACCAAGCTAGATATACTTTTAGCACTGAAACTAGTTTTCTTGCAACTAGCAACCGCTTTTGGAATCCATTTCTGCCCGAAGCTCCATTCATATTTAGTTAAAATTTGTTAAAATCGTTTAGAACGTAAGTTTTTATAGTAGTAATTTGTAACATATTCTCACTTTTATCTATCCTGTATTAACACGTGTAGCTAGACTGTAAGAGTTGATTTGAGGGATAAATAATAGTAGATTGTACACCAAGGGGATAAAGCATTGTTTTATGTCACGGGCGCAATATTGAATCCTGAACGTAACGAAGGACTCCAGATTTTAATCCCGAGCGAAGCGAGGGAATTAAGACTGAGTCCTGAGTGTAGTGAGGGGTTCAAGCGCGCCCGTGACAAAAACAGCTTTATCCCCGAGGAGTATACTCTACTTTTCTCACCTCTTGCGAGACAATAAAATAGCTAAGGCTACTAGAAACGGATTTTTATTAAAGTAAATCAAAAGTAAAAACCGGCCAAGTGCGTGTCGGACCACACATAGGAGGGTTCCGTACCTTCAATGGAACCAAACTAATACCAAAAGGTCGTATCTGGTGCCTATGGTTTTTTGGAGATAACTCAAAAATAGCTAAACCGATAATGTTAATCAAAAGTAAAAACCGGCCAAGTGCGTGTCGGACCACACATAGGAGGGTTCCGTACCTTCAATGGAACCAAACTAATACCAAAAGGTCGTATCTGGTGCCTATGGTTTTTTGGAGATAACTCAAAAATAGCTAAACCGATAATGTTCAAAACAATTTGCGTAGAAAATATAGGGTAAGACGCATCTCCTCAATTTTTTCAATATTTTTGGACTTACGGTTCAAAAGTTACAGGGGGGGGGGGCACAATTTTTCTGACTTTTAAAGACCTATCATTGATGTGTCACATGTTGATATTTAGTAAAAAAAAAAATAGTTACATGTATGGAGCGCCCCCCCCTAATTTTTTTTTTCAAATCTACATAACTAAGTAGCGGCATACAAAATACACCTTATGTGTAAATTTTATTCAGATACGTCGTATAGTTTCCGAGTAAAATGGCTGTGACATACGGATGGACAGACATACAGACAGACATGACGAATCCATAAGGGTTCCGTTTTTTGCCATTTGGCTACGGAACCCTAAAAATTGATTCTTGATACATTAGTCCATTTTATTCAAATTTTATCTTCAATTTTTATAGAACCTGCAGTTTTACTCCGTATACTGCAGCGTCTTATGACACTCGCGGCATTTGTTTTAGGTATTTAAAAAAGGTGGCCAGCACGATTTTCCGAATAAATTCGATTTTCAAATCAGCTCGACGCGGCGGCGCGGGCCCCGGCTGGCGTCGCGGGCCCGTGCACCGTGCGGACTTTACCAAATTAGACTTTAAGCACATAACAATAAGAACTATGGGAAGTGAAATCACATTATTAACCAGCGGGTTATAATGAGATTTAGTACAACATTATAACCCGGCTAAAGCCAAGGGCTATAATGATTTGCTTTCGGTGAGGTTTGCATGATATATAATTTGGCATTGTCGAGCAGGTGGTGTGAAAATAAACTTAATTAAGTACCTACTTTATTTCTGTAGGTAAGTAGATTGTTATTGGGAGTCTAACTCATAATGACTGGTCCCATCCCGACGAAGGCATAAAACTTTGCATGCACGTAGCTTACGAGTATAACAATAAGAAAAAAAATAGAAGTGGCAACAGTCCAGTCCTCCAGTAGGTGTTTCCTCCGGGGGAGGCCCCTTTTGTGTCTTTGATATTTTGAATAAAAATGGTAAAAGTTCCAAGTGATAACTTCCAATGAAGAATATGTTAAAGTATGTTGGTAGCACTTATAGTTTTCAATTTATGTGTCGCGCAAATTAAGACGAGCAATGTTACACAAAGTAAGACGAGCAATGTTACAGTTTCAGCGTTATACAAAATAGTATGGGCGACTAGGAAAACATCAACCTAGCAAGAAAGGCATTAAATGTTAAAATATTATATATAAAAGAGCACCAAAACTTGGTATTTAGCCATCAACTTTACTTCTAAACCAATTCATACGGTTCGTACTGTGTTATATGGCAGAAAACATTTCACCATAATTTTCGCGACTCATAATTTGAAAACTATAAGGCCTAGCCATATACTTTCTTGACAATTATTGTAGAGAATTTAATGGAGAATGTTTTGTTAATTGGCAGTTTTTTTAAGTTCTACCATTTTCATAAATAATGTAAAAAAAACTGCAAATCAGGACACAAAAGTAGGGAGAATGCGGGGAAACAATCGCTTGACGACTTGTTTCCACTTTTTTTTTCATACCTATATAAGCTACGCGCATGCAAAGTTTCATGCTTTCTTCCCGATTGGACCAGATTTTGTAAATTTGTTAGCGACAAGAGCGGTACTACGTAGTAGTATATATAACACCTAATTATTTTTAGTATTCTATGTTCTATGCCAAATCGTTACAAAATTGGAGGCTCCCTTTTCACTTTCATCTGATTTTATTACCTAATTGTTTTTATTTTGCTCGTTTAATAGTGGATAGCATAAATACAATTCAAGTTTTCCTATTTCTAATTAAAATTGCCTTGATTTTTCTTAAGCGTCGCGAGTCCTATGGTGTTATTGCTTTCATATTTTAAACAGGCGCTAAATTTCAAAACAAATTCAAATACGGTCAACCAATTTGATTTCTAGGCCACTCTAGAACCTTGTCACAATAGCTAGTTCTGTAGCGAATAGGTTACGTTTATACGTATCCACGGGCAACAGTCATTACGACAAGGTTCTACAGTGGCCTAGGAATCAAATTGGTTGACTGGACATTCTTATACCTTCTGTACCTACTACGTTAAGTAACTAACCTAACCTAACATCATCATCGAAGGGAAGGCGAGTAACAGCATCGAGTAAATATTTTCAGATAGTCTTAACCCACTTTTAATTTTTAAACCAGAGGTCCAAAAAATATTGAAGATAAATCTAAATTTACTTTGCATCTCTCCTGTTCGGAAAGTTTTATTTTCCTGGGTAGATAGCCGGGTGCAAAATTGCTTTTCCATCTCTTGGGTGGAAAGTAATTAGCTGTGTTAATTGTGGATTGAGCCGGTGCCCACCCGGATGCCCTGCTCCCCGACCACCGGCAAAACATTGAATTTGTCTTTTTCCAATTGTTCAAATTTTACTTAACATTTTTATAGATTATTCTTTATATACCAGTTATATAAAATGTGCGTGTGGTATTGTACTTTCCTCACAGTCGAAATGAAAAGCAGAGTGTTTTACTCGGGTGAAATTACCCATTTCACCCTCGAACTATTGGCGCTTTCACTTCATTCGAGCTATTTCCGTTTGTGTATTTCCACCTGTTACATCCCCGCTTCAGTCTATCGAATATGCTTATTATTAGCTCTCAAAAAAGGAGGGGCCTAAAAACTGGGAGATGTAGTTAAAAACGACTTGAAAACTTAAGTTTATTCGTCACTTACTGTAAATAATAGCTAACTTAACATCATTGTCTATTGCCCGACAGTAGGCACGTTAAAACTTCACTTTAAAAAAACACAAAATATAATTATTATTGGTAGTTTCATCCAGATTTTTAACAAATGACAATTTTTAGGAGATTATTTTAGGTAGATTCGGTAATCATAGACACCACTGTTGTAGAGATGTGAAGCGTCCTCGTGTGTCGGGCCGGTGGCCGGTGGCCGGTGGCCGGTGGCCGGTGGCCGGTGACCGGTGACCGGTGACCGGTGACCGGAGCCCGCTCACTTGGGCTTGGTCTCCTGGTCGGTGACGTAGCGGATGTAGATGGTGTCCTCGGGCTTGTCGTCCTGCTGGGACTCGTCCAGCTGCGAGCACGCGATGGCCAGCGCCGACCCGTCCGCAGAGAACGACAGCGAGGACACCGCCGTGTTGTATCTGGAGTATATTCATGTTCTTAGTTAAACATGTTAGGGCGTGTTAGTCTTTGTGAGGCGACGACGAGTGAAGCGAACACGAGTGTTAAGGCGGGTACGGACTTGAGGCAGCCTCAGGTTGAAGCATGCACGGCTCGCCTGTTTGCTCAAATTCGTACGCGCCTCGCTGCTCGCGCACGGCGCGTGAGGCGCGTACGAATTTGAGCAACCTGAGGCTGCCTCAAGGACGTACCCACCTTTAAGCATATCTATCACAAGTTAATTTTGAGAATCAATTTTGTCGTATTATAATCGTTTTCGCACACACTGTTGTAGGTACTTATTCAATTTGACAACCCTAAGAGCATACATCATAGAATATGCTTGTGTCCTAAGAAAAAAATAATCTGCCAGTATTTGACTATTTTTTTTCATTTACCAATCAACAAAAAAATGATGCAGATGCAGAACGTCACGCCGTGTTACACTATTTACAACGGCGTGACGTCATAACATAACATGAGCTCCCACTCTCAAACTCTGACGTGCCTCATCTTCATTATTTTTGACTCGACTAACAAAAAACTACTAGTCTAATCTTTTTTTATAATCTAACTAATGGATTCATTTATTTCAAATGCTGAAATTCTACAAATAATTATAAATCTTAAAATTAAACGAACTGCACATAAAACTACTTAAAAATAAAACTCCTGATTGGCCCTCTCGGCAAGGTGCCCATCACGCAGACGGCATTCCCGCGCTGTATTGCGATAGCAAGTCTGCGCAAGAAAGCCACCTGCACGAGGGTCCCCTGTAGCCTCTCTGAGGCGCTTGCTGAGCGCCTTGTGGAGCCCGCGCGCCCCCCTGCCCCACGGACCAAGTGTCTCGACGGAAAAGCTACTAATGGATTCATTATAATCAAGTTTTTTACTTGGGTTACCCAGAAAAATTTTTTGCTCTATTGAGGACATTTAGTCTCCTGATTTAGGTACATCAGCTATAAAGTGAAATCTTTCTAACCTGTGGAACTGGCAGAGCCTCTTCTTGTTGAAGCCGTCCCAGATGTTGACGTAGCCGTCGGAGCCGCCCGTCGCGAATGTGTTGTACACGGAGTGGAAGCTGATCGCGTTCACCGGGTAAATCTTTTCTAGACCTGGAATCAAACAGCAACTTGTCACGTTGTTAAGTGAGAATAAACGCGCAAAAATATATGCAGATAAAAATAAAAATAAAAATGATTTATTCGTTAACTTAAAACCTTAACAAAATTCAGGTTGGCGTCTCTTTTTAAGTATGCAAGATACCTGTGTCAAGAGACACCGCTCTTCCTTATTGGTTTGCTTATGCTAATAACAACCATTGGTTAGAATAAACAACAACAAATTTAAGTTAAAAACCTTAAAATTAACACTACAGTATCTATGTATATTACAAAAGTTATACAAAAAGAAAAAATACTAAATATCTATGAACCACTTATATGTGTGTGTGTGTGCGTTTGTGAGTAGGTGTGTGTGTGTGTGTGTGTGTGTGTGTGTGTGTGTGTGTGTGTGTGTGTGTGTGTGTGTGTGTGTCTGTCTGTCTGTCTCTGTGTGTGAGTGCGTAATTGTAAGAGGTTACTTTATTGCTAGTAATATATCTTCTAATTCCGTGTAGTTTTTTGTTTTGAGCCAATTTGATAATATAGTTTTACATTCATTATAGGTAGAGGGGTATACACTAATGTCATTATCTATAAGGTTATATATTGCCGATAAGGTAATATACTGTCTTTTAGCATATGCAGACTTTGTGTTCGGAATAGGGATAACATCAGGTTTCCTTTTCCTTGTAGATCTTTTTGATGTGTCCTCTCGACAATACGTAGTGCTTTTATGTCTCCGAAGAATCACATTCAAAACATATAGTTTTCTTACCGATAGGAGGTCACTATCTTCATACAGCTTTTCAGTTGGGAACCTGTACGGTTTACAATACATGACCTTGAGTAAAGCTCTCTGAGCTCTCTCTAATTGGAGGAATATTATTTTAGTGGCTCCACCCCAGATCGAAATGCAATAGACAAGAACCGACTGTGCTAAAGCAGTGTAAATTTGGTTAAGAAGATTTCTGGTAGCAATGTGTCTTAAATTTTTAAAGGTCCATATGAGTTTGCGAGTACGCGACATTAACAGCTCTGTGTGCATATGCCAGGTTAGTCGTTGGTCTATCATAATGCCTAAGTATTTAACACAGTCAACTTTAGTGATTGGTGAACAAGAACAATTTAACTGATTTAAATAATCACAACGATGAATCCTAATTTGGTACGTGTTGCCTGGTTGTGTCCTGTTATATTTTGAGAAGCAGATATAGTTTGTTTTATCCGTGTTCAAAGTGAGCAGATTCGCCTGAAACCAGCGGGCAATTTTGGCAAGTCCAAGTTCCGCGGACCTCCGTACATCATCCCACGTATCTCCATAAAACACAACAGCTGTGTCATCGGCGTAAGCAACGATGGACCCCTGATCGATGTGCAGATTGCAAAGTTGGTTCCGGTATATTATAAAGAGTGGAGGGCCTAAAACGCTACCTTGGGGAACTCCATAGGTGACATCACATTCATCACTCACGTGTTTATCAATTTTTACTCTTTGCCTACGATTTCGAAGATAATCTTTTAGCAATAATAGAGGAGTTCCTCTGATGCCAATGCCCTCCAGTGTAGTTATAAGAGTGGGCACAGATACCGTGTCGAAAGCCTTTTTTAAGTCTAAGCAGATGGCGTCGCAATCGCAAACAAATAATCATCTCGTTGGTTATGGCTTTGAAATGTCATGTCTAGGACGCACAGCCTCGGGAGGGAATTGCCTGTGCGTTTGCCTCGGCCGAGGCCAGGGACCCGCCCACCCCTTCCCAGAAAAAAGCCTTTGAACGGCTAGTCGTTCGTTTAACAGCCCAAATCACTTGCTGTCCGATATCGATTGAATACCCATTCATTTTACTTAGCCGTATGAAGGGGTTTCCCTTACGAGACTACCTCTACTGATAGAAAAACCCTTTCGAAAGGCTATTTTTAAGCGCTTGGAAAAGGTATCTGATATTCGTTAAGGGAACCGCTTACCCGTATTTAAAGCGCTTTAAGGTGATACATGACTGAGGTTGTGCTCAGTAGATTTAAATTTTTTCGAAACATATTTGAAATATAAGTTTGATACTTTCAAGAATGATTTACGATTATATGACCGAGGGATTTGTGGGAGGAAAACACGATTGGCTACAATTTCCTCGAGAGTTTTATTATTCAAAGTCAGGTCTTATTTTAACCTAAAACTGATTTTATTGCTCAATTATAAAGACAATAAGGATAAAATTGTATTAACTAGTTCTTTAGGATCTTAGGATGAAAATTTAATTCGTTGCTTACTTTCACCTTGAGATGGCATAAAGTGATATTACGCTTACGACATTTCATAAACGCGCTTCCAGGCGCCACGAATTACCTTGGCGCTATCCTTTGCTACATTTGATCAGTCTGCAAGCCGCCACTGCCAACGATGTGTTATTGTTTGTCGGCGTCAGCGCTTATTTTTACAAAAATAAAGTGCTTTTAATTATTTATTACACTCTATTTGCAGATCTGTTTACAACAACGTTTTTTGCGTTGATCAAACCTGTATCTCCATACAAAAATACTCGTATAATATGTAGTTTAATTTAGGGTAGTCGTTTGAACTACAGAATAAACAACAGTAAGTTCACTCCAACTATACTTGCGCGCTGGGCGAGACACGCCGGTTTTGTACCTACTTATATTATAACATTTATAACATAGAACATGCGAATCATGTGATAAACTATTAAAAGATACTTAAGTCAATAATATTATTATTATTGCAAGATAATTAATTGCGTAAACAATAGAGATTTTTTTTTTACCTTATGGAGTTTGTCCAAATACAGAAGTGTCGTGGTTTATATGGGAGCTCATACATTCTACGACACTTCTCTTTCCGGACAGATTCTACCTCAGTGTAAACAGCTTCTATACAGTACAGTGGACGTATTTCGGCCTTTTCCGGGGCAACCTTAGGAGCCACGTCAAAAATGGCGCCCGATAAGGTAAAGAACTCTGGATTTACTTTTAATAATTGTAATTAAATAATTTTTTTTGGATTTGTGAGACGGTGACCGTAGACCGGTCGCGGTTCTATTAACCTTGATTTTGGTTTGTTTCAGCCTGCTGCCTCCTTACGTCCCATCATTAACCCGAATTCCGTCATATTGAAATATTACTTTTATTTATATTAAAAAAAAACGAATTTATCTGTTGACCTTTACTTATGCCTTTTTCTCAATTACCCGTAACATATCCTGAATACCTTATTTCATAGTTTGAGTCCTGTAGTTAGAGCCCGTAGACGTTAGGGAATTCGCAGGTAAGTCAGACATAGAATGTATGATTTGCGTTTTGTTTTTTTTTTAGACTTCGAGTGTTATTTTCTTTCTTTGACTTAAGCGCTTGGTTTAGACCACTGATATACTCGAACTTCGGATTTAAATTTTTAGGTCGATTAACTTTATTTTTTTGTTTGAACTTGCAACCCAAGACAACATTCGACTTTTCGCCATGTCGCACTTAAGTAATGAAGGATCAATTGCTGAGACGCCTCATGCACACTCGTCGTTAAACTCGCACGATCCGAGGATTTTAGAACCAATGGCAAACGATGAAGAACAGTTTTTTGATTCTGAACCACGACCCCAAGTGATGCATATGTCCGGACTTCCCCCGCCTTTTCCTTTCAAAGATTATTCACTTACAAAATGGAACTTGAACTTTTCGGGGGACACTTGTGTTCGCGAATTTTTCTTTCGAATCGAGGAAGAAGGTATGGCGCGTAACGTCAATCCTTCATATGTTGTCAGACGTTTCCATGAATTGTTGTCAGATAGTGCCTTGAAACATTTTAGGGCAATCAGATATCCGGGTCTTACTTACGCGTCTTTAAATACTCATTATTAATATTACTGCTGATTGATTACAATGATTATTCAGATTACCTCATCGAAATATCTATAAAAGTATCGACCTGTGCCCCAACGCTATTAGCACAGATATCTAACAGCTAAGATAATTATTTGACAAATATACTGACACGGTCGATTCCTATACAAGATATAGACAAGCGCGCCTCTTTCCTAAGAGCAACTAACGCACTAAAGAGGTTGGTTGTCTGTGTGAATAACAATGTAGCTGAGCTGTCCATTCTCGAAACTTTCTTCTTGCCCTTTCCGCTGAGAGTAGAGATGGCCTTGTGAAACTGAGCCAAGCTATCGCGTCCCTCTGAGACTGGTCTGAGCGAGTACCGATGGCTGTGCTGATCTGATCAAAGCAGGATCCCTAGACTGGTCTGAGCGTTCATCAGTGCCTGTGTTGAGCTGATTACAAGCAGGACCCGTAAACTGTTCTGAGCGTTTACTGAGGTCTGGGCTGAGCTGAGTAGGATCAAACTGTTCTGAGCGTTTACTGAGGTCTGGGCTAAGCTGAGTTGGATCAAACTGTTCTGAGCGTTTACTTAGGTCTGGGCTGAGCTGAGTAGGATTAAACTGTTCTGAGCGTTTACTAAGGTTACACTGACTGAGGTCTGAGCTGAGCTGAGCAGGATCACCGTCGCGGTTTATTACATTAGATGAAACCTGTTTGGACTGAGTGTTAGGATTCTTTTAAACTAATCGGTATATTTCTAGGATGAA
Source organism: Pammene aurita (assembly GCA_947086415.1). NCBI lineage: Eukaryota > Metazoa > Arthropoda > Insecta > Lepidoptera > Tortricidae > Pammene > Pammene aurita. The sequence continues at coordinate 8,959,189 of OX352303.1, forward strand.
CCATTTACTAATGTTAGGATTTATACTTTACGTTAAAACCTGTCCCTTGTACGTCAACATTCATACGAGTAAGCAATGTGATGATTCTTAAATTTAATCTTTTATAAGTTAATCAAATTAGCATCTATCAATCCTAGTGCTATATCAACCCGTTCAGAATATCTACTCCTTCAAAGAACAATTTTAAGAGGAATTAGTAATACTCTATTAATTACTACTATAACAGCTATGTACTTCCGAATTAAACGCGGAACGTCTAAAACTTTAAATGCATTATCCTTTAACTCTTTTGACTTCACAGTTTTTTATGTCTTAATTTCTGGCATAATGTTTGATGTGCCTGCTAATGCCAAAATGTACAATGTCCTCTTTTAAATATACCTATTGTCTGTACTTCAACTATGACTTTATTGTACTGGTTCTTACAACTGGATGGCTATCTACATATAATACTGTCGAGAGCATCTGTTTGTTACTGGTATGTGCTCGACAGCCCTCCCCAATAAACGAATAAAAAGGGCCGTTTACGTCAATTTCAAGTCATACTCTAATAATTTACAATGATAATGGGAAGGGTTCTGATAGTTGTACATAACCTGGATATAACAAATCCAAAGTGTTATTGAACTCTGAGCTATAAACAATTAATTTCGATTGTTTTTCTAGCGTGGTATCAAAAACTCGTTTGTTTAACCAAGTAACATCCCCGTAGAGAATCATCCTTCTACATTGTACAGTCACCAGCATAAATATATGACTGTGGGCAGCGCTGTAAAAATATCTGATTCTCCATTGAGGGCAAAATTATATGACGACACTTCCACGGTAAAAATATGTGATGGTTATTGGCCGGCATAAACATCGTTTTGCATCGATCAGCATAAATATCGGATCCGTCCACTTCATAAAGCTCTATAAATGGAGTACGTTTCGCCTCATCTTTCCAAACAAAAAAGTCTGCCAAAATCTGAGGGGGGCGAGGTAGCACGCATGTGAAGTTTTCAAGTCAAAGGTACATCATTGTCGGTTGTTAATACAGTTTATTTCTAAATGAATTTTTATGGCAGCAACGCTTTATTGACAACCGACAAAGATGTACCTTTGTCTTGAAAACACCAAACATATTTGACATATTCTTTTTATACTTCATAACACTAAATGGAGCAATAGATAGTCGACTGTACATATGTTAACATATGGTTCATTATTGGATGCAGTCTTTGGAAATGTCAAACAAAAAAGCCAAGGATCATTTTTGATTGTATTTTCAAACAAAATATAGAAGACAGCAATCCTTAAGCGCGTTAAATATGGAGAAGTGTCAAACATCAAATAGTTACTGCCCGTCAGAAAGAAAACGATTGTCTTTGAATCGATTCTGTAAACGAAGCTTGATTTTCGATTTAGGTTAAATCTTTTACTACGAAAGTAATGATAAATAAAGTAAAACTGTACTTACATCTGAAATGGTATTTCATCTTTTTGTAAACTAGACGAAATATAACATTTTTTTACATCCAAAAACAGCGCATAAGGGCATTTTCACGGAGCTTGTTATCCATTGACAGCGATGACGAAAATGGCGTGACATCGATTATTGAAATAGTTTTTATAGATGTACTAGATTTTCCGCCAATACTTTTGACAGAGGGGAAATGATACTCAGGGCCTCTCCTGGTTTAGAACTCTCTGGTCCACTTAAAAATATCTGATTACCTATCAAAAGCAAAATTATGTGACTACTGCCACCGGCATAAATATCTAACCTCTGTGAAAGCTTTAACATCGGATGACAGGTCGACCGCATAAATATCTGACATAATAACAAAATCAAAACTATGTCATCAATATACAAAACCAAACCTTATCTAGCTGGTATAAAGCAGTAAATGGTATATGATGGTATGGTTGATATTCATCATGACGTTTAATAGATGTGATAAACCTTCTTATTACTATCCTAAACTATCATTTAAAAAAAAATATTTACGTCAATATGGCATGTCACATTAGAAATAAACAAGTCAAATTATTATTATTTTGCATAGATTGCAACTCGTAATAATTAGATTAATTCAATGCCATGTACCTATAGCGCGTTTTATCAAATCTACGAGCAATTGAAGCATAGGATTATTTAAATATACGAAAAAATAGACCGCTCCATTAAATAATTAATCCATTGAGAGTTTATGTGAGTTGATTCTTGTGATACCTACGTACCTAATCAATAGGTTCTACCGACTTAATAATGCATTTGTAATTTAATATTGTTTTTAGATAAATGCCGTGAGATCATGGATTACTTGCAAGTGGAAGATGCAAAATCGACCATCCTAAAAATTTTGGCCGCATTTTTGAAAATACAGCTTAAGACTTATTCAGTATATAACCTGGAGGGCCCAGAATGGTCCAATTTATAATAATGAAGATAAATAGTGCAAAATAAAATTATTGAATATTGAATTGGTTTTATTGCATGTTGCGAGGCACCTGTCCGACAAGTGACAAGGAGGCAGGCAACAGGAGAGCAAAAAGCCAATCAGGGTTGGGCAAAAAATTGTGTATTAAAACTAAAGTAAAAAATTAGAATCTTTATCATATAAACATGATTACGATTTCAATCATGAGCTTTCCAATCAGATTGAGCACCGACATGAGTAAATCATGACGATTTTCAGTTTCTATCATGATTAGGTACTTAGCTGAAGTGATAACATTAGTAAGACAGATGCTTAGTTAAACTAACGATTTAGTTGTTTTAATGATGTTTTAAACAGGATTAGATTTGGCATATCTACTAGCTCCATTATTTTTTCCCTGACGGAACAGAGGCGGTACGAGTAAGGTCAGTGTCAATAGAAAAGTAAAATAAGGTAAGCAAATATGTCTGAATTTGTATGCAAGAAAGGCATTTGAAACATGACAAAATAATATTAAAGAAATCTGTTTTCACTATAATATGTAAATAATAAGTTTGTGTATTAATTGACAAAAAGAAACATAATTGTTCTTTAAAAAAGTGTAATTGTGAAGCAATGAAGGTAAATAAATGTGTTTGGTTACATTATTTTACTTTTCTATTCACACCGACCTTATATACATTTAGGATAAATGGCTATTTATGACAATATTTTGGTAAAGGTATCACTTGGTGGTTGGCGCTTACGTCATAAAATGTATTATACAGATTCAATATTGTATTCGAGCAAAAAAACGTATGTGCCAGCTGCCAAATGTTACCTTTACCAAAATGTCGACACATTTGTTTGTAAATTTTTTGGTATGTGTACAAATTAATGCTCCCATTAAACTTTGAAACGGCCCGTTCGATTTCATTGCAGTTTTCGGTTACGGTTAAGGTAACTATCACACTGCTGCGGTTTCCGCATGCGGCAACGACGTTCGAGTGAGATAGCGCTTTGCATATGTATAGTGCTGTTTCCTTGACGGGTGACTGATATATGTGTCAAAACGTTTAGTTTAAAAGCTAATACCGAGTAATATGGCTGTGATATGCAGATTAACGGACAGATGGGCGGGCGGGTCGCATACGGCGTATATTTATTTATTTATTTAAACTTTATGGCACAACAAGTTATAATGTACAAATGGCGGACTTAATGCCAAATGGCATTCTCTACCAGTCAACCATTGGGCCAAACAGAGACTTAAGTTGGTGCAGGAAGAAAATTTAATTGTTAGAGAATTCTTATCGTAAAGCAAAACTTATTAAACATATATTTACAATAAATTAAAGCTTACATATATATATGGTTACATACTACTACTTATATTCAAGAAATCTCAATCAAAGGTCTAATATATGTGCCGCTACTTAGTTGTGTAGTAAAAACTATGTTTAAGGGGGGCACTCCATACATGCAACTAAATGTTAAAAGGATTTTTGGAGTTTGACCTTGCATAACTTCAGGCCCAGACACGAGATTTTCCGAGATTTTAGAGATAAAGTTAAAAACATCATAATGAAAGTATATAAGAGTTTCCAGCGTATTATCTCTGATTCCGAGGGTTACCTTAATATGCTTAGGCTAATTTGAATTCTATTTTTATTCCCGATATAAAAAAAAGGAGTTGGGTTCTACAATATCTACCCATTCTATTTGGTTTTGGACGAATGTAATAATTTAATTTGGTAGATTATGTGGTAAATTCTCAATCTATCAAAATTTGTATTAAAATTAAATCAAAATTGATGATAATGTAAATGACCAAGTCAGATTAGGGCAGATTGAGCGGTCGTCTTAGTAACTGCAATAAAAACTAGAATTTATCGAGAATACTGATGTTTACCTCAATATCTGATCACATCTATATCGTAGAGTCAGAATCAGAATCAGAAAGCCATTTATTAAATTTATAAATACATACATCAATTCAATTTAACATACTATTTATACAATTAATAACTAGATAAAATTGTTTTGAAATGACCTCTCATTCGATGAAGGAGGGATGGTAATAAGACTCCATGGGTTACCAGCCCTTCTAGGAGAATTTGAATTAATTACTTCGTATCGTATATCGTAGAGTAGTTGCCTAAAATTATTTATTTACAAAAAAAACCGGCCAAGTGCGAGGCGGACTCGCGCACCGAGGGTTCCGTACAAACCTATACTAAGCAAAAGTTGTAGTATGTTTATTACTAATTTCAATTTAATACCTGTACGCGTTTACGAGGAAAAACGTAGTAAGTTTAAAATTTTAAAAAATATGTTTTGTATGATTTTACTAAAAATGTCTACTTTTTGTAATTTTTCCATTGTCTATGCTATATAACGTTGCTTCGTGCCAAATTTCAAGTTTCTGAGTTCACGGGAAGTACCCCGTAGGTTTTGCGAGTGCCGAAAACTGTAAAATTTGCAGCATAAACGACTGTATCTTTTGATTGCGTTGGCTTTTATGTTTGATTTTTTCACAGCTCCAAGGGACAATGGACCTGAGTATTTGATATAAATTACAGCTTAATACCTCCACGCGTTCCTGAGAAAAATGGTCTTGACAGACAGACAGACAGAAAGACGGACAACAAAGTGATCCTATAAGGGTTCCGTTTTTTCCTTTCGAGGCACGGAACCCTAAAAAACGACGAAGCCATTTTCAACCTCATATATATGTAGTCCACAATAGAGCATTCACTATTAACTGTTCATTGATTTCAATTTGAAAGACGTAGGTAAATAAAAAATAAATAAATAAAGCAGTTAGATAAGACTAACAAAATCCTCCCACACTTTTCGTTACCTATATTATGATTTAGTTGCTATCAGATAGGTCTATTTTGCAGAAACCTTTTTAGCTTGACAGGATTTTTACAAACCACTTTTTTTAATTAAATTACTCGCTATGCAAAATGTATAATAACGAAAATTTCTACAATTCAGAATAAATGAATGAATGAATGCATTTATTTCGAGTAACTGTGACTCATACATGTTGTTAGTTAACTTAAAAAACTAATCCTTAGCGACTAGGTTTAGTAACTATATTCCATTTATTTACATTACTAACTACACTACATACAAATACATTTTAATATCTACAACATATTAATTTATTTAGACCAACATAGGTATGGTATCATCTATTTTGATCTAAATTTAGCAAATGCCATTATTTGCCCTATCCAATGCGACTGGATCTTGCAGTCGTACTTATCGACAATCACACTCAGGATGCTATTGGGACTATGCCGGCATCGGTACATCATCGACGGGATTTTTATTACGCAAGATGGCCTGAAAACCGTCCGTGCGCGCCTCGGCGAACATACCCGAAGCACTGCACCACCTTGGTAATCCCAGTAACATCCTGAATGCGTTGTTATACTGCACACGCAGGGCCTCATAGGCTCTTTTTGTATACTTAACCCACAGGCTGCTCGAGTAAAATGATTGGCTCGAGTAAATGGCTCGAATTGGCTCGAATAAAGGCCTTATATCCTTGTAATAATGTAAATCAACTTAAAAATATTCCAATCATATTAAACGAATCATGATTGACTTTAGTAGATTAGCATTACTTTAGTTTAAATCAGCACCCGTCGTTAATGATATATTCTTGGCGAAATTACTTGATTGTTTTGTGTTATGATTTAATCAGCGATGATTTAATAATGAGAATTTTTAATCAAATTACCGACTTCAATTATGAGTCCCCAACTCTGGAGCCAATGAACTTTGGCATCACACACGAATCGTAGAAATAAATCATTTTTAGCTACCATAGACAAATTTAAGCATTTACCCAGAGGTAAATCAGAATTTTGTCTACGAATTGATGAATTCAGAACTGAATTCAGATCAAGTGTGTGGAGTGCCGAATACGGTTAACAGCGATCCAGACGTCATGTTGGTGCCATTACGCGGTGAGTATAAACCCCTTTACCTCAGTCACTCGCCGGATTTCAAATGGGGGAATCTGCCATTGCCGGTGTAGAACTACATTTACGAATGGATGTGCGAAACTGTGAATATTTTATGACATTCGTGCTTTTTCGATTAGAAATCTATTATACTCTCGTTTGCAATATTTCACTTACCTCCCGGTGGTGAGTGTTCCCTAGGGAGTTATGGACTTTATACTAATTAATTTATGATTTACTAGCTTTTTCCCGCGGCTTCGCTCGCATTAAATTCGGGGTAACACGGTTGCCCTTTGCCCCCCGGAATGCTCCATACAAACTTCCACCCCCCATTTTAGGGAAGTGGGGGGTTAGAAAGAGACAAAAAGTAGCCTATGTCACTCTCCATCCCTTCAACTATCTCCACTTAAAAAAATCACGTCAATTCATCGCCCCGTTTTGCCGTGAAAGACGGACAAACAAACAAATACACACACTTTCCCATTTATAATATTAGTATGGATTTAGATATTTTTTGACACATTTTTTTTTCACAAGAGTGATGAATAATTCGTAAGAATATTGCAAAATTGAGTAACAAGGACCGTGAACAAAACAAAAATTAACCTGGTATTGTAGTGACTAGTTAGATATTATTATGTGTCGCCGGGAAGTTATATCATAAAAATACTACCCGTAAATGTTCAAAGTAATGTATTAAATAAACAGTACTGCTTCTTTAAATAAACAATTTATTTACCCTATATACGTAAATCAACCGTTAACAGTGTTGGCGAGATTTTTTTCTTTAATTTAATAAAATAAAATATCGCTTCTCGCAGATTGACGGCAGTCGCACCGAGTCCTAACTGTATGAATAAATCGTAAATATTGTAATGAAGCTTTTAATGCAATGAAACATATGAATTTGAATGTGTCAAATTCGTGATAGAAAATGTGAGATAGACATATGCAATGACAGTTCAATGACAAGTCTGCACTCTTTTCGTGAATTGTCAAATAGCTTTTTACAATTAAGACCTCTATGCCAGCCAAATAGGGTTTGGTTTTGTATATTGATGACATAATTTTGATTTTGTTATTATGCCAGATATTTATGCGGTCGACCTGTCATCCGATGTTAAAGCTTTCACAGAGGTTAGATATTTATGCCGGTGGCAGTAATCACATAATTCTGATTTAGATGGGTAATCAGATATTTTTAAGCGGCCGGATCCGATATTTATGCTGATCGATGCAAAACGATGTTTATGCCGGCCACAATGCATCACATATTTTTACCATGGAAGTGTCGTCATATACTTTTGCCCTCAATGGAGAATCAGATATTTTTGCAGGGCTGCCCATAGTCATATATTTATGCTGGTGACTGTAAATACCTACTGCCTGTACTCCGTTTACATATACAATGTGAAGGTATTCAAAGTTCAGTAACTAATTCACGACTTCTTTTAACTCAACAAGTGAAGTACGATCATATCTAGTACCCGTGGGATACCTTTAGACTGGGCTGAACAAGGTATAGAATCAAAACCCTACATATCATTTAGCAACCAAATCGTCAGTTGAAAACAGGCGATTTTTTTCAAACCATTTTTGTAGTCAAACACTGTAGTACGTATATCGTAAGCGTGAGCGAGACTTATGATATTTGAATTCGTTTTATGGCCAAGAACTTATCAACCGCAAACAAAGTTGTTTTTCAATTATTTTGGTAGGTACGTAGTCTAGCCATAAATTCTGTCCCAACTTTTTCATCATTTTAAATTTAATAATGGAATGTTTGATGTACTTTTGTTTCTTGGTTATGCTTAAATAGACTTTTGGCTGTCAGAAAAAATACATTTAGATCCAGGTATCGTTTCCCTAAAGATGGAGTGGGGCATCAAAGAGAATCGTGTCGCAGTGATAGCGTTATACAAGTGCAACAAGCAAGTGAGTGACAGTTTCAACCTGCTGAAACCTTTGAATATAACGAAGAAATTTATTTATCGTACTATCAAGCGATACAACAACATGGGTTTAGTCGACGACCGGCCCAGGAGCGGTCGACCACGTCAAACAAGGACACCGGCAGTGATTAAAGCGGTAGCTGAGCGAATTCGGAGAAATCCGCTACGCAAGCAGAAAATCATGGCTAGGGAAATGAAAATTCCCCCTAGAACTATGTCCCGTATCATAAAACAAGACCTTAATCTTGGGGCTTATCGTCGGAGCACAGGACAGCGATTGACAGCGGCCCTACGGAAAATAAGAGCGAAGAGAGCTAAAGTGTTGTGGCAGCGGCACGCAAAGGGCGGATATCGTAATATTCTGTTCACAGACGAAAAAATCTTTACCGTGGAGCAAAAATTCAACCGCCAAAATGATAAAATATATGCTCACAGTTCCCAAGAAGCTTCTGAAAAAGTTCCAAGGGTAGAAAGGGGCCACCATCCTGCATATGTCATGGTTTGGTGGGGAGTATCCTATGAAGGCGTCACAGAGCTTCATTTTTGTGAACAAGGGGTAAAAATACGTGCTACGAACTATCAAAACGACATTTTGAAGAGAGTTGTTAAGCCGCTAAATGATACTTTATTTGCCGGTAAGCACTGGATATTTCAACAAGACTCTGCCCCTGCACATAAAGCTAAGACAACACAACGATGGTTAACGACGCATTTACCCGAGTTTATTGCGGCTAAAGATTGGCCCTCAGGAAGCCCCGATCTCAACCCCTTGGACTATGGTCTGTGGAATATTTTGGAGGAGAGAGCCTGCTCTAAACCTCATCGTAATGTCGAGTCTCTGAAGGTAGATTTAGTGCGGGCAGCAGCTTCAATACCCATCGATACCGTCCGTGCCGTCATAGACCAGTGGCCGGACCGTTTAAGGAAGTGTGTGAAAGTAAAAGGTGGACATTTTGAATAAATATTTTATTTTATAGAATCTTTATAATAGAATTAATAAAAATAACCCTGATTTATTTATAAGCCTTCTTTTATTTTCAAAATAAATGTAATTTCATGTGGGACAGAATTTATGGCAAGACTACGTACTTATTTTGTGACACCATTATTATGTGTGCGTTTTTATTATAACTGTGGTCCAATTTATTTCCAATTTCAACTACTCCTCGACACTAAATTTCATACACATACCGTAAATATCCGTTTGCATGTTGGTACATACACCTACTTATTATTGTACCTTTATAGAATCAATCAATATACGTGGGTATTTACAGTCGCACGGTGTTTTCCTAAAAACACTTTCAAGTATTAATTTATGATTGATTTTAATAGTATTTAAGTACCTATATACATACATTTTCACGCGGCTACTTGCATTATCAGACTATCACACCTTTATGATCATCTTTATTTATTAAACGTTGCTTGCATCTGAAATATATACATCTACCACTGAGTAGGCTTGACGCGGACGTTTCTTTGCGATAAATGTGATTGCATCTAATCACAAGCTATATTTATTATTATTTATTTATAAGCAGGCAAGCAGTTGTACATCTGATTTTGCTTGTATCCAGTTAACACGACAAATGATCAATGGCGAGTAATATAAGTATAAGTGCTTATCTAATCTGTTCTTGAATTGGTTGACATTTTGAGCTGATACCACATCCTCTGGTACTTTATTCCAGGTCCATACCACTCGGTTGCTCAGGAAGTGTCTGTATGGGTTACTGTGGGACCTTTGGCTGTCTAATCAAGTGATGGCCTCTCAGACGGGTGTTGTTGTTGCGCTTGCACATCTTGTGAAATTCTTTGAGGTCATAGTGCCCGGATAATATTTCTATTACCCCCACGAAACCACATTTTAAGTTCAACACCAAGTGTATTCCGTGCGTGCGTGCAATTCCCTTGAATCATCATTGATTATCTGAATACCAAAACCCTGTTCGTATTGATGTTATGAAAATGAAAGGAAAAACATTCGAACATGAGATGTACTTTATAGGCGTTCTAATTACCGGTTATTCAAAATAGTAATATTTTGAAGTGACAGACTAAATCACTACTCGCGTGACCAACTTAGAATGATCTTTGTTAGGATAGATAGTTTCGATAAGTTTCGTACCTACCCTTTTATATTTTTGATAGTCTGAGAGTCTTTTCTATGGAGTATGGTCATCACCATTTATTAACCAACATCCTTACGGTGTTACAAGGTCTTATGCATCCTGGCATATAGTAGGTGGATTTAAAATGAATTATATTGAAATTTAACCTACGGTCACACGTTCAAACACAAGACTCGATTTTATTTTATTTTAACTATTTAATTTCAATAGGTATTTATGTATTATATTGTGTAGCTATACCCGACAAGTATCAACCGACACAGTGCTACTTTCAAAACTTTAAATTAAAGCAAAATTGCAATGCGACTATACATAAAGTCTATTAAGTCGGACTTTCAATTTAGCTGACTTAAATATGGCACGGATGGATCTAACCAATCTCAGCACATCACCACCATTTCGTCAGCTTCACCATGTTTTTCTGGTATACTGAGCCGATGCGTTTACTGACTAGAGAATACGAATAATATAAATATGTTAACGGACACGCAGGTACTATACGTAGACACGGCCTGGACGTCGATGGTGTGAGCCGACGATATCTCCTTTGATTACTACTACGAACATGAGCCTCCCGTGATTATCCATCTGGAATCTTGGGCTAAATAGTCGCCAGTATGGTTACCCTGAGTTCATAACGATTGACAACTCACTGGGATCAAAGATCTCTCTGAGCACTGATACACGCTGGTAAATAACACGAGACACATGATCATCATAATAACACAGTAAGAAACTCCATGAACTGATACGAGTAGAAAGATAAATATTAAAGCGCTTACCATTGATTTGTTTGCGCACAATAACCTTCTCTCCTCCCGTCGTCCGTCTATCTGCCCTACAATCCACCCATAAAAAATCCGTCCATACTAAAAGCGATATTGAGATCGAACGTGACTGCCACCGCCATCTATCTGAAAAACCGGCAAGCAGGAACTGCTTCGCGATATTCGCGACAAAAACGTTATATACGATCATATAATATATAATAGTGCATACACGTTTTTGTACGATATGATGTACATGTTCGAGTGAATCTGGCTCCTCGTCGTTTTGTCGTTTGTTCCAAGTGAACTATCTCTGAGCCTTTAGTCTGAGCTAACTACCATATGACCGCGTTCGCAAGGAGGCGGGAATACGCGATGATGAATCCACCCACAATCGAGGTACACAAATAATGAATATTCACACCGATACTTCGTAAGAACTATTATATAATCTGTGCCGATACATAAACAAAAACAAATACAGTTCTAAACTTCCCAAAACGATGCGTCGCACGCGCTCCAAATTCTTCCGCCCCTTCGCCACACAAAAGGTAACCGTATTACAATGCAATAAGGTACTTCTTAACCGCAAGCAGCGGCAACTTGGCGGCTTTGTCAAAGGCGCCGCCGCTTCGACACCGCGCTAGACATACGGTCGTCCAACGTAAATTTACAATTTTGCTCTTATTGTCATTAGGAAAAGGATAAAAATTGCATGAGCGTAGAAAGGGAAACCCCTTCAAGAGCTACCAACGCTACCCTTTCGAAAGGCTTTTTTAAGCGCTTGAGAAGGTATCTGATATTCGTTAGGGGAACTGCTTACCCGTATTTAAAGCGCTTTAAATAGCTAAATGAATGGGTATTGAGAAGCAACGGCTTTGGCGAGCAAAGCCTTACGAAAAACCCTTTCAAAAACCCTCGAAGGGGATACCGTATTTATAGCGCTTTAATAGCCAAATGAATGGGTTTTGAGGAGCATCGGCTTTGGTAAGCAAAGCCTTACGAAAAACCCTTTCAAAAACCCTCGAAGGTGATACCGGGCGGGTCCCTGGCCGAGGCACATCTAGACTAGCCAACCTGCCTTGCGCGGCAATTTCCTCGCCTTCATGTGAGGACAGCTCAGCGGCCATATTTAACGTTGGTCACTTCGTTAATTGTGCGCAGTGGTAAGGGTCCTGAAATACTACAAATAGTATGTAAAAATTGACCACACTAAAGTCAATATTTCTAACACACACCTCCATCCTTGATCCGGTGACACTTGAAAGCGTATTTCTTCTTCTGTACCTCGGGGTTGCTGTCCAGATATTCCACGGCCACGCGGCCCTCGATGGAGCTCAGCACGTAACCCTGGAAATATAAATAGTCATCATTTTTAACCTGATCCTGAGAATTGTTGCAAACGCTAGTTCTAAGCCAGAAGTAGAACTCAGCCTTGGCCTTATTGCAACTACCTGAAAAAAAATTACACTAAGTGTTTTGCAAACAAATACTGTAAAATTTTTGGACGTAGAGGCACCAGTCTGTATTGTAGTTTGGGAATAGATTGTCTGGAACACCCAAAGGTTGTCTGGAAGAGATCGATGATTGAAATGAAATGAAAATGAAAATGTGTATTGTATTGTATTGTGTCAAAAAAATTAATCCTTTACAATCACTGTTGAACACATATCATTTGCGTAACCCAGGTTGAGAAAACCCTAGACCATGAGCTTGTAAGCACTAACAATTTATATTATCAAAATACCTGTTTGTTAGGGAAGACTCGGATGCATCTGGTCTGGTACTTAAGTGAGGATTCTCGCCGCTGGTTCACATGACCCATATTGCGAACATCCCACACAAAGATCTTGCGGCCAGATGTGCCCACTACGAACTTCTCGCCGACTATGCTCATAGTGTATACCTGAAACGTGAATGAAAATTTTCTGAATGCCACTCTGCTCAGGGGCTCCACCAAAATAAATGTGTAGTTTCTATTGAAACTAGATACATCATTCTATGATACATATATGAAGCAAACATCCGCTGTTTATAATAAACCAGTATACCATCCAAATCCGTTCATTTTGAATTTGAAATTTGGAACTTCAAAAAATTTGTCATTATTTTGGTAAAGCTACCATTTGGCGCTCATGCTTTTATTGCTTAAATACAACATGTAAGCGCCGGCCGTCAGTACCTTTACACAAAATGATGGCACAAATGGACGTAGTTATGCAAAAGCGTTCCAACCCACAACTGCCTGGTTGTGGATTGGAATGTTTTTGCATAACTATGTCCAAATATTACGCGCCTATACAAGGTGTGAACAAAAAAAATGTTTGTTATTACAACACATACAAAATGATCTAAAAGTACAAACAAAACACATTATAGAGTACTAATTTATAGGAGTTGAGATAAATCACATTGTCTTACCCTTTCATTTCCCTGATTATATGTCCCAACGCAATTAGGTACTCTGCTGTCCCACATTTTAACAGTTCCATCCCAGCTCCCTGTCAAGACAGCATTGACTTCATTCGCAAACTCTACACAGCGGATGGCACCCTTGTGCTCACCCAAGCTTGTCTCCGAGCCTGCATTGAGGTCATACATCTTGAGGGTTTGGTCGAGCCCGCCGCTGTATGAGTGGACGGCATCCTGTAAACAATTACTATTTTGAGTTCTGTTTAACGGTAGCGGTTGAGCAGACGTCTTAAAATTAGTACAATTCACTTAAAAAATATAGCCAAGTACTGGCACTAGCTTAAAGCAAGCTAAAGTGCAGTTCGTTAAAAACAAACACTTTGAAAACACCACAACCTCCTTTACAGCAGCATTAAGGTTATAATTTCAGTAAAGCAAAGTTTTAGGATAGTTTCAATTACATTTGACAAGAACTTGCAGTCTACTGCAAAAAAGTTTAACGTAGTGGCGAATAGTCGAATATTAATATAGTATTCTTACCCTAAAGCAGACATCAAGCACGGGAAGCTCATGGCTGTATTTATGCCGCTCAATGTTCCCGCTAACATCGTAGAGCCTAACGGAGCAGTCCCAGGATGACACCAGAAGAAATTGATTGGACTTAGGAGCGAATTTGACACTGGATATCACGTCTTCAGGCAAACTCTTCAGTTTAAATTCGGTGCGGGATTCCGCGACCCGCGTCACTGTCATTGTGGAAGCAATTTTGTTAGGTTTGTCTAGTAACTTTAAAGAATAAAATTGTCCGTCGTGTTAAAAAGGTTCACGTTAATTGTAATAAACGAGAAATGCCAATGCTGGTGCTGAAAAGCTGAAACAATAAAGAAATCAACGAAATCACGGAGCTTGGCTCGGTCTAGCGACTCAAGTGACGTTTCGATGTGTTTAGTTTTATCGCTGTCGTTTTGTTGGATATCAAATTAATTAATAAACATTTTTGTTTTCGAATAAAATTGATTCCATATAAATATCAGATATATGGACAATTTATTTTTAATCCTTTATTTGTCTTAAAATTGTAAGAATAAAATTGTATTCTCACAAATACAGTTGTATACAATTGCTTCTGTTACATTAATTTATGAAAAATAAAACGCTACCTAACGACGTTCTTGTATCGCCGCGTTCACAATAGTAGGTCATACAAAATATTTTAGTTACCTTAATCCCTTTTCAATCAGTTTACCAACTACTTTAAAAGTATATTTTGTGTTATAAAAACAATGAATTAACTTTTATGTTATCTTTAAAAGTGATTATCAAATTATCCGCAGTAATAAAATATCGATAAACAATTTATAAGCTTGAACGCAATTTTATTGACTTGACATGTTTGTGATGAGGTGTGAATCGTACTGTGGAATCGTAGATTTCGTCTCGAAATGATTTCAAGTAAATCTTTGATTGCATAAAGTTTTGTGATGTTACATTTGTGCTACTTTAACTCGGGCGAATAAATCTACGATTGCAATACAATAGTGCCTGTTTAGAGTTATGTAAATATCAATAGAACCACCGCGCACCGAAGTCGATTCCAGTGGGAACGAATGGAGTGACTTCCTAATATAATAACGATGCAAACCAACCTGAAAACTAAAGAAATGTTTATAGTGCGAGCTTTAGAGAAGATATTAGCCGATAAGGACATAAAGAGGTCCTATCACAGCCAGCTAAAAAAATCCTGTGAAGTGGCTTTAGGTAAGTATCGAATTGACACTTTCCGAACCCGTATCAGATTATTGTATAGACGGGCATTTTATTTGCGCTAATTAGGTTAGCACAATATATTCACTTGCAGAATATTAATGGTCTAATTAATTTAGTAAATGTATAATGACCTTGGGAGAGAAAGTGGTGGGAGGTACCTGCTTGCGTTATCAAAGTCGTTGGAATATAATCTATTTACTACTTAAGCTTGAGCCACTTCAATATGCGCTGCTCATTTAGTATAGTCTTATTTAAATTGGTTTATAATTGCTTTATTATTTAGTGCTAGAAACTGTAGCAAGATAATTAGTCAACAACTAAACTGGTATGAGGTCATGTGACTCCTAAGATGGCTCTCAATATGCAAAACTATGTGTTTAAACCATTATAGCACTGTAGTATGAATTATTCAACAAACACAGGATGTGTCATAATAGTTAGTACACATGCATTTGTTTTGTTTGTTACAGAGGAAATCAAAACAGAATTAAAAAATGGAGGTCAACCAGAAACTACAGAGAGTCCCACATCAGGTACTCTCCCTTTACCCAAAAATGATGCGTCAAACATCATTACGGCTGAAAAATATTTCTTACCCTTTGAACTGGCATGCCAGAGCAAAGCATCCCGGATAGTGGTCACAGCTCTCGACTGCCTCCAGAAATTAATAGCTTATGGTCATCTTACTGGGAATGTCCCTGATTCAACAACACCGAGAAAGTTACTTATTGACCGCATAGTGGAGACAATCTGTGGCTGCTTTACTGGCCCTCAAACTGACGAGGGAGTTCAACTACAAATCATTAAAGCTCTCCTCACTGTCATCACAAGCCAGCATGTCGAGGTTCATGAAGGCACCGTCCTCCTGGCTGTCCGAACCTGTTATAATATTTATTTAGCAAGTAAGAATCTTATTAATCAAACCACGGCGCGCGCGACCCTCACACAAATGCTTAATGTCATATTCACTAAAATGGAAAACCAGGCTTTGGAAACAGAAACCGAAGTACACCATAAAATAGCCAATGGCAATGTTGTCACTGATGACCAATCAAATCACATCAGTGAAGAAAATAAGAGTATCACACCAGGACCTAGTGACAGTATGGATGATGTTCTAGAAGCAAAGATTATTGCTAAGCAAATTGTGGATTCAGTCATTGATAATGCTGTAACGATAGCATTTAAGAAATCAGCTGAAGATATCAGTCAAAATGGGCCAGAAAATAATGAGAACCCAGATTCACAAGACAGTGGCAGTGTATCCCATGAGAGCAATGGTCAAGCACCAACAGAATCCTCAATGACAAGGATACCGTCACAAGAAAGTGTTGATGTCGCCTCAGAAAACGATAATTCCGTCACAGCTAAATTCACGCACATCCTTCAGAAAGATGCATTCCTAGTATTCCGAGCTCTTTGCAAACTGTCCATGAAACCCCTCCCTGAAGGCACTCCTGACCCCAAGTCTCATGAACTGAGATCTAAAATCCTTTCCCTACATCTACTTCTATCTATCCTTCAAAATGCTGGTCCAGTATTCAGGAATAATGAAATGTTTATCACTGCTATCAAACAGTATCTTTGTGTAGCTCTCTCTAAAAATGGAGTTAGCTCAGTACCTGAAGTATTTGAACTGTCACTAGCCATCTTCTTGGCCCTTCTCCAGAATTTCAAAGTGCATCTAAAGAAGCAAGTCGAAGTATTTTTCAAAGAGATTTTCATGAATATTTTGGAGACATCAAGTTCGTCTTTTGAACACAAATGGATGGTCATCCAAGCCCTGACGAGAATTTGCGGAGATGCGCAGAGTGTTGTTGATATATATGTCAACTATGACTGTGATTTATCAGCCGCTAACTTATTCCAAAGACTAGTCAACGACGTCTCTAAGATAGCCCAAGGGAGACAGGCTCTAGAGTTAGGAGCTACACCTAACCAAGAAAAATCTATGCGTATCCGAGGTTTAGAGTGCCTCGTTTCCATACTAAAATGTATGGTAGAGTGGAGCAAAGAGCTCTATATTAATCCAAATCTTCAAACAACGCTGGGCGAAAAACCAGTAAAGGAAGACCCAGACCATCACAGCATCAAGTCACATGGAGGATCTAGTCTTAGCCTGGTTTCAACAGGCTCTAGCAATGTTGGAAACAGGGAAACCTTAGATTCCCCTGAACAGTTTGAAGTATTAAAGCAGCAAAAGGAAGTTTGGGAAACTGGCATAGACCTGTTCAATCGTAAACCAAAAAAAGGTGTTGTCTTTCTTCAAGACCAAAATCTGTTGGGCACCTCTACAAAAGAAATAGCAGAGTGGCTGCTAACTGACGAAAGACTCGATAAAACGTTCATCGGAGAATTTTTAGGCGAGAACGACGATCATTCCAAAGAAGTCATGTACGCATACGTTGATTCTATGAAATTTTCCAACATGGACATTGTGGCAGCTCTTCGTCATTTCTTAGAAGGATTCCGGCTCCCTGGCGAAGCCCAGAAGATCGACAGACTCATGGAAAAATTTGCGTCCCGCTATTGCGAATGCAACCCAAGCAACACCTTGTTCACGAGCGCAGACACCGTTTACGTCCTTGCGTTTTCCATTATAATGCTAACAACTGATTTGCACTCGCCGCAAGTAAAGAATAAAATGACAAAAGAACAATACATCAAACTGAATAGCGGTATAAGCGACAATAACGACTTGCCGCGTGAATACCTATCGCAGATCTATGACGAAATCGCTGGCCATGAAATTAAAATGAAGAGCACATCTAAACCGGGCAAGCATATGATCGCTAATGAAAAGAAACGTAAGTTTATTTGGAATATGGAGATGGAACAGATTTCCACGGCTGCTAAGAATTTGATGGAGTCGGTTTCTCACGTCCAAACTCCGTTCACGACCGCAAAGCATGTCGAGCATGTACGACCAATGTTCAAGATGGCTTGGACTCCTTTCTTGGCTGCCTTTTCAGTGGGACTCCAAGACTGTGACGATCCAGAAATAGCCTCCCTGTGTTTGGACGGTATTCGCTGCGCTATTCGCATCGCTTGCATTTTCCACATGTCTTTAGAGAGAGACGCTTACGTACAAGCTTTGGCGCGATTCACATTACTTACCGCGAACTCGCCAATCACGGAAATGAAAGCTAAGAATATAGACACGATAAAAACATTGATTACAGTTGCTCACACCGATGGAAACTACTTAGGGTCGAGTTGGTTAGACGTTGTCAAATGTATCTCTCAGTTAGAGTTAGCTCAGTTCATTGGCACAGGAGTGAGACCTCAATTTTTGTCCAGCTCTGGAATTAAACCTCAGCCAGATTCTCTAAAATTCGGCCTTATGGCTTTAGATCCAAGTGTAAAAGAACATATTGGAGAAACAAGCTCACAGAGCGTCGTAGTTGCAGTTGACAGAATATTTACTGGATCTACGAGACTTGACGGAGATGCCATCGTTGACTTTGTTAAAGCACTTTGTCAAGTGTCACTAGACGAATTGAGCCATCCAACAAACCCTCGAATGTTCTCCCTACAGAAAATTGTTGAGATTTCATACTACAACATGGGCAGAATCAGGTTGCAATGGTCTCGTATCTGGCAAGTGCTGGGTGACCACTTCAATAAAGTAGGCTGCAGTAATAACGAAGACATTTCCTTCTTCGCAGTCGATTCGCTAAGACAGCTGTCCATGAAGTTTATAGAAAAAGGCGAATTCGCCAATTTCAAATTCCAAAAAGACTTCTTAAGGCCGTTTGAGCATATTATGAAGAAAAACAATTCGCCAACAATAAGGGATATGGTGGTCCGGTGTATCGCCCAGATGGTAAATTCCCAAGCTCCCAACATCAAATCAGGTTGGAAGAACATTTTTTCAGTATTCCATTTAGCCGCAAGCGATCAAGATGAAGCAATAGTTGACTTAGCATTCCAAACTACAGGTAAAATAATAACGGAACTCTATGAAAAGCAATTCTCAGCGATGATAGATTCATTCCAAGACGCAGTCAAGTGCTTGTCAGAATTCGCTTGCAATGCTAAATTCCCTGACACGTCCATGGAGGCAATCAGACTTGTACGATCGTGTGCGACGGCGGTTGGAACATCTCCACATCTATTCGTGGAACACGCCGGACTCGAAGGGGAGCAAGGAGCGCCAGAAGAAGATAGAGTATGGCTCCGCGGTTGGTTCCCGCTATTGTTCTCCCTTTCCTGCGTAGTCAGCCGCTGCAAACTGGACGTCCGCACGCGAGGCCTCACCGTCCTCTTCGAAATCATAAAAACCCACGGCGAATCATTCCGGCCGCACTGGTGGAGAGACTTATTCAACATACTGTTCCGTATCTTCGATAACATGAAGTTGCCTGAACACCAGTTAGAAAAGAACGAATGGATGACGACGACGTGCAACCACGCACTATACGCTATTGTAGACGTGTTCACACAATACTTTGACGTTCTCGGGTCGTTACTACTGGAGCAGCTATATGCACAGCTACATTGGTGTGTGCAACAAGACAACGAGCAACTTGCTCGCTCAGGAACCAACTGTTTAGAAAACCTAGTGATCTCTAATGGAACAAAATTCGACGACGCTACTTGGAGCAATACCTGCCAGATTATGTTGGACATTTTCAACAGCACCCTTCCCTCAGCGCTATTAACGTGGAAACCTGAAGAGGAAGACGAGGCGCCCGCGCGCGGAATCCTTAAAAAACCGCAAGCGGACGACGCGCGATCCAGCAGCCGCCTATTCAACAGTCTTTTAATCAAATGCGTGGTTCAAATTGAGCTGATCCAAACAATAGATAATATAGTATTCTATCCTGCAACATCTCGGAAAGAGGACGCAGAAACGTTAGCGTTAGCAGCAGCAGAACTAACCGGCGGGGCGCCAGGCAGCGGCCAAGACTGCCAGCGAGAAGAGCAAGGAATGTACAGACTTTTAAGCTCTCCACATTTACTACGACTAGTGGAATGCCTGCTCTGCAGCCATCGTTTCGCAAAGACGTTTAACACGAACAACGCTCAGCGCAACGTTCTCTGGAAAGCGAATTTTAAAGGTTCAGTTAAGCCTAATATGCTAAAGCAGGAGACGCAGTCTTTGGCCTGTGCTTTACGGGTGTTATTCAAGATGCACGGGGACGAGTCGCGACGGGCGCACGCGGGACCTGTTCAAGCTCTGCTGTTGTCCGTGTGCTGTGAAGCGCTGGAGTACTTCGCGGCGCTACAGCACGAAGCACATCGCGACGCGTGGACATCTATACTGCTGCTAATATTGACAAGAATACTGAAGATGCCCGATGAAAGGGTGAGTATTTTACTTATATCGGAGAAAATAATAAAGATTCCTAATGTTAATAAAAAGATAAGTATTTCTGAAGGTTCAGGCATGCTTTATTATTTTCTTCTATCTTATTTTTTAGTCACTTATTGATTTGGTTGGATCAATATTATGTAGGGTAAAAGAACTACACATGACAAATAGCTTTAGATGCAAATAGGTATAATTAAAAATAGCCAATAATGTCATAATTAGGTATTTGTATTTGCCTGCCTTTTTTTGACTAGGATCTTTACTATTATTTTAGGCATTTAAGTTCATAGAAAAATAGTTATTCTAAAAACTAGGTACAAGTATTCTTAAATCAAAAGAAAACCTAGACTTGCTTAAGCGAGTGTAAAACCAATAGATAATTAGGTTATCTCAGGCTTATCCGATATCTCAAG
The DNA here is from genome assembly GCA_947086415.1 of Pammene aurita. Lineage (NCBI taxonomy): Eukaryota > Metazoa > Arthropoda > Insecta > Lepidoptera > Tortricidae > Pammene > Pammene aurita. The sequence goes on from OX352303.1 coordinate 8,980,337, forward strand.
GCGCTTCGTGGTCGACGGCCTAGGGATTAAACTGCGGCCGTTAGACGTTATTCCGAATCTACATACAATAAATGCATAAAATATAATCATATTCGCAGAATCTCTACAGAAAGATGGCACTGCGTTTAGTCATCGTCGGTTTAAGTTTCAAATCGATTAAATCCAGTCTATGAATTTAAGGGATTTGCAACTTAAGCTGATTATACATAAGGTTGCAAATCTCGTAACTTCGAGTTAAGAGGTTTGTAACTTTAGCGGAAGTATTGTATGACAATACTTACATAGAATGCAAGCAATGCTAGGTACTTGCCTAATTTGCTTATCTTCTCTTCTTATCTTCTCCACACTTTGAAGAATCCTACTGTATCGATAACTCGTTAGGGCAAATGGCTTTTGCGGTTAAGCACGTCGAAGCTGATATTTTAAAGTATTTTTGTTAAATTTGATTACTAATTGAATAAGAAACTTCCGTGCTGTAATGTTATTTACCAACTAGGGAATGTACCCATAATACGTGACCAATTTTTTTACAATTTTCACCCCCTCCCCCCCCTCGGTGACCAACCGTAGTATATGCCAAGATCCCCCCCTCCCCCTCTGGTTGTCACGTAGTAATTCTTAATATTGTTTTTTTGCAAACAGAAAGTAAAAAAATTAAAAAATATCATAATTTGGCGCATATTTGTATTTATTAAAACGGCGGTTGCCGCGTAACGCCTCAAGGTGCGTGCAACCATAATTAAAAAGTGAAAAAAAAAATTGCGCGAGATTTCCCTAGAGCATAATTATAATAATTATTGATTACATGACGTAAACCTAAACCCCCCCCCCCCCCTCCCCCTTGTGACCAAGAGTAGTATTTTGACGACCCCCCTCCCCCCCCTAAACGGGTCACGTAGTATGGGTACGTTCCCCTACTAGTTACGGTCTAATGATCGCAGGATGAAATCAATAGTTAAATAGACGATCAGCAAATAAACTGGCTGGGCACTTTCAGCGCTAACAAGCACTTTTAACGAAAAACAATTGAACACAGGAAAATGCGAAAGAAACAGCCTTAGAAAATTATAGCTGGCTGTTTGTTGCCATCGCTAGAACACCTGCTTTCAAATAAATAAATAAACGCATACAAATTGGTTCACCAGTTTAACAGATACGAGCCACAGGCAGACAGATACACACACATAGCGGTCAAACTTATAATTATAACACAGTTAACAGTCGAAACAGCAAAAAAGATTTTTGTGCGACTACTTAACAGAGTTGGGCATAATCAATTACTTTTGGAATTAATTACATTAATTAATTACACGATTACATTACCGGCGCAGCAGAGTGCAAGGTAGGTATTGTTAATAAGTTGTGACGCACTTTAATCTCAGAACAATATTTGCCTTAGATTACAGTGGCGTGGTTTAGTGTAGTGCATCGACCCGATATAATCATAATCATAATTCATTACATTCATAACGCGTCAGTTAATATGTAAATAAATAGTAAAGTAATAAAACGTGCTATTATTGCCTGCTGAATAATGCTGTGGATGTGGTTTATATTAGAGTGCTAGGAGTCATCTGCCAGAAACAGCCTTAGGGTGTGTGTATGCCAATACATTTTTAGGATTTATCATTAGGTAAAAGAGAGCGCTGTCAAATAAAGCATAGTATTCACAGACCTCTAGAGATCGAAAAACCCTAGGGCAACTACTACTTTTTTCGAAGTCTGCGATAGGCGCCCTGCAGCTTTCATTCAAAACGACGATAGCGACAGCCGATTTTCGTTAGATTACCAACGTTAAGATCAATAGTTCGCCCAAAAACTGGATTCAAATGCACTGGCGCTACCATATAATGGCCATTGGCCAATGGCCAAGAAAACCATGTTTTTCATGCCAGGAAAAGTTGAGCATCGTAGGCAAAGTTGTAGCAGTTGACGGTAGCTTAGCGGGTGAGGTGTTCAAAATGACCCGTCTTATTTTGTATCGATAGTATTGCCAGGATCGTTTTGAACATCTCACAAGCTTAGTTTCTTCTGCTGCTGACTGTACACAGGCAGTATCATAGCATTAGCGCCTTTTCGAATTGCTACTGTCACAGTAAAAAGTCTGCGTGCACGATGGCTGCCTAAAGACTTTATTATGCATGCTTACATTGCTTACCAAACTTACTAGTGGAGTACGGGAACGGTAAAATTGCCCTGAAAAAAACATAACTCACAAGTCCGATTTTTTTTGGTATCAGCAAGAGTACACTGAGCACTAATGGCGAAAACTTTTTTCTAACTGTTTTTGAGGTCGCTGTAGGTATTAAAAATAAATTTGTTGGCGACATTTATAAGATTAACAAAAGATAATTCGAGTGGTATTTTTTTTCATTAGATTATCGTATTTAACTACATGAATGTCCCCTGACATTTACTAACAGATTTATCGATAGCCGTTTTTAAAACAAATAAAAAATATATACTTCCTCCAAAAGATAATTAAAGTATTATATGGCAACTGAAATATATTAAAAACTATCGAAGGCAAGTAATGGGTTTGATTTATAACACATTGTTCAATCGCTTAAATTTTAATGAACAATTGAATTTTAAAAGCGTTCTAATAGGCATAAAAGAAATCTCAAAATTTTCAAGTCAACGCGTTGTGTTCATTATCATTTTACTAAAACTTGCACCAAAATTAAAACAAATCCATCAATCGCTCCCAGTTTTTTTTACTTATCAGTTCTTAACTTAATTCAAACGCGCGGAGATTATGGCAGCCGTCATGGCGCTAGCGGCGGGACCAATCATTACGCGCAAGCGACGTTGCCTGTTCGCTGTGCGCCGTTGCCCGGCCGCTGCGCTGTTTCCATGGTAAACCAGTAGGTACGCGAATATTGTATCTGGACGTTTGGTTTAGTTTAGGGCACAGAGTAAATAATAGTACTGCCCAGAATGCGAACAGTGTTTAGCTTTGATAACGATTTAATTTTTTAGTTGGAGAGTATAATATAAAGGTATTACAAGAGGTCAGTGAGTTATTTCATTTTTATACGTTAAAAGGCGTTCCCGTATGTACCTACTAGTCATATTGTCACTTCTTTTTTCATGACACGTTCTTTTTTTCTCTTATGCATGTACTCGAGTATGATGTCAAACTGGTTGAGTAACACATTGCTGGTTTAGGTATAAAATGTAAAAAACTGGTATTTTTGAAGTTGCGCTATATCAATCCCTCGAGTAATAAGTGACTTTGAAACTATATTATATTTACATTTATAATGATTTGGTGAAACCAAATAAGAATCGGAAGGAAAAAACAGTCAATACACCTAATAGCAGAATAAAATATTCCCACCTGCTCCCATATGGCTTTTTATGTGCGAGGAGATGGAAAGTTTTTTTGCCCCTTCCTATATTCATATGGAGGGAAATATTCCCATCGGTTCCCAGCGGGCACAGATGGAAATAGGTGTATTTTCCATTCCTGTCCATCCATTCCTGGCGGGTACAGACGTCGAACGAGAGGAGTCATTCGAATGTGCGCTGGCCTTGATGAAGGTCATGCGCGGTGGGGACAGATAATAAATCTAATACGGGAATACAAAATTCCCACCTGCTCCCACATGACTATCCATGTGGGAGTAGATGGAAAGTTTATATTGACTCCTACTATTTTTACATGAAGGGAACTATTCCCATCGGTCCCTAGCGGGCTCATGTGGGAATACCTACCTACCTACCTATGTTCTCATCCGTTCCCGGCGGGTACTGACGTCGAACGAGAGGAGTTGTTCCCATCTCATCTATGCCCGCCTTGGTCATGCGAGGCCGGGGCAGATGGGAATACATCTAATAGCGGAATAAAACATTTTCACCTGCTCCCATATGTCTTTTTATGTGCGAGGAAATGGAATTTTTTTTTACCCCTTCCTATATACATATGGAGGGAAATATTTCCATCGGTTCCCAGCGGGCACAGATGGAAACATGATTATGTAATATTTTAAACAAAGATATTAGTTAAAGCCATGGCGCGTAGTTATGGTATCCGAGAGGCAACCAGATGGCTTGCGGTATTCGAGCTCCCGAAGTGTTGTGGAACTCTTATTTTTTCCCAGTTTCCAACACTGACAGATTGATCGACTGACCAGGCCAGGGTGAATGGCAATTTGCATGCTCGGTCTTCATCACACGAATACACTGGAAATTAAAAAAAGTGGGGTTAGTTCGGGTTGCACAGTCCCACAATACGTCGGGAGCTCAAATACAATACCGCAAGCCACCCGGTTGCCTCGCGAACACTGCAACTACGCGTCATTGCTCTGAATATATCAGTAAACGAATAACGGCCATCTATATTCATTAGTGTGATTTAATCAACTTACTGCTTTAACGGCTTCCTAGCCTAGACGGTAGTGACACTGCCTATGAAGCAGGAGGTCCCGGATTCGAATCCTGAATAAGGTATTTATTTGCGTGTTTATCAAGTTCCTGAGTTATGGATGCTTTCTATGTATTTAAGTATTTATCTATTAAACAACGTGTTATACCCAAGACTAGAAACCTAAAAACTGTTTGTTCAGAATCTAGAGTGAAATCGATTTCAGTATATCTTAACATGGGTATACTTTTTCTTTAATTTTCCAATTTTATACGGGTTGAGTCTAAAAGTTTCTAATACTACAGTTTACTATTTTATCGAGAGGTTAGGAGATAGAGGTTGACTATTTAATAAAGGCTGGCAGCTTTGACAAACTTGTTTTTTCACTGTACTATCAGGTCCATAATTGCATACTCAATTTATGAATGAATTCATTGATAAGTTGGGTATGCAATTATGAACCCGATGGTACATAGTGTCATATGGGTTGTAATTGTCATAGTATATCATCTTATGTCATGTCATACAAATTGACAAAGTAGGTTGATAGGTTGACATGACATGACACATGTAGAGATGTGACAACAACGCACCACATGTATAGTTAACAATTGAATATAATTGCAAGGAAAACGAAACGATATCTTTCAAAATAAGTAACTGGTCGAAAAATAAATACTCGAGATTAATTAGCAATAATAAAAATCATTTGGGGGGTCTGGGGTTTTTAGTGGCTCAAGTAACACGTTGTATATACTCGTATCGTCGCCTAGTAACTACAACTACAACATAAGTCTTATTGAGTAAGCTGTGGGACTAGGTTGATTTGTGTAAGGTTGTCCCATAATATTTATTATTTACTGCTAGAACAAGTTTTGTGACTTCTAAACTAAGAGTGTCTTTCCATTTTTCCACACCACATGTGACGAACCGATAGGAATACAGCGTATAGGGTATCAATAAACGATAAGTCTTTCATATTGATTTATTTTACCAGTCAATACACTACCTACTGGAATACATTATGAACCATCTAAATAAAGACATTAGTTAATAAACGATAACAACTTTTCATATTTATTTGTATGATTTAGTCAATTTACAACCGGTACGAGTACAAGTTATCTAATAAAGTAGTGTCAAGATCATTTTGAATCCCTTTTCCGTTTACCTATTTCTGCTGCGGACTGTACAAATTATGTAACATCTTAAGTAACGGCATCAATAAACGATAACAGTCTTTCATATTTATTTATTTTAATTTACTCTTACACCCAATTATTTCGTACATTAGTCCCTGGACTACTAGTTAAAGCAATGACGCGTAGTTTCAGTGACCGCGAGGCAACCGGATGGCTCGCGGTATTTAAGCTCCTGAAGTGATAAGGAACCGCCCTGTGCAACCCGAACTGACCCAACTTGGACTGGAGCGGAAATAGAGGGGGGGTGCAAATTTTTTTTTTATCGCGAGGCAACCGATTGAAACAGCGGTTGCCTGAAAGAATGTACGCTGGTTATATAACAAAATTTTATTGCCATCCTTTCTGGTTCTGGTGGTCACTGAAACTACGCGTCATTGCTCTGAATATACTGAAATGCAAGAAATTTTGCTTTATATAATAATTTCCTGTAAATTCTAATGATTTGTTTAGTTTTATTTAGCATTCAAATTTGAATGTTAGAATTAGTCAATTAAATTAAATTTGTTCTATTGTTTTAATTTTGCAATTTACTGTTTTATATTGCATTATCATTGTAACCTACCATCTGTGGAAGAGCAGTATCTCTTGATGCAAGTATCAAAACTATTTATATTAACGAGATACTAGCTCAGCTACTGTAAGTTACACAATAAATTATCTTATTTATTATTTTTAACTAAACAAACCACTCGAAGTTATGTAATATCTAAAGGAAGACATTAGTTAATGAACGATAACAACTTTGCATATTTATTTGATTGACCAAGTCATTTACAACTGGCGTAGTCAGTAACAGAAGTAGCTTAGTGGGTGAGGTGTTCAAAATTACGTTCACTGACTCTAATTCTCAACAATAAAGTAGTGTCAAGAAATTTTTTAACACCTTCCCGTTAAGCTACTTCTGCTGCTGACTGTACAAATTAAGGAACATCTTAAGTAACGGCATCAATTAACGATTACAGTCTTTCATATTTATTTAGTTGAACTAGTCAATCCAAAGACATTCATTAATAAACGATAACAGCCTTTCAATGTAACTTTTCCCATCTGTGCCCACCGTGGACCGAAGGGAACAGTTTGTTTTACATCTGTGCCTAACCCGCGTGACCACAGGCAGAGACAGGTAAGAATATACTTAACAAAAACATCAATAAGCGACAAGGCTTACAATTTACTTCTTTAAACAATTCGATCCACTACTGGGATAAGTAATGTAATATTCATATCGTATATGAAAGCTATTTGAATCCACAACACCACAGACAGCTATTTGAATTCGGCACAAAACATAAATATACATGTCCATGTAAAATTCAATAATTGACCACAAAATGCACTTATCTTCGACATTTTGTTTTGTTTGAGAGGATCATCGCCATCGCAGTTGAGCGGTGAGAGTATGGATGGTATAGGAAGGATGAAACTCTCTTATAGGAAAACGGTCGAAAAAGTGTCCAGCGGTAAGCACTAAACAATAGTTCCAAATATCTCCGGGTGGCGCTAGGTATAGTTCAGCACTTGAAATGAATTACCGATATTTAATACTTATATGACTTTCTAAATAAAATTAATATTCAGAGTGTTTTTCATCTCCGCAAATAATTATTTTGGATTTTTTTTTTTTTTTTTTTCAAAATTAATTTAATCAAATTTAATATTATTGTGGCGCCATCAGTTTATCGCCTTTTGACGGACACTTTTGTAACATAGAGATTTATATCCTTCGTGTACCATCCATAGGTGAGAGTTAAACACAAACAAAGACAGTGACACGGCGCGTCGTGATTGGTGGAGCCACTCGCGCTGCCTGCGCACAAGACTCCCGCGCAAATCTCCATGCGTTCAAATTACGAGTTGAACTGATAAGTTCATAAAACTTACAGCGATTGATGAATTCGTTATTTCTTTTTAATAAACATTACTATAATAATAATAAACTAAACACGCTGACTTGAAAATTTCGGAGATTTCTTTTATGGTCAAGACAACGCTTTTAAAATTCAAATGCTGTAATAAAATCAATCTATTGATGAATCTATTATAAATTAAACATGATAGTTACTTTACATAGCTTTCAATACAATGCAGTCATCATAAAACACTTGAAAAATGCTTTTGTGGAAATATGATTTTTTTTTACGTTTTACATTATACTGAATTAAGCTGTTGAAAAATACGTTATTAAATGACAGCCGATGTTCAAACAGTCAAATACTATTATGTCATGAAGAAAAATGCCATTTGTATAATCTTACCTTGAGTTAAGAAGGCCTGTTAACAAATACCTACTTTATACCTAAATCTACACCAAAATCCGATATATTTTTTTATAAGGAGTAGTTCTCAGAGTATTCTAACCGACTACAAAAAATTGGCCACTTGTGAGTTATCGAAGCTGATTTTGTTCGCGTACCCTACTATACTCTCGCTTTGTCCATGCCTGTCTTGTTCCGCTCCACTGGGACGAGTAATCAACTCTAATGGACTGTGAATGGAATAAGACGGTATTGGAATCCCTAGCCTTGTATTGTAGTGCTGGCGAGTCGATTATTCCGGAGATCCAGTGTTAGTGTGTCTTTGAGATTGTCAGCGGGTGGCAGCTGGTATCTGCTAGTGTACATATAGATTTAGCTATACTTTAGCAAATAAAAATAACTGATCCCTACTGTATGCTCCTGCGTCCAATTATTTAGGATCGTGTACTAGGTTTTAGAATTAACCTAGACGTGATCCGTGGGCCCACTACAGTCACTACACTGGTTCTTGAGCTGTCGACTCCCCCGTCCTCCGTACACGATCGGAATTACACTCTATACAGTGTTTAGAAATTGTCATGAATAAATGCGCCAGAGTAGACCAATAATAAACTTTTTATGATTAAAGAACTAGACTTGTAATGATAATGTCGTGACTTTATATTTAGGTTTAGCCATAGTTCGTCGAAACTTTTTGATGGTTGGTGTTAAATATCAGGCAATTGTGCCGCCTATTGTTATTTATTAATGTACTATGTACAGTCGAGTGCTCCAATATCTATACAATCCATTGCACAAAAATATATGAACACAACCTCATTTGTATGGGTGTAAGGTCGTGCACACATATTTTTCTCCACTTATAGATATTGGAGAAGCATAGAAACTATATTTGCAGCTGATTGTACTTAAGTGCTTCTTTCCAGTACAGTAAAGCCAAAACCAACGTGCCAATTAAGTAGAAACTCATTAAGATAGACGTCTCGCTCTCTCTCGCTGTCGACTCCCGCTTGGCGTGGCAGCGTTCTTTATTTTATTGCCCTACCGGCACGTTGCTTTTGATTCTTCAATAGACGCACCGCCTCGCGAGGAAATTGCCTTGCGAGGCAGCTCGGCTAGTGAGGTCGTGCCTCGGCAATTTCCCCGCGAGGCGGTGCGTCAGGTGCGGACACACCTAATAACAATTTTCCACGAGCCATTCCGATGAAACCTATAAAATTCTCCTTGTATACCAGTTCGCGGCCCACGTGTCGCGCTACTACCCGCTCCTGTGCGAGGTGACGTGCTTCGACGTGAAGCCCGAGCTGCGCTCCGTGCTGCGCCGCGTGTTCCTCCGCATCGGGCCCGTGTTCAGCATAGTGACAGATGCGCGTGCGCAGTAGACGCTACGCTAGCGACATCTAACGATTTGTGACGAAAGTGTGTAACACGTTATGTTTATCGCTGGCATCTGAGAGTTGTTATATATAATTCAGTGTTTGTGTAAAAAAAAACATGCTTTAGAAGGGTCATTATCATTAAGCTGTTGTTGTGTAAGCATTAAGCACTTAAATGCTGGTCAACAGGTTTTCATGGCATGTTTTTTAAGGGGATAGCACTTAATTATAATCACTTATTCTCTAGTTTTCCTAAAAATAGCTTTCTAGCATTTAGAAAGAAGGAATTATGTCAGCGATAAGCTACGTAATGATAAGATATCGTAAACAACAGATGTGACTTTTTAATGACTCATTCGTTGCAGAAAACCTTTAACGAGTTATTAGACCGCAGTACACTTTGACATCAATAAATTGAAATTAACAGAAATTTTGGCTTAGAGTATTCCTTTATTTCCTGATGTTTATGATATCTATTACGCAAAACGTTTACGAATGTAAACAAAATGGCCTTATATTTTTGTAGGTTAACTTCGATGTTAAAAATAATACTGTTTCGTTGATTCTTAAATTTTAATGTGACATTGACAGTACTTCGGTAGTATTAAAAGTGATCTATTATAAATAGGGAGTAGGCTTACGTCTAATTTATATAAATTATTTCATTGTCGACAGTTGAAAATTAAAATTGTATTATAGAAGTTGTACCTATAAATTATTGTGTTATTCTGTATATTTGAAAGTTTTTATTGTCTGGGAGCTGAATCCACCGCTGCTTTTCTTGTTTCTGGCTAGACTGATCTGACTGTGATCGTTCGTTCCCACGCTTTTCATGCTATATAATATTTTCTGACGGAGTGATTCAGAGCTCGCACGCGACTATAGTTATTCCTATAAATAAAATTATACATTAATCTGGTGTTGTTTTATTGGATTTTCAGACCCTCGATGGACCTCTCGAGGGAATCCAAGTCCCAGATGACGAGTTGTCCGTCCATACCGGACGTGCTGAATTTCTTGGCATTAGCCTTTGTGCCCTTGTACAAGTTGATGCTTGTTATGGCATTCTGATGGATAGAGTCCAGGAAAGTGTCGTTAGTCTCTATACGGGCCTGCCGATCGAGACTTTGGAACTTCTTCATGGCCGAAAGTCCTCCAGACTCCTTCCTTTGAGTATTATCCAGCTTAGCAACGAACCTTACCCCGTTGCCATTGTGGCAGTAGAGTAGCGGAATGCAACTATGGCCTGCCACCACAAGGGAGTTGTTGGTCACCCAATTACATCCCAAGAATGGCAGATATTCAGTCTTCAGTTTAATGACTTCCTTCCTCTGATTGGCGTCGGCTATGTTGATTGAGCTGTCATGGCCAACCCAGGCCACCTTGTTGCCGTCGGCAGAGAAAGATACGCTATGGACCCAGCCGCCGCCAGAAGGAGAATTAGGGAACTCTGCAAGCAACTGGCCCAAAGGCAGCTTAGTGCCCCACACATTCGGTCCTGGCTGGTCTTCAATGTCCTTAATATAAGCTGAGAACACCCTCACCTTAAAATCAGCCGAGCCTGCTACCAAGAGCATGTTATTAGGATGCCAATCCAGAGAAGTTACCGTAGAACGGATAGGCTTCTTGATATGCTTAGAGACCCACCAGTTATTCTCCTTCTCGAAATAACAAATAGAGATCAATCGAGCACCAGATCCAACAGCAAACTTGTTTTCCATCGGGGACCATTTCACGCAAGTGGCAGCCCGGTTGATGCGAAGAAGTACTAAAGTGGTGGTCCACTTGCCGTCCTCGTTCTGGGTCCACACATAAGCGTTGCGGTCGACGGAGCAGGTGACGATGCGGTTGGTGTTGGGGGCCCAGTCGATGCCCATGACCCGCAGGTCATGTTCAGCGAGGTTGTTGGTTTGCTTCCAATCATTGCCCTCTTTTTGGTAGATGTGGACCTCATTGTTGTTGGGAGAGAACGCGATTTCTAAAAATAATAATAATGACAAATTGAAATATTGTAGCTAGGCATAAGTCATTACGTGCGTCCTCACCTGACGCAACAGCAACAGCCTCGCGAGAGACCTGCCGCGCGAGGCAGCTCAGCTAGTGTGTACGTGCCTCGCCTGAGGCATTGCGGCCGCACGTGAGTCTGGTACGGCCACACTAGCCGAGCTGCCTCGCGCGGCAATTTTCTCGGAGCGGCGGTGCGTCAGGTGTGAACACGCCTATTAGACATTTTGTTAACTACAAGTTGTGAACTGCAACAGTGTTAATCAGTTTAAAAATAGACCCAATAAACTATCTAAAGCAGTAAATTTGTGCTTAGTGAACTATGATTTAGACTTATCAGCGCAACCTGCCTTTCTACTACCGGCTGTACACTCAGGCGAGAGCACTTAGGGAAGTTTTGTTCTGGAGGCAAAGTGAGTGCACTCATGTACTATCGGGTTCATAATTGCATACCCATTTTATTAATGAATTCATTGATAAATTGGGTATGCATTATGAACCCGATGGTACACTCACGCTTTGCCTGTCTCGGCCAGAGTGTACAACCGGTATAAATGATATAATAATGTTATAATATTCTTAACAAAACTTTTGCTTTTAGTTATTCTTATTTCTTCTACCACAGACTGTTTGATATTAAAATTATAGATGCAACAGATATCCGGTATTTAATCACATACTATTGGGCCGAATATCGGATAGTTGCATACTATCCGTCCGGATTAGGGTTTGCAATTATCCGGATATTATCCGAATAATACGAATATTATCCGGATAATGCCATACAAATTACTATTCGAAATATCCGACTTGCAAACCCTAGTCCGGATGCTGGATAGTAAACTGACACAGCATAGTTAAGTATAAAAACGGGATGAATAGATAGTAAACCACTAAATAATTTACTTATCAATTATTAACACATTTTTTGTTTGGCCAATGCCTCCCAGATTTTTGGGTGCTTGAGGGAATCGAACGCCTTATTATAGTCCACAAAAGCCAGGTAGTATGTTATCCCATACTCTTGGCTTTTTTGAATAATTTGCTTAATGGTGTGAATGTTATCTAAGGTTGAAAAGTCACTCCGGAACCCGGCTTGCTCCTTAGGCTGGTTTTCGTCTAAGATCTTAGTCATTCGATCCAACCTTTGATAAATATAAAGGGAATAGATATGGTACCAGGCGCACGATCGTGTGCCATCAAATATAGGTTCCGGCGCCTATATTGAATCAGTCGTGTCATGGCCGCCGAAGAGCGTGCTTTCAAGAATAACGACTAAAATACCCGTAAATCATGCCAAATTGTGCCTTTTTTGAATGCTTTAATAGCTCAAAACATAAAAACAAAGCTCACGGAATAACTTTTCATTCGTAAGTACTGTTTTAAATAGGCAAACATAATTTTTTATCAAAATTTATCAAAAACATTTTTGTTATTGAGTAAGCGAGACAGCTAAATAGGCATTACCCACGCGTGAAACACGTATGTCCGAGTGTCATGCCCCTTTGGGTAGCGTTAGCAAATAATATGCTGATAAAAATGCATTTTTATTTCATTCTGTTCTCCTAGTGCTTGAAACCGTTACCAAGCTAAACGTATGTACAAATTATTTATGGTTATGTCATTTTTTTTATTTATACTTCTAAACTAGAGCCTGTTGCATGACAATTTGTGCATTGTAATATTTGCTGAATGTAGGGTTCCGTAGTTGCCGTCACAATACACCCAATCAAAATGTATTTTTATAGGATATTTTACGTCCTTTTACTATGAATAAACAACTTTTTGAAATAACTCAAAAATCGCTAAAATAACTCAATAGTTTTTCAATATAGTTTTCATTGAAAGTAATTATTAGGTCTCAAGCTCTTGAATTTTCCCATATTCAAAAGTTAGAAGGATTTTTGGAGCCATTATATCCGCAAAAGTTTCAATCGGGACGCGATGACCATTTTTTTTAGATTGATTAAATCGCTGCCGTTCCTCAACCCACCAACGGAGAGGCAGCTGACCTTCACGAGGCTTCATTAAACATCACCCTTAAACACTTGACAAGTAATCGCCTGGGAGGCGATGACCAACAAAATTTGTTCCTGGCTTACGGTCTATAGAGACTTATTACTTAAGCCTTAATAGGTATTATAAATTATTTTTTTAACTGAAACATCTGTAAATGAGAAAACATGCATACCTATAGTTTTCTAGTCTAGACTTAAATTTCGATTTTACATGTCAAAACCTAATATTGTCTTCGGTTGCCGCGATAGTTATTCATGAAATAAAACAACTAAAAACGGATTATATCGCGTGTACTGAGCTCAAATTACATCCCGACGTTTCGAACACTTTACAGCGTTCGTGGTCAACGGGTCGACTGAGGAAAAATATACAATTACCTCCGTTCAAAAACTATCACAATATGCAAACCTACTCACATATTAAATATTAAACAAATTTGTATTTATATTAGTGAGTTTTGGGTGTTACCCGATTAATGTAAGCAATTATCTTTAATACCCGAATTACCCGATAATGAAAACGTTTCTAGAAAGTATATTACTTAAATTTCTAACAGTTTTATTTGCTCTTGCTCATTTAGCCGTGAACACAGTGAATCCTCCTTTTTGTAAAGGGTCGGCAACGCGCATGTGACACCTCTGGAGTTGCAGGCGTCCATAGGCTACGGGTAGCTGCTTACCATCAGGTGGGCCGTATGCTTGTTTGCCACCGTCGTGGTATTAAAAAGTTTTATTTGCTAACGTTACCTACGAAATTAGGCACCTAGCGCTGATTCCCGAGACTTACAACTCGTTCAGGATAAGTAAATCTTTTTTACCATTATAACTATGCACAATCGGAGGTCACACCTTTACATTGGTTGTTTTGAGTCGTGCGCGAGGTAGGCGATGGAAATTAAAGTACTAGGACCGCACGGATCATTCGCAGAAACGGCGTAGTGCAATATAACCGTCGCTTACCATACACGTCTCTTTTGACAAACCATTATTGCATTAAAATGAGAAACCTCTAGATCCGTAACAACTACGCGAAAACATTGATGCCTTTATACTGGTTTTTTGAGACGATCGTTCGTTACCTATTTCGTTGAACACTGGAATATTCGACTAGAGCACCAGAAGTTTAGAACTAGAGATTCATTCATATTTTAAAAATATAGTATGCTATTGACTCGACATTTAATTTTCTATCTCGGTCCATCTTGCCCGCTTTCATATTGATGCGACAAGGACTTACTACGATTAATATCAATTCATGATTCTAATTTTTTCAAACCCAAATGACTCTCTTTTTACTTCTATACGTCATTGTTAAAAATATGACGATCTTGTCTACACTACTGTAAATTATATTAGTTGGTCTCTGTCACACTTTGTGCAATGCGCAAAATATGGAAGTCTCGCTTACACGCCCGTGTTAAGTATATTGGTGTATCTCTTTTACCCCTGATGTACATGTACATTATAGCATTTATAGCAGTGTGTAAGCATTTACAAGTGTTTGGGTGCCGGAACACATTTCAGTTTTGTCAGCTATGAACGTCAGGTATCTTCCTCTTTTTACTTTAATCAAAGGATCCAACAGTATTTTTGAAAATATTTTGTACATATTTGACATTAGGCTAATAGGTAATAAGTAAACAAGGAGTTCACAACAAGTATATCCGTATAATCAGCAAGATATACCTGAACATGACTGCAAAAATAAGAACAGAAAGATTGGGTACACATTTCCCAATTAAAAGAGGAGTCCGTCAAGGGGACCCATTATCTCCCAAACTATTTTCAGCGGTTTTGGAACAAATATATAGAAACCAACAATGGCGACACTATGGATTGAACATAAACGGAGTTCTGTTGGACCATTTGAGATTCGCAGATGACCTTATATTAATTAATAGCGACCCAAATGGTTTAAACAACATGTTAGAAGAACTGGTATGCGAAAGTGATAAAATGGGACTGCAAATGAACATGTCAAAAACTAAAGTGATGACAAACAACAAAAAGACGCCTATTATAGTTAGAGGTAATAAAATTGACTATGTTGAGGAATACACCTACCTGGGACAAATAATATCTCCAAAAGACCTTACAACAAAAGAAGTAGACAATAGAATCAGCATTGCGTGGAGAAGATACTGGTCTTTCAAAGAAGTCATGAAGAACCCCCACATACCAATTAAGGCAAAAACAAGAGTGTTTGATTCCTGTATCCTCCCCAGCATGACATATGGGTGCCAAACGTGGAGCCTTGTAAAAAATAATATACATAAACTAGAAGTCTGCCAACACAATATTGAACGTAGTATGCTTAACATAAAACTTAGACAAAATAAAATTAAAAACAATAAGAAAAAAGACCAAAACCAGAGATGTAACATACTGTATTAAAAAGCTTAAGTGGAACTGGGCAGGCCATATGATACGAAACAAAAAAGATAAATGGACCAAATATGTAACGGAATGGTGCCCAAGGCAATATAAAAGAAAGAAAGGAAGGCAATGCCGCAGATGGGAGGATGACATCGTAAAAATAGCAGGCGCTACATGGATGAGAAAAGCACAGGATCGTCAATTGTGGAAATCTCTAGGGGAGGCCTATGCTGAAAAGCAAGACCAAACAGCATAAAATTAATAATATATACTTAATGTAAAAACAGAATTTGGTTAAATAAAAGGCTTTATTATTATTATATTAACACATTCATTGCCACCCAGACAAACAAGACATCCGCGCCAGGCCACAAAAAATTCGTCATATAAAGCTGTAGTACAGTCGACTACAAAGAGATGTATCCACGATCCCGACTATTGGGTTGTCCGGCCTGGGAACGAAATCATAAAATACCCGATAGTCGGGTTCTCGGCATTGAATGTGTTAATATTAGTTTATTACGTCACAAGCTTTTTCCATTCAACTTTTGATTTCGTGATTACCTGCAGGGTGTGGCACCTGCGTACTCGAATTAGCTTAATAAAATTGTAGGTAAAGCTTTTGGCTGAATATCTGGTATCCGTTGCATCTCTAATTAAAATAAATATAGTATAGTCACCTTTATTTAAGTTTCACTGAATAGAAAATCAGTCCAATACTGCACTGATTAAGAAAACTGTATTATTTATGAAGTTCAGAATTATCCAAGGAGTTTTGCATGTAAATTTAGATAATACATCCAATTTATAAGAAGGAATGTTAAGTTAAAGGTAAAGAAATAACAAACACTTACGAGTTCTATCCTTATTCCATGCATGGCAAGTTATCGGAGCACATGAGTCACCGAAAGTCAGCGCCTGCGACATCGTGGGAATCTAAAATTATTTATTACACCTTTTAGTTCTTGATATTAAGTTCTCGTCTAAGCTCTTAACTAGTTTTTACAACTCTTACCTCAACTTTCTACAGGAAACACTGAAGTATGGACACTCCCGCAAGGGTTTAGAAGAGATAAGAAATTCGTGGACTCTGGGCAGTCAACACGAATTTCCACAGAACAATTTACTAACAGAAACTAAATTAAGAAAGTTAGAACACAAAATAATGCAGAAAATGCAATAATTATGAGAATTTTTTAAATCTGAATCACCGGACGAAAACACCCAACTCGGCGATTATGACAGTATTGCGCTGTTAGAGATATCAATAAAAACGCAGCCAAAGTCCTTTAAAATTATATAATTGAACAGTTGGCTTAAACAGAATGCGCCATAGACAAAGAAAAATCGATTAGAAACGGTTGGTTTTGGTGCGTCACTAAAAATAAAGAATCCCACTGACGAAACTAGTTTTTTCGTTCATAATAAATGCATGGCAAGCCTATTTAAAAAGTAGGCTTGTCAAAAATCAGCGGCGGCATCGGCCATCGGGATCGGGCATGCGAAAAGTTGTTATCAAATATTCAATAATTTGATAATTTTAAGGCATATCGATAATATCTGCTAGAATGTCAGGACGAGGTAAATATTAACCCATAATTCCGTAATCCAAACAACCGTGGCTTTTCTCTAATTCAATTGTTTTCAGGCAGAAACCGCCGCGGGAACCGCAACCACAATCACAACCAGCCCACTTTGTCCTCCGTGGCGAAGGAGACGGCGGAGTCCCTGCCAGCGGACAGCCCGGTGCTAGCGCTGTTTAAAGCCACGGCGCTCAAACTCACGGAGCGCCAGGACCGCCACGAGCGGCTCGTCAAACTTTCGAGGGATATCACCATTGAAAGCAAGCGTATTATCTTTCTACTACACTCTTCAATAACGTAAGACTTTTTTTAATGAATTAATTCCAGGTACAATTCATAAACTATGCATAGTTCAGTCTATCGATGTATACCTACCTCAATAGGTTTTGTTCTTGTTGAATTTGATACATATAATTAAGCCTTTGACATGTATAGAGATGAACAGGGTTGGACTGAAGCAAAGGGTCGGTTTCTGGACTTATAATATTTTTCATCAGTGTGATGTCATATTAAGGCTATGTTTTTATTATCTTATCGTATAGAACACATCAAAATAAGCAACTTTTATTCGACACATTTTTTTATAAATTCAATATTTTTTAAGTTATGGGCCCCTGAAGGTTGAATACAATTTGGACTTAGAATAATTTTTGTTGAAACGGTATCATTATGACACATACTTTTTTTTGTCTTATTGTGTAGAATGTGGTATAAAATAAGCAAGTTTTATTTGAAAAATTTTTTTTTAAACTCAAAAATTTCGAAGTTACCGGACTTAGAAGATTGACTACATGGAGTAAAATTTGGACTTAGAAAATAAAATGGCGATGGGATATCATTATAACGTATACTTTTGATGATTTTTCTTTATAGAATACGCTAAAATAAGCGTGTTTTATTTGAAAAACTTTTCTCTTAAATCAAAAATGGCCGAGATAATGGACTCTGCATTTGTACATAATTTGGACATTGAAAAAAAAAAACAGCGATGTGATGTCATTATAACGTATACTTTTTATGATTTTTCCGAATACAATACGCTAAAATAAGCGTGTTTTATTTGAAAAACTTTTCTCTAAAATCAAAAATGGCCGAGATAATGGACTCTGCATTTGTACATAATTTGGACATTGAAAAAAAAAACAGCGATGTGATGTCATTATAACGTATACTTTTTATGATTTTGCCGAATACAATACGCTAAAATAAGCGTGTTTTATTTGAAAAACTTTTCTCTAAAAATCAAAAATGGCCGAGATAATGGACTCTGCATTTGTACATAATTTGGACATTGAAAAAAAAAACAGCGATGTGATGTCATTATAACGTATACTTTTTATGATTTTGCCGAATACAATACGCTAAAATAAGCGTGTTTTATTTGAAAAACTTTTCTCTAAAATCAAAAATGGCCGAGATAATGGACTCTGCATTTGTACATAATTTGGACATTGAAAAAAAAAACAGCGATGTGATGTCATTATAACGTATACTTTTTATGATTTTGCCGAATACAATACGCTAAAATAAGCGTGTTTTATTTGAAAAACTTTTCTCTAAAAATCAAAAATGGCCGAGATAATGGACTCTGCATTTGTACATAATTTGGACATTGAAAAAAAAAACAGCGATGTGATGTCATTATAACGTATACTTTTTATGATTTTGCCGAATACAATACGCTAAAATAAGCGTGTTTTATTTGAAAAACTTTTCTCTAAAATCAAAAATGGCCGAGATAATGGACTCTGAATTTGTACATAATTTGGACTTAAAAAAAAAACAGCGATGTGATGTCATTATAACGTATACTTTTTATGATTTTGACGAATAGAATACGCTATAGTAAGCGTGTTTTATTTGAAAAACTTTTCTCTAAAATCAAAAATGGCCGAGATAATGGACTCTGAATTTGTATATAATTTGGACATTGAAAAAAAAACAGCGATGTGATGTCATTATAACGTATACTTTTTATGATTTTGTCGCATAGAATACGCTAAAATAAGCGTGTTTTATTTGAAAAACTTTTCTCTAAAATCAAAAGTGGCCGAGATAATGGACTCTGAATTTGTACATAATTTGGACTGAAAAAAAAACAGCGATGTGATGTCATTATAACGTATACTTTTTATGATTTTGCCGAATAGAATACGCTAAAATAAGCGTGCTTCTTTTGAATTTTTTTTCTCTAAAATCAAAAATGACCGAGATAATGGACTCTGAATTTGTACATAATTTGGACATTGAAAAAAAAACCAGCAATGTGATGTCATTATAACGTATACTTTTTATGATTTTGCCGTATAGAATACGCTAAAATAAGCGTGTTCTATTTGAAAAACTTTTCTCTAAAATCAAAAATGGCCGATCCTATAAGAGCATCTATGAACAGACAAGACTTGTAAAAATGACAGTATTACCTATGTAGTGTGAAATTAAATTAATTACATTTTCATTGATAAAACGATAACCGATCTAGTGTTTTTTTAAGAAGAAAGAGAAGTTGTTACCGGCGTCCGCTTTGTCCTTTCGATGGCTTGACCGAAGTTTTAAGAATTTATTGTTATTAAGTGCCGAAATTGTAATAGGGAATAGCTGTAAAATTCTAGTTCTCGGAAATTAAAAAAAAACTCAAAACCGAATCGGAGCACCCCACTATCCACGTGGTCTTGTCTGTCCTACCCCTAGAGTGTTTATAAAAGAGAGCGCAGGCGCGGAGGGAGAGCAGCCCTAGCCCGCCGTGACGGAGCGAGGGAACGAGCGAGGCGAGCGGCTGAGGCTGGTCGCCGAAGGTGACCAATAAGCCGAAGCTGCGGAGCCGAGTGAAGTGACCATGCTCCGTCACGCAAGGGCGGAAGGGCTGCTTTTCCCGCAGCGCCGGAGTCACGCAGAAGCTATACTAAGGCACAAGCTGAGTTGCTAGAAAAATGGGTTAGGTTAGGTTAGAGTTGCGATCCCCGCGGAAACGACTGTCGCCAGAAAAGTGGGTTAGGTTAGGTTAGAACTGCGACCCCCGCGGAAACAAACTGTTGCCAGAAAACTTGACTTATGTTTGACAGAGAAAACCACTATAATTGACATTCGGGAATGCCGGGATAGTAAATTTCCAGAAACCCCGTGTACTAAGCCTTAAAATCACAGTTTTTAACCCTCTAATGGCTAAAATCCGGAAAATCCGGTTTACAAGATATTGACATTCCGGAATGCCGGGATAGTAAATTTCCAGAAACCCCGTGTACTAAGCCTTAAAATCACAGTTTTTAACCCTCTAATGGCTAAAATCCGGAAAATCCGGTTTACAGGATATTGATATTCTGGAATGCGGGGATAGTAAATTTCCGGAAACCCCGTGAACTAAGCCCTAAAATCACAGTTTTTAACCCTCTAATGACTAAAACCCGGAAAATCCGGTTTAAAAGATATTGACATTCCGGAATGCCGGGATAGTAAATTTCCAGAAACCCCGTGTACTAAGCCTTAAAATCACTGTTTTTAACCCTCTAATGGCTAAAATCCGGAAAATCCGGTTTACAGGATATTGACATTTCGGAATGCGGGGATAGTAAATTTCCGGAAACCCCGTGAACTAAGCCCTAAAATCACAGTTTTTAACCCTCTAATGACTAAAACCCGGAAAATCCGGTTTAAAAGATATTGACATTCCGGAATGCCGGGATAGTAAATTTCCAGAAACCCCGTGTACTAAGCCTTAAAATCACAGTTTTTAACCCTCTAATGGCTAAAATCCGGAAAATCCGGTTTACAGGATATTGACATTTCGGAATGCGGGGATAGTAAATTTCCGGAAACCCCGTGAACTAAGCCCTAAAATCACAGTTTTTAACCCTCTAATGACTAAAACCCGGAAAATCCGGTTTACAAGATTTTGACATTCCGGAATGCCGGGATAGTAAATTTCCGTAAAACCCCTGTGAACTAAGCCTTAAAATCACAGGTTTTAACCCTCTAATGAATGGATCGTAAAACTAGAAATTCCGGATTAATAACTTTAAAATTTTCCAGGACTTAGAAAATTCTCACCTCTCTCTCTCCCCAGCTGGGGACTTAGCAAATTCACAAAACAACCGTACGGCAAAATTGAGAATTTTCTAAGTCCTAGAAAATTACTTTTGAGCCTTATAACTCATAAATTATTAATTTTACAAAAAAGTTGTCCATACTAAATGTGCTTATTTTGATGTGTTCTGTAAGATGACATGATAAAAATATAGCCTTAATATGGCATCACAATGAAAAAAAAAATTCTATGTCCAAAACCGACCTGAGAATTTTCTAAGTCCTAGAAAATTACTTCTGAGCCTTATAACTTATAAATTATTAATTTTACAAAAAAGTTGTCCGTACTAAACGTGCTTATTTTGATGTGTTCTGTAAGATGAGATGATAAAAATATAGCCTTAATATGACATCACAATGAAAAAAAAATTTCTAAGTCCAAAACCGACCCTTTGCTTTATGCCGACCTAATAACTCAAACAAAGTAATCTAATTCTTCAGACCATTTACCGTTTACAAATATACAGGAGCACTCACAAATCCTAATACTTGACAATAGTCAAGCCGGCAATAATACCGGTACAACCACACCGCCACTGGTTGCGTAGCAGCCATTATTCATAAATATGTATACAACATGAAATCAAACTTTATTCCGGATGCAATAAGGCTTATAACGGTTACGTAGCTTAAACTTCTTAGAACTTTAAATTTTGATCCTTCATTTTGTCACTTACATTTGATACGTTGTTGAATTGAATTGAAATAGCCTTTATTTCAGGTAAGTATTTTGTAACTACATTTCATTTTGTTGTAAACATATATATATTTAAGTTCTATCTGTATGCCTTTTGTAGGCAAAGGCCTCCCCTAACTCTTTCCATTTATCCCTATTCTTTGTTATTGTAGTCCAGCAACCTCCTGCTGCCCTCTTAATCTCATCCTCCCATCTTCTTGTTGGCCTGCCACGCTTCCTCTTTTTGTCTCCAGTAAACCAGTACATTATTGTTTTAGACCACTTTTCTCTCCCTCTAATTGTGTGACCTGCCCATTTCCATTTCAACTTCTTAATTGTTGTAGTAATATCTTTTGTTTTAGATAGATAGATAGATAGATATATTCTTTATTTGCTTGCCACAATATACACACAGTTAGGTAGGTACATAAATTACATCCTTAAAAGAAAGAAGCTATAAAAATAGTTAAACATATGAAACCAAAAGTAAAAAAAAAACGATTTCTGTGTGCGTTGCAGCAATACAAAAGGGTTCTAACTCAGCAATACGCTTCACTCTTACGGGCGAAGCACTGGTATTCTGCCAGAACCCAGGCCACGTCACATGTATGATAGAAGTATAATAATAATAATAAAGCCGTTTATTCCGAACATATAACCATTACATTTCTAGTTACTTAAAATACTATATTATGTCTCTAAGTTCGGTGTGCCGTAAGGCATAGGCCTCCTCCAACTGTCTCCATTGTACTCTGTCTGCTGCAACCCTCATCCAGTATGGTCCCAGGGTCAGACTAATGTCATCTTTCCATCTTGTTAATGGATGGGCTTGTCGTCTTGTGCAGCCTCTGGGGTACCATAGAGTAACCTGTTTGCTCCATTTGTCTAATGGGCAGCGTAACATGTGGCCTGTCCATCCCCATTTTATATGGTCGATGCGAGCTAGTATGTCAGTAATCTTAGTTTTCTTTCTTATTGTTGTGTTTCTGACCTTATCCGATAACTTAATTCCTAACATACTTCGCTCCATTGCTCTCTGGCATCTTGCAAGTGTCTTCCGGTGTTTTTCAGTCAAGGACCAAGTTTCGCATCCATAAGTCAGACAAGGAAGAATGCAGGTATTGAAAGTCTTCTTTTTAATGTGGATGCTTAAATCCTTACTTTTCATAATTTCCTTGAGTGACCAATATTTTTTCCACCCGCTGGCTATTCTTTTATTTATTTCTTTGGACATCATATTTTCGGCCGAGATGATTTGTCCCAAATAGACATATTCTTTTATATATTCTAAACAAGTTCCATCAATCGTTATATCAACCTGTCTTATGTTCGTCATCATTTTTGTCTTATTTGCATTTAATTCAAGGCCTACTACTTTGCTTTCAGTTGCCAGGGTTTGTACCATAGTTTGTAGTTTCATAGGGTCTTCTTCTACTAGT
The DNA here is from genome assembly GCA_947086415.1 of Pammene aurita. Classification (NCBI taxonomy): domain Eukaryota; kingdom Metazoa; phylum Arthropoda; class Insecta; order Lepidoptera; family Tortricidae; genus Pammene; species Pammene aurita. The sequence goes on from OX352303.1 coordinate 9,003,715, forward strand.
ATAATATCATCCGCGAATCTCAGATGATTTAAGCGTTTGCCGTCTATGTTAAGGCCACATTCAGACCAGTCTATTTTTCTGAACACGCTCTCCAGCACGGCGTTAAAAAGTTTAGGAGACAAAGGATCTCCTTGTCTCACACCTCTTTTTATAGGAAAAGAGTCTCCTTTGGATTCCAGCTTCAATCGACTTGTGGTCTTACTATAGATGCTTTTGATAATATTGATGTAAGGTTCTTCTACTCCTTGCTGTCTTAAGCTTGACCAGATACAGTTATGGTTGAGACTGTCAAAAGCTTTGGAGTAGTCGATAAAAGCAATGTACAAAGGCTTTTGGTATTCATTATATTTTTCCATGATTTGTTTAATTGTGTGGATGTGGTCGATGGTGCTATATTTTTTTCTGAAGCCTGCTTGTTCCACAGGTTGGTTCTCGTCCAGTACTTTGGATAATCTTTCTAAAATAACTTTTGCGAAGATTTTGTACACATTTGATATTAGACTTATTGGTCTATAGTTACCAATGTCGCCCTTTGCTCCTTTTTTGTGCAGTAGAATGATGTGAGATTCTCCCCACTGCTCTGGAATGGTACAGGTGCTGATTATATCGTCAAATAACTTGGATAGAATTGGGCTTAGCTCTTCAATCGTGCCTCTCATCAGCTCGTTTGGAAGTTGGTCTGGTCCTGGTGCTTTCTCCAATTTTTGTGATTTAATCGCGTTTTGTACTTCGGCTGCAAGGATAGGTGGCACCTTTTCAAATCTACTAGCGTTGTTATTGACAGTGTCTGTTTCTTGATGAGTGTCTTTACTTGAATAGAGAGCTTTGTAATAGCTTGTAGCTAGTCCTTGAATTTCCCTGCGTTTTGTAGCTTGGTTAGGGTGAGTATGTTTTAGTCTTGAGATCCATTCTTTTCCATTTTCACATAATTGTTTCAATGCTTTTTTTGTTCCACCTGTTTTTTGAATCTCTTCTTCTATTTTTTTTCATTCTTTTTACTTTCCTTTCTTTTCTCATGCTTTCCCGTATAAGTTTGCTGATGTGAGATATTTTGCTTTGGTTTTCCTTAATATTGATTTTGTCTGATATCAATCGTTTTCTTGATTCCAGTAGCTCCTCAGTTTTGTCGCTGAACTTTTTTTCGTCTCTCTTTATTACATTCTGTGTCATTTGTGTTAAGTTTTTGTTTAGGTAATCGTATTTATCTAATACATTTGCGTTAGAGTTAATTTTTTCTTGCAGCAACTTGACTGAAGAGGAGTCTATTCTATATGCGTTTTGCTCAGATATTCGGGCCGTGGTATTTGTCAAGGTTTTCCTGGACATTTTCGGAGGGTGAGTTCTTAATCGACAACGTACCATGCGATGGTTGGTGTTGAAATTTAAATTTTGTATTACCTCTGTATCGCTGAAATATTTCACTCTGTTTGTTATGATATAATCTATCTCATTTTTATATTTACCGTCTGGAGAAATCCAAGTCCATTTGTTTTTTATGTTTTTCTTAAAGACTGAATTAAGTAGTTTTAGGTTGTTTATCTGTAAAAAATCAATTAGTTTTTGACCATTGTCGCTCCTCTTTCCGTGTCCGTAACTTCCCATTATAGATTCTTCTCCTGCCTGCCGGACTCCCACCTGGGCATTGAAATCTCCCATAACTATGAGGTTGTTAGAAGAATATTTCCTGATGTTGTCTGATAAGTTGTTATAGAATGCTTCGATGTCGTTTTTTTTAGCTTGTTCGGTAGGAGCGTAAACTTGAAATATTGACCACAGTTTTGTGTAGCCTGGTATTTTAATGTTTAGTATTGCCAATCGTTCAGAAATTCCTATCAGTTCCTGTATGTTTTTCTTCAGGGATTGTTTGATCAAAAAGCCAACTCCTTTGTGGCCTGGGGTTTCGCCAATGTGATATAGAATGTAGTTCTTATATTCTTCTATTTTCTCACCAAATCTTCTCATCTCACTAATACCAAGGATATCATAGTTTATGTTTTCCAGGGATCTTTCCAGTTCCAGTAAGCTCTCGTGTGTTCTTAAGGTTCTTGTATTAAGTGTTGCAATTTTAATTGTTTCGCATCTTTTTGTTGGTTTAAGCTTTTGTGTAAAATTACTTTCATTATAATTATTATAATTAGTATTGATCGTTGGAGGGTGATAGTCTTCTTCCCCCTCGGTGACTAGCCGGCTTGGGGTGCAATTTTGTTTCGTTTGTGTTGCTAGTTTGTTAGTTGTTGCTAGTTCTTTTCTGATGTCAGTGACGTTTGTTGCTAGTTCTTTTCTGATGTCAGTGACGTTTGTTAGTAGTTTTTTGATAATTTTCCATTCTCGTCTCGCTCAATGTTCAGTGTGCCCGGTCGTAGGATTTGTTTTGCTGCAATTTGGTACATTGGATGTGATGGTGTGTCAGGCTTATAAATTTTAGCCGGTCCTTGGTGAGACGATGTTGAAGGGTTATCTTGTTGCTGCGGGGAGTGTGAAAGGGCTCTTTTTTTGTTATCGTTCTTTTCCTTTACTATTAGTTTGTTATATCTGATGAATGCCACATTTCCTTTATTCTTTTCTTCAATCACTTTCTCTTTCAGTTTTCTTCTCTCTTCTAATACATCTCTTGGAAAGTCCTCTGTTATATAGATGTCCTTCCGCTTCAGGTTCTTTCTGCTTTTCAGTATCAAATTCCTTTTTGACTGAGATGTTATGTTTATAAGTATTGGACTTTGATCAGATTTACCTAATCTTCGACTAAATTGTATCTCCTCGCTTTGTAAATTAATGCCCAAATCGTTGTTGATAAAATCTAGTACTTTTCTTTCTTTTTCCCAATGCTCCGTTTTTATACCGTGGATGATTATATTACGTTGCCTCTCCCTGCTTTCTAAAAATGAAATTTTGTTTTCTAACTTTTCAATTCTTTCATTGCTTTCATCCTGTTTTTTTTCCATTGCTGTTACCTCAATATTTAAGGAATTTATCACCCGCTGGTAAATTTTTTCGGTTTGTTGTTCCATCTCGAATTTCATTCCGGCAAATATTTTTTCCAAGGCTGAGTCTGAAAGATCCATATTTATTTGGTTTTTGAACGAACGCCGCTGATGCCAAATTACTGTGAATCCAAGTTGTGCACTTTTTATTTTTTTCTGGCAACACTGTCGGATGTCAGTGTCAATGTCTTATCAAAACATATGTGGGTAGCTTTTTAATTCCACAAGTGATGACTATCAAGCACACACAATTTTGCACAACTTTCACCATTAATTCGAAATTTCCAGCGAAGATAACGTTTCCACCGTATCCACAGTAAATTTCTTCCTCGGAGATGGTAGTTTCACACGGGTTAAAGAAGTTTAGCAGCCAAAATGCGTATATTTCCGCGAGCGAGTTTTCACCGTGACAGGTCACCAGGTGTTCGTTATGATAGAAGTATAAATATCTTAATTTTCACTATGATTAACTTAATGTATCTACTTGTGTAAAAAGAAAAAGAAAATGCGGTGTATGCTGATACCGATATGTAATGTAGTGTAAGTGTAGGTAGTGTAAAAAGATAACAGAAAACATATATTCTCCATTCAGGCTATATTCGGTAATCTGAAACCAAGTATCCGTGTGGAATACCTGTTATTTGCTTATTTATTAGTACTTTTTTAAAATGGTATTTAAAGGTTGCCTTTGTTTTAAGGCGCCTGACAGGTGGGGGGATATTGTTCCAACACTTGGTTGCGAGATACCGAAAACAGCCTGTAAAAGCAACAGTTCTGTGTGGATGTACTTCCAAAAGGCAGCGTCGAGTAGATCTAGTGCCATATCGTTTGTCAAAATATGAAATTTGTATTTTTGAGAAAAGGTAACTGGGTTTTTTGTCATTTAAAACACCAAACAATAGGCTTGCAAGATGCAAGTGTCTCCTAGAAGACATATTCAATATAGAAGCTTTATTTAAGTACGGCGTGATGTAACTTCTGGGTGGGATTGGATAACAAAAGCGGTAGCAAGCGTTTTGGACTCGCTGTATGAGACGGCGAGTTTTCGCTTGTAAACGTGGCCCATAAATTATATCCCCGTAATTTAATTTGGAGAGGATGAGTGACTCACATAAAATTGCCCTTACTTTCTCACTTAACAAGCTTCTTATTTGGTACAAAACCTTCAAGCGGTAAAAACAGGATCTCACCAACTCCCCCACGTGCTTTTCGAACCTAAGCTGACTATCCATCACTAATCCGAGGTTCCTAGCCTCCTCAACACGTTCTATCAGTGAATTTCTAATAGTTACTTGTGGGTTTATGTCTAAGATTTTAGATATTTGACATTTTGTACCTAATATCATAAACTTTGACTTGTGAGGATTTAGCAGTAAACCGTTATCATCAGCCCAGGTGGAGATACTTTCAAGGTCTTCGTTTATTTTATTAATCATCTCGGTGATGTCGCAAGGACGGGCTGAAAGGTATAATTGCACGTCATCTGCGTATAAATGGTATTTACAAAGCCTAATCTTTTTTATTATATCTGCACTGAACATTATAAATAGCAAAGGTCCCAGAATAGAACCCTGGGGGACTCCTCGTGTTAACAACCTAGCGTTAGATACCAGTTGACTGCCATCTTCCTTTGAAATTCTAACAGATTGCGTGCGGCCATTGAGGTAACTATTGAAGAATAGACTTTAAATCATTGAGGCCAATGATTTAAAGTCTATTCCATAATAACGCAGTTTAGAGAGTAGCAGACTAATATTTATACAATCGAAAGCGCGAGAAAAGTCCAATAACACTAAACAGGTACCCATTCCAGAGCTTTGGTCGTACAGAATATTATCGACCACATCAATTAAAGCAGTTATCGTCCCCATTCCCTTGCGAAAACCTGACTGCACTTGAGGCAAAATACTGTTAATCTCTACATATTCATGTATGTAATTGGTCATTCACAGCTTTTTCTAAAATTTTAGAAATGAAGGGCAGTATACTTATTGGTCGAAGGTCTTTTAGTTCCAATGGATTATCTACCTTCGGCAATGGAGTTACTAGCGCCGATTTCCATATAGCTAGTACCTCGCCAGTCAAAATGGACCTGTTGATAATGCCCGTAATTACTGGCAATGTGCGCGGAAGAGTCAGCACAACCATATCTCTACTGATAGAATCAATACCTATTGCATTTGTATTAATAGATAATATATATTTAGCCACTTGGTGTTCCTCTACTGCTTTAAGGCTGAAAATAGAATCACCGAATTGGTCGCATTCAAAATCTAACACTGTAGGTAACGAAACACTATCAATACCAGGCACATTCAAAAAATTATCGTTGATTCTATTAGGATCATTAAAGCGATCAGGAAGCCGGTCTCGATTATTCGAGTCAGATAGAACAGCTTTCTTGAGATTCTTCCATAATGTTTTAGAATTTTTGTGCTGTGAATTTATGTGGTGATTATAGTAAGCTTGTTTTTCGTTAAATATACTCTGTTTTACAAGTTTTTTCAAATCATTATAATATTTTTTGGTACCTTCTGATTTTGACTCTCTACACTCGCGATCAAAAAAATCGACTCAAGCAACATTTTTTACTTTTGGTCGTATTTCCGGAAAGCGGGAAATATTTTAATAAAACTTTGAATGCAATTTTATTACGAATTTATTCAGCTACAAAAAACAGTAAAAGACATCGATCTCAGTTGCGTAGTTTTTAGGTTATCGCAGTTTTTGTACAAAATGGCATTTTACATGGTTATGATATGCACAAGTTGTGCCCTCTTGAGACCAATAAAAACCGGTGTAACCGGTTATTTCTTATCATTCGCTTATCAGAAGTTGACCAGTGCACATCTCCTCGCAATCTTACACCGGAATCACCTTCGAAAAATGGATACCACCGAAGCTGAAGCCACCGAAGTCGTCACCTTGGTGAATCGAGGATTCTCGCAGCGTTCTGTTGCTGAGCAGCTGAATTTAAGCCAGTCTGCTGTCTCCAGAGTTTATCGTCGGTTTTGTCGGTTTGGAACCTTGAAACGGAAACAAGGATCTGGCCGTCAGCGGTGCACATCGGAGAGGGATGACCGCTTCATCACCACCTCCAGTCTTCGTAATCGCCACCGTACCGCTGTTGCCATCCAGCAAGACCTGATGCGGAACCGGGTTGTGCCTGTTAGCACCTCAACAGTTCGGCGGAGACTCAAGGAAGCCAACCTTACCCCAAGAAGACCTGCTACTGGGCCCAAACTGACTCAGAGGCATCGGGACGCTCGGAAGGAATTCGTGGCGACCTACGAAAATTGGACCTAAGACCAATGGAGCCGCGTACTCTTCAGCGACGAGTGCAGAGTGTGTCTCCATGGCAGCGACAGAAGAGGACGGGTGTACCGAAGACCTGGAGAGAGGTTCGCCCAGTGTTGCTTCGCTGAAACAGTCGCCTACGGTGGAGGTTCCGTCATGATGTGGGCGGGGATTTCCATGGAGGGGCGGACCGAGCTGGTTTTTGTTGATGGCGGGGGTCGAGGCGGTGGTTTGAATGCAGACAGGTACATCACCGACATCCTGCAAGACCATGTCGTCCCCTACGCCGGGTTCTTTGACGAGGGGTTCCATTTCATGCAAGACAACGCCCCTTGTCATACCGCCCGCGTCACAAAGGAGTACCTTGACGCAGTTGGCATCCCGACTCTGAAGTGGCCACCTCTGAGTCCTGATTTAAATCCTATCGAGCACTTATGGGATTACCTGAAACGCAAGGTTCGAGCTCGCAATCCTGCTCCGGAGACAATTTTGGCCCTGAAAGAAGCTTTGGTCGAAGAGTGGGAAGCATGCCCCCAGGATACCATCAGGAAGCTGATAAGGTCAATGAAGAGACGCATGGCATGTGTAAAAAAGGTTTTTGGTGGTAACACCAGGTATTAAAGATAAAAATAAATTGTTATTCGTTCATGAAAATGTTTTTTCTTTCGTTGTTAAGGTCATTTTTGCACCCAAATTTTACACCTCCTTGGTATGCTAGCTTGTTTTTCATGAACTGAAATTTTTCGCCTGAAAAACATGTTCGTATTGAAAGCTGACACTGTTAGCTCTAAAATGGTACCGTTGCTTTTTTGATCTCATGATTGGTTCCTGAGATATTAAACGATGAAATTAAAAATTAGTTTGAGTCGATTTTTTTGATCGCGAGTGTATATCTTAAATAAGCCTCATTGCGCTTCTTTTAGTACATTTCTTTATATCTATATTTCTAACTTTGTCAGTTTTCCCATCATACTTCTCTCCATAGCGTTTTGACAAATTTCTAGCTTATTGTAGTGGGATTTGTTTAGTGCCCAAGTTTGGCAACCATAAGTTAGAACAGGAAGTATACAGGTATCGAACAATTTCCTTTTTATGGTCATACTCATTTCCTTATTTTTACTACGTACTGATATCAATATGTTTTTGAGCTCTATGTCATTAAAAATAAAGTTAATATTTCTAGCGTGTCCCGTAATTTTGGATACTTTGAATGCTACGATACCGATGGTGTTCTGGGTGTTCCAGTGCTAACAGCGGATTGGAAGTAACCAAGTATTAATGTGTGAATGTCACGCTCTTGCCAGACTAAGAATGAGGGACTTTGGAATCGGCTATCCAGATCCAGAGGACCTCAAAGCACTGCCCTGAGCTCCATCACCCAACACATGGAGATGGTTGAAAAAGCTCTTGAGTAAGTGTACTAGCGGGCAATTACACAAAAGATCCCTTTGGGTCGAAGTGTATCCATATGGGCCCCCAAGCCAAATAAGATAAGATAAGATAACCAAGTATTAGGCGTTGTGCGTGCTCCGGTATATTTGTACTCGTCGGATGGCACGAAGAATTTGATCACTCTGGACAAACCGGTATTAATGGTTATTGTAGATGTTGCGGTAAATTTGGAAGTATTCCCTGTCACTATCTATTTGATGCTGACTGTACCTAAGCAAGAAAGTTTAAGTCAAGTATACTAATCATTTGCATATCAAAAGAAATGCAACCGAATGATTCTTGTATTCCTCACAATTCTAATCTCCTATTATCAGCAAAGAATCCGCAGAGAAAGTACTTCAAGAAGCTAAAGAGCGAATTCAAAAGCTGATCCAAGGGCCTCTGAAATATATTGGCTTGGAGCTGGAACACAGCCCTGCACACCTGCATAATAGGGCTGTCACTGCAGGCTTTCAGGTAAAATTGAACATATTTTGATACTGTTGCTTTAATAGTTTGCTGTGGATGGCAAATTACAGTCACAAATTAATAATGCCTTCACATACTATACATGTGCTTTGGCCTGCGGACTGAACGCATCTCTCTCATAGGATGAAACACCAGTATATTGCGATGGTAACTTGCCATCCAAGGCAAAGTATAAAAGTGACCGTTATGCACCTGTAAAGGAAGGAATTAGTAAATTATGGTAGAAATATTCAAATAGAATTATCACTGAACACTGCTATCATTGAAATGGATCAAGTTTTACAAAATAATGGATTGATGTGAAGAATTTTTTTAATTTAGGTTTGTATATTGCATTATTAATAACAGGCGTGTCATCAATGTTTTTAACGTGCCATCATATTCTATGGCATAAGGCACGCCCGTTGTGTCATGAAATGATTGTTTGCCGCCACAGCCAAAAGTTTTCGAAAATGGAAGATGAAACAAATCGGTTAAAAATATAATACATCATCATCATCATATCAGCCGAAAGACGTCCACTGCTGAACATAGGCCTCCCCCAAAGAGTGCCACAATGACCGGTCCTGCGCCACCCGCATCCATCGGACTCCCGCGACCTTTACCAGGTCATCAGTCCACCTTGTGAGGGGTCTACCCTTCCGGTTCATGGTCGCCACTCGAGAACCTTTCCGAACCAACGGCCATTGGTTCTATAAGCAATGTGCCCCGCCCACTGCCACTTTAGTTTAGTGATTCGGAGGGCCATATCGGTTACTTTGGTTCTGCGATCACGCAGAGAGACTTTAAGCATAGCCCTCTCCATTGCCCTTTGGGTGACTTTGAGCCTTCTTATGAGTCCCATAGTAAGCGACCACGTTTCAGTTCCATATGATCACATCACTGAAATGGGTCGGTAGTTCTTCAGTAACGCGTTATCACCCTTTTTGAAAAACAGTACCACCACATCTATGTTCCATGCCTTAAGCATTCTTGCTTCCAGTAAAACGGAGTCGAACAACTTCTGAAGGGCCATAAGGACCGGTTTACCACCCGCCTTCAGAAGTTTGGCTGTAAGTCCGCCAATCGTGCCGGAGATAAATCCCAAATGCCATACAATCTGGCCCGAAAAAAGGAAGTAAATAGTTTGGAGACCCATGCATGGTCTATATTGATGGATGAAAAACAAACCAAATCTTTGTTTCAATAATACTAAACGGTAGTAGAACCACAAATTTTCTGACAACTGTATTTTTTTTTACTTTACTGTTAACTATTTTCGACCGAGTTGTGGAGATCAAAGCCTTTACCCAGCAGTGGGACATTATTAGCTAAAAATAATCTTAAATAGTAATATTTAATTTTTATGCAGTCTCATTACTCTCATTTGCATTTCTCTAGTGGTATCTTAAAAATCAGTACTTCCAATTTTCTCTGAATTGGTAAACATGCTTTCAGGAGTTCATAGAAGCCTGGACATTCTTCACACTCATGGAACGTAAGGAGATCATATCTTGGAAAGATGTGCAGAGTCAACTGACATATACTGTGACTGCAAAAGACTCTGAGGAGGAGCGCACAGTAGTAACCATGCTGACGTATAATGATTACATGCTAGGTAAAAATCTTATAAGATAGTAGAGTGAGCAATTAAGATAATTGTCAACACATTCATAGCATGGTGATAACTAGTAGTCCGCTAAGAACTAAGAACTCGCGATTTCCTTGCAAACGAACTGACCAATATAACAAGACCCGTATGATGATTGTTTCGGGTCTTCTAGCTGCATAATCCCTTTACCGACCCTGCTCATATCCGAACTCTCAAATTATATATATCTCTCCTACAACCCCAACAAATTTCATAAAGTTCAGAAAAACGTTACTAAAGTTATCGCGCTACTACTATTCAAAATCAAAAAGCCATCGAAATCCAGGGACGTCTAGGTAGCCAGCTGACGGTTCTGGCGGCTTAGCATAACATGCGTTGTCACTCGCGACTTCATACTTCGAGTCGCTCCTGAAGTATGGAGAGTCGCGCGACAATGTAATTAAAGTCATGCTAGCAGGGCTGTTGTGCCCGAAGTTGTCTGTAGATAGAGAAGAACTTCACTTCGCTTATGCTCCACTTATATTATAAGGTGTAGGTTAAGAAATTTTTTAACTAGACTGATGCCACCAACATCTTACATAAACAGCTGAGCCTGCACTATGGAGCTGTCTGTATTTTCCAAATTTCGACAAAACTTATTTGCATAGCTGTTAAAAGCTGAAAGACAAACAATATTTTTTTTATTTTTTTGTTTATTACATCATAGGCTTAGAATACAATAGACGAACAGACTCAAACAATATGGCATGACGTTTCACGTTTTTTCACGTTTCACAATTATTAAAATTGGTAGCAATTTCCGTAGAACAATCAGCTTTTTTCGTGACAAGGCGTCGCATTCCTATATGCCTTTTACTCTGCTACATTTTGTATGCTGATTGAGATTCTCAGTTTTATATGAATGTTTCACATTTATAATTTAAAATTTGATTTTTAGGAGTAGCAGACTTAACAGGAGAACTGATGCGGAAGGCAATCAACAGCATCTCAAGCGGGGACAGCGAGGATTGCTTCTACGCTTGCCAGGTCGTACGCGACCTGTATACGGGCTATTGCGGTACGTATCATTAAACAGTAAACTGACTTATGTATAGAACTGATAGATTCCAGGCCACGCACCAATTTCGTCGGTCACCGCGTACCGGGCCATAATTTGAGAAGTGGTAAAGGTGTATAATGGACTATCGTGAATGCTGTAAGTATCATGGTGAAAAAATTGTCACCTAGTCACGTGAACATGCGGCCTTCACGGCATCGGTTATAGGTTTTCCACCTCAGCTGACGATTTTAATGTTTTAACACTTTCGCAACCGGACAAACTTTTTAACAATACCCCAGAAACCGACAGAACTCGCCAGGCGGGCTATGACGTGCAACGCAATGCCGCATGCCGCGTGCCCGCTAGGCGAACGCTCAGGGCTGTGCCAATTAATTATCGTATACGTGAATAAAATTAAATCTACTTTCTCATTTGTTTATGCCCCCCGTTTTATCACAATGCATCCAGAAATAGGTGTATATTCGTAAACACAAAAGAACGAAATTTAATAAAACAATGATACCATTTCATTTCTTACATTTTACTTTAAAATAAATTGTATGGCAACCATATACATAAACGCAACATTTCACTGTAAAAATAGCAATTTCATATTTTTTCCATACTTTGAACAGGGCGGCTATATGATCGTGACGTCACTTTTGAACGTCATTTTGTTAGGAGCGTTTTGAGAAACAAATGCAAATCTCGGGCTCGGTGTCATTTCTGACTTTTGTGTTGCTTTAACGCAATTGGCCCCATATAGATATTTGATCCTCACAACAAAACGAATCGATTGATACCATACATGAGAAAAAAACATCATGCCTATTATTAAAAGTACACTGCCTGTAAATTTAAAAATCAACTGTACCTACTTTTCGACCACATAATAATCAGAAGTATTAAACCTAGTACCTTTCTGTTAGTATCAGCCCTGTGGTGGCGAAGATGCAATGTGTGCCCGCCAGGCGAGCTCTTTGGCGTGGCGTCTAGGTTTATAGCTACAGCCCGCCTGTCGGGCTTAGCCGACATCTAAGCAAACATTACGAGTGTGCCTACCAGGCGGGTTCTCGGTAGTCAACGTGTTAAAGATTACCTGAGTTAGTGTCGCGGTAGATATTCTATTCTCCTCGCTTTTTATTCTAGTTAGATTGGTTTTGTGCGCAGGAGTATTCGGGTTGGGGCGCGAGCTGGCGCGCAAGTCGTCGACGACGCGCGCGAGCGTGGCCAAGGTGGAGGCGGCCGTGTACGCGCTGCGCGTGCGCGGCGGCGAGGCGCCCGCGCAGCTGCTGCTGCCCGCGCCGGCGCCGCCGCACTGGGACCAGCAGCGAGACCACGACGAAGACGAAGGATTCTATTAACTAGCTGAGCTTCTGCAACCTACATGAAGACACAGTTTCAAACTAACACTCGAATATACCATGCCTCTCTTCCGTAATCGCTGCGAAGAAAGTTAAATGTCCTAGGATTAGAGTTTATGTGAAACGTACGTGTTATTCAGCTCCGAACTTGACCTAAAGTGACTGAAGCCTTAGAGTAATAAGTGAAGCTTAGGATATGTAGCTATTTATATTTAAGATTACACTTTATAAAATAATGTTAATATTAATAAAACAAAAGTAATTAAATATCACAACTTTTAATGTCCAAAAACCTGTTCGAAATCAAAAAAAAATGCATTTGTAGCATAAATGTACCAAAAAATATCACATTCAAGATTTAAAATAATAAGTCTATGATTAATATTAACAAGCTTAACAAAACTCATAGTTTATATGGATCAGGCATCCAGTCCTCGCTACCATCACTCGCGAAAGGATCTTCTTCAGATTCTGAACCCTCCAAGTCTTCTAAATCTTCCTTGGGTGGAGGCTTCCGTTCCCTCTTTGATCTCAGCACTAGATAGCTGCGGTACTCTTGACTGCTGTCGGAATCCGAATCGGAGGAGGCTAAAAAAATGTTTATAAAACGTCAACAACTAGATACAGTAGAACCTGTAGGCCTATTGATGGCAGATTTTGTCAGCGGATAAGTTGATATACACCTGATAAAATGACACTTGCCGCCATTGATTGTCATTTTATCACGTTTATATCAACTCATCCGCTGAATCTGCCATCATAGGCCTGCAACTTAATACGATCATGTTTATTATGCAGCCGCGATGAGAATGGGATTAGACTTGACAGATTTGCCATACACTTACGTCAAAATTAATATGGGTTGACACAGCTATCTCAATCCAGGCGCGGATCCAGGATTTCGTTCAGGGGGGGCACTTTCCGGAATTTCGTTCAGGGGGGGGCACTTTCCAGGATTTCGTTCAGGGGGGGCACTTTCCTTCACAAAAAATCTCGCGGTCCGCACCTATGGGCCCCGTAGTATACGAAGTTTGCGTTTCAGGGGGGGGGGGGGGGGCAATTGCCCCTGTTGCCCCCCCCCCCCTGTATCCGCGCCTGTCTCAATCCCATTCTAATCGTTTAGTAATAATACGAGATCTCGCAAAATACGCCACTTTATATCAGTCCGTCGTGATTTTTATGTCTGATAATTTTCGATTTGATAATAATGGGTTATTATTAATAACCCATATCGCGCGTGAAAATCTACATTAGTAGTTGAATTGATAAAAAAAACATACCAGGAATAATTATCGGATAAATATCAGAGATCATAATTATCCTGAAAATTTCGAACCCTGGTCCGTGCAACTTTAGGTCCCGCATAATACGCGTTTTTGGCTACTTACCTTCAAAATCGTCTTAAGCGAGTTTTACTGTAATGTGTTGCAGAGTTCAGAAAGGAAGTTCTAAAATCCCAAATATTTATTATTCGACTTGGTATTGCCGTCCAACGGGGGAATGTGGCCAGCATAATGGGCACCTTACCACAAGTTTAAGTTTAGAGTTAATTTGACTTGTTTGTATTATTTTGTATTTGTAATTAAATTATTGTACTTGACATTATTTATATTCTATTATATTATTTTGAAAAATGTAACTTTATCTATACAATTTAAGACATTTCGTATAAACGTGGGAGTATTTCCCGATGATTTGCAGGGACAGCCATATCAGGTAGAATATCCCAATAATTTTACGTTATTATCGTGATGTGATAAAAGAAGGTATATTTCTCCACTAAAATTACCAATAGATCATTTTAGTAAACAAATACCTACATATACATCATACCAAACAGCATTATTATTAAATTACTTCCCTATCTTTTTCAGCGCGAGTTAAAGAGAAACACTGTGACATGAATTAAAAAAAAAACTACGCATTAATTCAGAAATATAAAACAACGAAGTTTTTAGTATTAGTGCGGTGGAATTTCGCCCTTAGTTACAGACGTATAAGTCAAGAAACTAGAGACATACAACTGTTTAAAGCTAATTTTAAGACGTAACTTTGGAATTATTTTCTATCGAGCCGATTTCGTCCAATCGTGTATGGGAACTAACGAAGTTATAAATATTACTTGAAACGGGAACCAACGAAGTTCTTTCAAATATAACGAATATTAACATATATTTTTTTTACTTTCTCAAAACGAGCAGTTATAGCTCAAAAACTGTTTGAGTAAAATCAATTTGAAGGTCATCGGGTGTTGTCACCCTCTTAAATAAGATCACATCTAGACATCTTTGAAGGACCACAGACATTTTCGTTCAATATTATCGATGTATAGACTTGTAGATGTAGGCAGAACTCGAGTTGTAGATGTAGGTGCCAAGACCGCTAAGCTGAAGTGGGACTGGGCTGGACATGCCGCATGCACCCGGACAGGTGGGCTAAAATGTTTACCCAGTGGGACCCACGACACACCATTGATGACGCGCGCCGAGGTGCAGGCAGACCAAGAAGGAGATGGTGGGACGACTTGGACGCTTTTTACACAGAATGGTGGCAAAATTCTAATGACCGGGTCGAGTGGAAAAAAACAAGGGAGGCCTTTGCCCAGCAGTGGGACACTAACACAGGCTAATAAAAAAAATATCATATAAAATAATAAAATATGTGGGTTCAGCACTGGATAATGAAAATTTGAATAATAAGTTACCTGGCTGAGATATCCTATACCCCGGAGGATGCTTGAACTTCCTGGCGTGTTTCGGGTCTCGACGGCGGCAGTTGGCGCCCTGCGGACACTTCTTCAAAGCACCATCATCGCCCCAGTCTTCGTCGCGTGGGTGAGAGTATTTGGCTGTGTGCGCCTTGTGAGCGGGGTTCGAGCGGAGTGTTCGTAGGCTGTGAAATAAATAATAGAACAATGAACAAACTTTTTTCTGATGTAGCTGACTAACAAATAGAGTGAGACTGATCGGCTATATCAGGGGTCTCCAAACTATGGCCAGCAGAAGAGCTAAATTACATGCAATCCAGCCTGTGGGGGCCTGGCATTAAAAAGTTTGAACCCATGGGTTTTGGTTTATAATTATAATTATGAGTTGGTAGTGGATAATATGTAGATCCCGTCAATAAGATTAAAGATATAGTAGTAGTGGCTGTTCATTCATACTTAGTGTACCTAAAATGTTATATATCTTCAATTTGCCGAAACATAAATTCAAATTTAGTTTTAAGTTGACATTTTTTATAAAATAAATCGTTAAATTAGACAAAAAAAAAAGTTTAACAACAATTGTAAGTTGAGTTAGTCCCACAGATAAAGTTGTTCGTTATGACCTGCCTAATCACGTCAGAAAATATGGCTGTTTGTTAAAAAAACACTCTGTATAGAGAGTAATCAAATGTCAAATCCGAAAACGAGATTTAATTGAAACTATTTGAATAAAGGATTTATGAATCTTGAGTAGTAGATATTGTGTTGTATTACACAACTAAGGAGTTTTATGGAAAGTACTAAGACAATTAACACTAATTTACCTATAACATTCTGCTCCATATTTGCATCTTTCTCGCTCCAAGACAGGTTTACTCTTTTCCTCTTCATTCTACAACAATAGAAAATTATAAAGTACGAAAATCAGTCTGGTTTCAAAGACAATCTAAGTCACAATATTGTAAGCATCAATAGCTCAGTTGGTTATAGCAATTGGGCCAGTGTTTGGAAATTCGAATCTTGCTTCACATGGTGAATTTTTCTTTACTACATAGTATAAAACAAAGTTGCTTTCCACTGTCTGTCCCTATGTATGCTTAGATCTTTAAAGGTCACACCTTAAAAAGGTCTACAATAAAGTTCAGGATGGTATATGTCTATCTCTTGGGGATAACCAACAGTAACCATCTTTTTATCCCATGCGAAGCCGGGGCCGGTCACTAGTTAAATTATAAATTTGAAATCCAAGCCACACTAATGAAGGAGAATAACAAAATCTTACCCATTCATCACTCTCAAACTCCGGACTCAACTGTTCATCAGACTCTTCCTCTGATTCCTCTTTCCTTCTCTTTGATTTCCTATTCTCTTTTTCCAGCTCCCCATTTTTTCTCTTCCTTGGCTTTTCATCATCAAAGGGGCTCTTGGGAACCACTGATTCTTTAGTGAAATGTGACTCTACAGAATCACTAGTGTTTACATTTATTTCCTTCAGTGGCCTATGGCTAGGCTCATTACTTTGCAGCTCATACCAATAGGAGTTTTCTAAAAACCCAAATTGGTCACCAAATTCTAATGTTGTTTTATAAGTTTTATTTAATATTTCCTTTTCTTTTAAACCTTTTTTTGTGAGGTAAATTTTTCGTTGTGACTAAAAAAAACAAAATACAATAATATAGAGATGGGACATAATAAATTCATCACATATAAACAAATTGAGAGTTACATATGTTTTGGATAACTCGCAAAGCCTATGCTGGTCTCAAGATTTCTTATAATTAAACTACTTTACTTTTAACTGTTGTGTGAGTTTAAGTCACAGTTGTGCTGTATAATGCAAAAATAATTAATATTATAAATGCAAAAGGGTAAGGTAATACATTGTAATGTGTGAAAGATCTTTGTAAATCTGACTAAAGGTTA
This sequence comes from Pammene aurita, assembly GCA_947086415.1. NCBI lineage: Eukaryota > Metazoa > Arthropoda > Insecta > Lepidoptera > Tortricidae > Pammene > Pammene aurita. The sequence goes on from OX352303.1 coordinate 9,020,537, forward strand.
AATAAGTTAAGCTTGTTAAGAAACAATTATGAAAATCGTAGAAGTTAAGCAATATTGCAAGCTTGATAGTTTTTAACTTACCGATTCTATAGTGACACTATCCTCTTTAACGATTATGATACCCTGATTGTATGATAATCGCTTATCGTCGAACTGAAATGGTTAAGAACAGTTTATACATTTATGATTTTAGTTTTACAAGATCGTTTGCAAACTAATAGTACGAGTTAAGTAACTTACTCCAATTAATTTATCTCTTCCGATCAAATACGTTCCTGACGGAAGTTGAATTTCACTCGGCTCTTCGGTATCAATGCGTACTAGTTTAAACATTTCCTAATTAAATAGATATGTAAATATAAAACTAATCTAAAAACTACTTATCGCGATAATAAACGCAGCTGTTGCTGTTGAGTAAAGTAAAGTAACGAACATAAGAAGGTACTCTGTGGTAACGAACTAAAGCATAGATAAATTTAACTGAAATTTACAAATTTAAGTCATTGACATTGACGTTTGTGTGGTTAAAGTTACCAGCTTTAAAAATATAGTGATGCGAACAAATGACCGAAAATTTAGCTTATGCACTTAGAGCATGAAATGTGCGCAAGTTCTGCACTTGAGCAGACTACGAAGTTATTCTCTACTAATCCCTGGAGCATACCAGCAAAAGGTTTGGGCGAACGCTAGAGCTGGTGCTGTTGGACGGAGCGAGCGCACGCGTGCGGTTAGAAAAGCTATCTGATAAAATTAAAATACGGATTTTTCCTTAATTTGTACTCGCGTGGGCAAACCGATCTGTGCAACCGTGCCAGCTATATATCGCATGCCCTTAATCTGTGCGAATACATGCAATAGAATCGTTCTGACTTTAATTTTATTGATATCTTATATGTTCACATTACACGGGACGTATACACAGGACTTGTATGTACGTTGGGCGGCTATACGCGTCCAGGGAACGCGCCCTTCTCCCGCAGCTCGTCGAAGTGCTCGATCCAGAAGTTGGGGCAGATTGTCTCGAAGTAGCGTTTAAAGATCTTGCAGTCGTCCACATCGCCCAGCAGCCGCTTGCAGCGGTGGTAGTCACAGTAGTTCATATAGCATGCACTAAAACATGACAGTAGTTTAACGTTTTGAACGCTTTCTCTCTCGCATCAAAATGTGGCATACACGCCAACATCTCAACCAGTGAGAAACGAATTGAAACCTTATCTGTCACCAGTAAAATTGCTTTCACACCGTCTGCCATGACCACTTTAGTGGTCGTTGGCGTGGTAGGCACGACAGCATACGACCTCTTTAATGGCTCTTGGCGTTCAAAAGGTTAAACCGTATGCAGTTTAGAGTGCAATACAATGAGTAATTTCATAATAATATTTTAAAAAAAACAACAAAAAAATATATATATATTTAGAGACAATACGGCATATATGGAGCGCTGGTAGCCTGGCGGCAACGAGAATGTAATAATAGAGGAGAAGAGTAAGAACTTTTTGAGGCTCCAAGTTTGATAGCTTTACCAGATGGCGCTGTACAGCCCCATACATTATTCGTTAACTGAAGCGCCATCTGAACTAAAGTTACCGTATTATGTATGGGGCTGTACAGCCTGTACAGAGCCTCAAAAAATTCTTAGACTCTGCTCCTCTATGTATCATTAATCATTACATTATCTTTGCTCGGGGTAAGACGTCAGTCTTTCAATGCCTAGAGGTCTCGGGTTCAAACCCCGGCTCGTACCGTACCATTGAGTTTTTCGGAATTTACCTAAATATGAACGATTAGTTATCATTTAAGTAATTATTTACCAGTTACTTTTCGGTTAAGGAAGGCCCGGTTTCCTCACGGTGTTTACCCAATAAGGTCTAGTTTCCCCTATGGGTTGGAAGGTCAAATGCTAGTCGCTTTCGTAAAAAGCATGTAAAAACTAGTGGCTACGTCAATTGATGGGATAGGTTGCCAAACTACTTCAGGCTCAATTGAGCCGTGGCAAAAGCCAGGACAAATGCTAGGAGAATGATGACAGCAATATGATAATCACTTTGTAAACTACAGAAATATGAGCCACTTACTGTGTTTGATTCTGGTTTGGGAACCTGGGATCAAAGCGAAGAGTCCTAAATTCCTGGTCACACATCTTAAAACTTTGTTAATTTAATTAATTATAATGGAGCACTTTTAGAATTACGATTATTGGGAAGTATGAGCTATTTTAAATGGATGTAAAATACTGTTAAAAAAGTGACATTGCATGAACCCTTGATTTCATGATTTTGAAATGTTTGAAGTTTGAATGAACAAATGAAGTTTTAAAACTATAGATATAATATATGTGGCTACTACAACAATAACTCTTTGGTATTCATGACAAAGGTTTATTCCATAAAGCTCTATAAATGGAGTACGCTTCGCCTCATCTTTCCAGACAAAAAAGTCTGCCAAAATCTGAGGGGGGCGAGGTAGCACGCATGTGAAGTTTTCAAGTCAAAGGTACATCATTGTCGGTTGTTAATACAGTTTATTTCTAAATGAATTTTTATGGCAGCAACGCTTTATTGACAACCGACAAAGATGTACCTTTGACTTGAAAACACCAAACATATTTGACATATTATTTTTATACTTCATAACACTAAATGGAGCAATAAATAGTCGACTGTACAAGTGTTAACATATGGTTCATTATTGGATGCAGTCTTTGCAAATGTCAAACAAAAAAGCCAAGGATCATTTTTGATTGTATTTTCAAACAAAATATAGAAGACAGCAATCCTTAAGCGCATTAAATATGGAGAAGTGTCAAACGTCAAATAGTTACTGCCCGTCAGAAAGAAAACGATTGTCTTTGAATCGATTCTGTAAACGAAGCTTGATTTTCGATTTAGGTTAAATCTTTTATTACGAAAGTAATGGTAAATAAAGTAAAACTGTACTTACATCTGAAATGGTATTTCATCTTTTTGTAAACTAGATGAAATATAACATTTATTTACATCCAAAAACAGCGCATAAGGGCATTTTCACGGAGCTTGTTATCCATCGACAGCGATGACGAAAATGGCGTGACATCGATTATTGAAATAGTTTTTATAGATGTACTAGATTTTCCGCCAATACTTTTGACAGAGGGGAAATAATACTCAGGGCCTCTCCTGGTTTAGAACTCTCTGGTTTATTCAAATTAGATATTTTACAAAAACAAGATTATTAAATAAATAAAGTTACATTTGGAATTTTAAAACTGTCATTACAATAAAGAGGTGTGCAATAAAGAGTATTTATTATTATTATTATTACAACTTATAGCTATTGTTTTTTTTACAAATTTTTATTGTAGTCAATTTGATGTTCCATACATTATAAAAAAAATTTGGTTAAAACCAGCAGATGGCGCCTCGTAAGTTATTATTACCAAAGAGAATGTATAATTACTAGGAGCACAGTCTAAGTACTTTTTGTGGCTCCAAGTTTAACAGCTTTCCTAGATGGCGCTGTACAGCCCCATACATTATGCGGTAACTCTAAAGCTCCATCTAAACCAGAGTTAGGTACTATATGAAATTATCATTTGGAGCCTCATGAAGTTAGACTGCGCCTCTATTTTTACATTCTTTTTGCTATTACTTCTAACCACTAAATAATAATAGTTTTGTAAGACTTTTTTGATCGCTCGGTCTTTTCACATGCTCTAAGTCTTTTACATTATTTATAGAGTCTGTCCGGAAAGAGAAGTGTCGTAGAATGTATGAGCTCCCATATAAAGACAAACTCTATACAGATTACTTTTCCGTTTGGCAAGTAACAACTATGTGAAAATCCAAATCAAAAGGCCCTTATGGCGGCAGGCGCAGATTCGATATAGTTTTCACGCAATATAGGCGTAAGCGCCAGGCTCCTTAAGGGCCCTTTTTATACCACGACGGTGGCAAACAAGCATACGGTCCGCCTGATATATATGGTAGGTAAGCAGCTACCGTAATCTATGGACGCCTGCAACTGCAAAGGAGTCACATGCGCGTTGCCGACCCTGTACAAAAAGGAGGATTCACTGTGTTGATAGCTAAAGGAAAAAGAAGGTCCCTCATCGTCAACACACTGGGTCCTCTTTGAGCTCTTTCCTCCTCCCTCCTTTCCTCCTTTGAGCTCCTTTCGCTTTTGATTTGGATTACCACATATTATTGTATAGAGCTGCTTTTTGTGATACTAGACATGTATTTCAAATCACGAACTTTTTGGAGTTTAATACTAAAAATAATACCTAAATAACATTCTTAATTTTATTAATAAATTTCGTTTTTACAGTTTAACCTAGTAACTAAAGGAATGTGAGAGAAACATGGACATGTGTCGTTTTCAAGTCAGTTTCATTGTCGGTAGTTAATAGAGTTAATTTATATTTTAAATATTTCAATGAAATTTTATGGCAGTAGGTAACGCCTTACTGACAACCGATAGTGATGTACCTTTGACTTGAAAATGTCACATAGACCAACCCAGACCAAGCTCTTTAATAAAAAAAATTAAGGTCGAAACAAGTCAAGGAGATTGCATCGAGTTTTGATTCATGGATTTATATGAAGTCGATCTAATTCTTACACTTTTTCCGTAATAGAATAGAATAGAAAGAATTTATTCGCGACAACAACAACATGCATACAAACATATTTAATCTAAGGACTAATTATATGGTTGCCACGAAATGGTCTCGACTCAGCATGGTGCTAGCCTGGTAGGCCAGCGCTGGTCTTCCGCCGGGGCCACACGTGAGTGATGTCACGGAGCATGACACAACAATGACGAATCACAATTACATGACAATTACAAGTAATCACAGTTGAACCTTATTACCGACCAAAACAGTCGTTCATAGGGGACTAGAAAAAACGGTTCTATAAAGAGCATAAGTATGGGGGGCGGTGTCTCACACGCACTCGTTACAAAATGTACATTCTGACATGTTGGCATTATTATATGATGACGTCATAACTCCTCTAGTCAAAATTAGTCGCAGCCCCCTCTATTACGCTTTCTTTCGACTTCACTTTGTGACCGAAGAGTCTCCAGTTTAAAAAATAACTTCATGCGAATCACTGCAGACAGTATGAAGGTACACATATAAGGTGGAGCTAGTACTTCGACTAAAAAGGAGGGCGAAAGAGATGGCCAAGTAGGGGACTGCATCTCTTTTTGACTAAACAAGTAATGAAATGACGTCATCAGACAATAATGCAAACATGACAAGTTAAAAATGTCAATGTGCGGAGTTATCTCCAAAAAACTTCTTCCTTAGGTATATACGACCTTTTGGAATTAATTTGTTTTTTATTCCATAATTGAAGGTACGGAACCGTGGTCCGAGTCTGACACGCACTTGGCCGGTTTTTTTCGTCACCTATGAACACCTGTTTTTCTCGGTAATAAATTAAGGTTCAACTTTGGTTAGGGGAACAGCTAGCCCCACCTTATATACCTTCATGGGAAAAAAAGACAAAACATTGATAAATATGCAATATGCTCTGTATGTGCAATGTAAATTAAATACATTGTTTATTCATGTTTTTTAACCTATGTAGTTAAATTTTAGTTTAAATATTGAATGTAAATGTAGTGTAAAAGCCTCTAAACTGTTTTGAGTGTTGTTGCACACCTGTTATTGGTGCATAAATATTTTACGTGTCAGCTTGTTGGTGTGTCTCTATAATAAAATAAAAATAAATAAACTCTTATTCAACCGAGTAAAGAAGATGTAGACTCCATACGTTTCTATTTCCTTTGGTGGAATGTGGTATATGTTAATGGTCGTGGTCATGCTTGAGGCTGGAGCCTGATGTGGTGGCGTACTGCTGCTGTCGGTGCAGCATGCCCAGGCACTGCAGGAGGCACTGCATGCTCGCGGCCGACGTAGCCTGGGGATGTTAAAACGATGAGGATACACGCGCAAAATATGCGCTGGTGGATCCGCAATCGCAGAGACAAACATGTCGTTGGTTATGGTTTGGAAATCTCAAATATTAAAATCTATGGTACAGAGTCTCTTGACCTAAACGTCAACGTCAGAAATCTCAAAGCAAGAATTTAACTAGAGACCGCACACGCGTAATTAAGGGATAGAAATAGATGACGATGAAATCATTTCTACAAATAAAAAACAAAACCATTTACCATTGATTTCCTTAGCCGACACAACTTTCTAAGAAAAATATCAGGTATTCTCGTCGCAAACACAGAAATTCTCCACTTGTACGATCCGTACAAAGGTTGACATTCCGCGCGTCAGCACTTTCCGTCACGTAGCATAATTTTTATTACTTTAAGTTAGTACATATCCGACCGCCGCGGAGTTTATTCGAATTAAGCCTTATAAGTGTATCATTTTCTTACTTTATCAATAAATCATTACTTCATTGGAACTGCAGTGTTTATCATTATCGAATATCATATCAGTCAAGACGTGCGAGAACTAGCCAGTACATCTTTATGGTCCTTCGAACCGGATTGCTAGTGACCTATGGATCATCTTTATGGTCCTTCGATAGCTCAGTTGGTAGACCAGTGACCTGTGGACTTTGTGTGATAGCGAATCGGTTAGGCGGCTTCCCACAAGCGGGTCTCACCGTCTAATTGAGAGGTCGCATATATCCATGAAGAACACTCGAGCACGAAACTGTAACTATCATCGTTCGAAGTTTTTATCAGCAGAATCGGGTGCCTAGTTATCATATCAAATTATTGGCAAGATGTCGAAAATTGAAGACTTACTGAATAATCAAGGTCAACTTGCCAGTGTTATTGAAAAGTTCCTTATCAATTTCAAAAAGGATGGTCCTGACCGTAAAACTGCGCAACATATCAAACGGCGATCAGAAAATCTGGAACAATATTGGAGAGAGTTTCAAACTAATCATATTGCACTATGCTAGTTTGAAAATAGAGATTTTATCTACTTTGCGGAGAATCACTATGATCGAGTATCAAGCATTTATCATGAAGCTAGAAATCTTTTGTATCAATGTTTACCTGAAGAAGCAAAGCCTATTATCAGACCTGCAACACCACAGTTTCAACTAAACGTGGACTGGACGCAGCCACTAGAAGAACAAACGGAAGGCGGTCCGTCGTTCAGTATCGGAAGAAATGTATCAACCCCTCAACCACCGCCAGTACCCCAATCTAACGTACAAAAGGTTGAACGAGGTAATCAAAGCAAGTTGGAAGAAATGTACCGGAAACAAAAAAGTAACTTCAAGGCCTTTTTCAACGCGCTATCAATAACATAACATTAGAGTCACTTACCGAACGGTGGGAATTCGAAGATGCTTTAAAAACTGTGCAAGCTCGGTGGACGGCAATCGACAACTCACATTGGGAGATCGACAGTGAACAGATCAATGAAAAACCAGAGTATGAAGAAACGTATAACCAGTGCGAGCAAAAATACAACGATATCAAAAAACGTATCAATATCAAGATGTGGGATTCTTCACACCGGGAGAAATCTACCCCGAAAATAGATATTCCTATTTTCAATGGTAATTATCATCAATGGACATCATTTAAGGACTTGTTCACCGAGACTATACATAAGAACAATACTATATCAAACGCACAGAAAATGCAGTTCCTAAAAAGCAAGGTCAAGGGAGAGGCAGAGAAGCTAATACAACATTTAAAAATCAGTACCGACAATTATCAAGTATGCTGGGAAATTTTAAATCATCGCTATTACAAAAAAATAATATTTAGTTCCCACGTCAACATACTTCTGGAACTACCTACCATGCAGCAACAGACGGCCGTAGCAATAAAAAGGCTGCATGACAACACGAGAGAATGCCTCCACGCAATACAAAACTTGGGCGTCGATACCTCTTCCTGGGACCCGTTAATCGTGCATCTATTAGCGCAGAAACTAGATGCCGACTCTCACAATGATTACATCGAGCATGTTGCGGATCCAAGAGAATTACCTACTCTGGCTGAATTTTTATCATTTTTGGAGGCGAAATTTACTGCACTAGAATCATCTCGCCGGAAGCAAGAACTAACTAAACCTGCTCAACATACCAACTACGAAAAAAGGTTTAGCAGCAAGCCATAGCTGGGCACCGTTAATCAAATAGTTAACTTCGTTAATCGTTAATCCGCTACAAAAAAAGTTAGCTTCGTTAAACGTTAAAGCGTTACATTTCGGAAGAATTAACGCAAGTTAACGTTAATCGTTAATCCGTTAATATGTGTAAAATTGCATTTTTATATCTTTGTATTAGTGAACTTATAAAACCTGTTGGTTAAGGTTCTGGAAGTTAACAGGATAGGAACAAAACAAAATACTTGTATAATTCAAATGTGTAATTTAATCGTTGGGCATAAGGTTAAGGTGCATATTCCCCTTCATGAACATTAACATGTTGAAGTTCTCGTCTGAAAGCGAGGCTCGTTTTGGTGTTAAAATGTCTTTACCTGTGGAAAATCTCTTCGCAGTTTTCTCACTCGCACGCGCCGGCAAAATATATCTAGTTTTGTTTTTGTTTCACTCGCTGCCACGCGCCGCCCGGCACTTGTCGTTCGTTTCATACTTGTCTGAACCTGTTTTTTGTGCCGCGCCGCGGTGCCTTGCGGTAAATAGTAGGCATTGGATTAACGATTAACGGACTTCTGCATATTAACGGAAGTTAACGTGTCCGTTAACATTTTTAAAAGTTAACTTAAAAGTTAATCCGTTAATCAAAATGTTAACTTCGTTAATTAACGATTAACGGATTAACGAGTTAATGCCCAGCTATGCAGCAAGCCTATATCATATCAAACCGGCCGTTCCGAAAGCCATATCAAGGAAAACCGAAATTATCATTATTCGCCTAACAAATTTTATCAAGGAACTCAAGCAAAAAATTATCAAGCATTCTCAAGCAACAATTTTAAATGCCCATGTTGCAATTATAATCATGACTTATTCCGATGCTCGAAGTTTCTAGGTATGACACCTGAAACGAAACTTGCAACAATAAATACAAAGGAAATATGCCCGAACTGCTTATACAAACATTACGGCAATCCATGTTTATCAGAAAAACGTTGCAAGCATTGCAATGGTGAACATAATACGATACTCCACGAGGCCTTTGTCGGCAGGAAAAAGGGGGCCGCAAATGAGCCAAGTACATCAAAACACGTAAGCCACGTGTTTCAAGAAGATGAAGACCTCGACACTTTATTATCAACTGCCCAAATCGAGCTACAATCCAAGGATGGGTCATATATCAAATTTCAAGCTTTAATCGACCAAGGAAGTCAGCTTAATCTTATATCAGAAAACGCAGCCCAACTGCTAGGCTTACCGCGGCAAAGTTACAGTGGCACTGTCTTTGGAATTGGGAACAAGGAAAACGAATGCAAAGGATATATCATTATCAAGGCTGCATCAATTCATACGGACTATTCATTTACGACGAAAGTTTACATAATGAATCGTCTTACTATAAACTTACCAAATCAATCATTTAGCAAGCCATTATGGCCGCATCTCGAAGGCATTCAGCTGGCAGATCCTGAATTTAATATCAGCAAACCTATTGACATTTTATTTGGCGCCGGTATCTACGCAAGGATAATTTTGGGTTCGATTAGCCGAACAGACGACGTTACCCCAATAGTACAAGAATCTAAGCTTGGGTGGCTTCTCTGCGGCGACATGAAGTCGTATCATTGTCATATGGTTCAAAACAATATTGAAGATATCAGCCGATTTTGGGAAATAGAAGATATAGCCGAAACATCGGATACATTATCATCAGAAGATCAATATTGCATCAATCAATACAAGTCCGAAACCACTCGCCGGGAGGACGGACGCTATGTGGTACGATTACCCTTGAAACCAGACATTGAAGAAAAATTGGGTGAATCGAGAACCAAGGCTATCGCGCAATTCTATCAACTCGAGAGAAAATTTGTGAAAAATGAAAAATTATCAGAAGATTACAAAACATTTATCAACGAATACTACGAACTGGGACATATGCGCGAGTGCGAAAGAGACACAAAACCTAACAATTACTTACCTCACCACTGTGTGCAACGCGCTGAATCATCAACTACTGCTCTCAGAGTTGTCTATAATGCGTCAGCTCCTACGTCATCGGGTTACAGCCTAAATGATGAAATGTACAGTGGGCCAAATTTACAATCGGATTTATTTAAACTGATCCTAAGATGGAGACAGTATAAAATAGTCTTTCTTGCGGACATAGAAAAAATGTTTCGCCAAATTTTATGCAACGAAGAAGATCAACTTTATCAAAAAATCATTTGGAGGGATAATTCAAAACAAGCACTGCGTGAATATGCCCTTACGACGGTCACTTATGGAACAAAAGCAGCGCCATTTTTGGCAATGATGACCTTAAAGCAGCTGGCCATTGACGAAGGTCATCGATATCCCGAAGCAGCAAAAATATTGGATCAAGACTTTTATATGGATGACCTTTTGAGTGGTACGCATGATGTCATATCAGCAAGGAAACTTCAATCAGATCTTATCAACCTTCTCAAGGCCGGAGGATTCAATCTCCGGAAATGGTCCTCCAATTATCCTGGATTGCTAGAGAGCGTGGATACCGCAAACCGACAACAATCATTCGATTTCAAACATCAAGAGTCACAAAAAACTTTGGGTCTACGATGGAACCCGCAAAACGACACGTTTACGTTTCAACTCAAGATACAACCGTCGCCTACAAATAAAACAACAAAAAGATCGCTCTTATCAGACATTTCGAAGATATTTGACCCTCTAGGATGGTTGTGTCCTACTACAACCAAACTTAAGTTGATGTTTCAGTCGGTCTGGAAAGAAGAAAATTTAAAATGGGATGATCAAGTTTCGGACGCCATTGAAAACGAATGGAAAAGCATCAAACAAGACCTGTATCAAATCAATCATATAAAAATCCCTAGATGGTTACAAAGCGAGGAAAAGGGCACGATCGAATTACATTCCTTTTGCGACTCCTCAGAACGCGCATATGCGTGCGTCATTTACAGTGTAATTCGAAACAACTGTACCGGAGAAAAATCTACACCCCCTAAAATCAACATTGTGGCTGCCAAATCAAAGCTCGTCCCAGCTAAGAAAGCTGTGACCTTACCGAGGTTAGAACTAAGCTCGGCGTTACTACTTTCCAAATTATTGAAAAACGTCATGGAAAGTTTATCAAGCAACAATATCAAGCTTTTCTGTTGGGTAGATTCAACCGCTGTGCTAGGATGGTTGCAAGGCGATGTCAACCGCTGGAAGCCGTTTGTAGCAAATAGAGTACAACGTATCATAGAAATTGCCCCTTCAGATTGCTGGCGGTATGTCAAATCTGCCGAAAATCCAGCAGACTGTGCGAGCCGCGGGATCAGCGCTACACAACTAAAGGAACATCCGTTGTGGTGGAACGGACCCTCTTGGTTATCAACATTTGAAGAAAAATCTCAAGAAGTGACCTACACAACCGAAGTAGATATCAAGTTATCAAAACAAACAAACGTCACGACGCTGCAAGGCAACAATGTCGTCAGTGACTTAATTATCAAGCATAGCAATATCAACCGTATGACGCGAGTACTAGCGTGGGTGCTACGCGCCGTATCAATAAACAAACCTACGGTGTCTTATCTTACAGTAGCGGAACTACGAAAGGCAAAAAATATGATTATCAAAAATATGCAACAAGAATCATTTGGTGAAGATATCAATAACTTGGCTCGACACGGTCAAGTGAAATCAAGCAGCAAGATTTTATCACTCAACCCCTTCTTGGACGACAATGGGCTGCTTAGAGTACGAGGACGGATCGGAAGGGCAAATATCGATCCGAATATGAAGCATCCACTTATCATCCCTCATGAAGGTCACCTAACAGACCTACTTATCGACAATGCGCACAAATTGACCCTTCACGGTGGAGCTCGTCTAACCTTAAGGCAGCTTCGATATCAATTTTGGATCATAGGAGGGAATCGAGCAGTTAAAAAATATATCAATCATTGCGTCACATGTATACGTCACAGAGCTATGACGCAAGAACAAATCATGGGGGACTTGCCGGCGGCGCGGTGTAACCCGACACGCCCATTTTATCACACCGGCTGTGACTATACAGGTTATATTGACGTTAAATCGAATAAGGGCCGAGGTGTAAAGACAACCAAAAGCTATGTAGCTGTATTTGTGTGTATGGTAACGAAGGCCGTACACCTTGAAGTCGTATCAGACCTCAGCAGTTCAGCATTTTTAGCAGCCCTTCGTCGAATGGCAGCACGTCGAGGAACTCCGCGTCATATCTACAGTGACCAGGGGACGAATTTTATTGGATCGAATAGGCGACTAAATGAAGAAATGATTGACTTGAAAGGCACTCTGGACGCCGATTTCTTCACGTCTATATCAGAAATGGAAATTGAGTGGCACTTTAATGCTCCATCATGGCCCAGCGCTGGAGGCTTGTGGGAAGCCTCAGTAAAAAGTCTCAAGCATCATCTTCGTAGAGTCATGGGTGAACAGAAGCTGACCTATGAAGAATTATTGACCTTGATAACACAAGCGGAAGCATGCCTTAACAGTAGACCTCTGTGTGCTATCACAGAAGACCCAGGCGACTTAGATTTTTTGACGCCGTCTCACTTTCTATCAAGCGGGCCAAATTTAACGATTTATGAAACCGAAAGAGACGAGCGCACGAGATGGCAACTTGTACAAAAAATCTTTTCGGACATATGGAAGAGGTGGAAATCAGATTATTTGTGTCAATTATCAAAAAGAAGCAAATGGCTAAAACCTAAGGAAAACCTGAAGGTCGGGGACATAGTTATCATCCATGATGCTAACTTGCCCGCTGGAAAATGGGCACTTGGCAGAGTTGTAACCGTACATCCAGGCCAAGATGGATATGTCCGTGTAGTATCAATCAAAACGAAGAATGGACTACTCAAGAGACCCATTACAAAGTTATCAAAACTACCAGTTAATGAAGAATCAAACGAAGTTCTGAAGTCTGAACCAGAACCGAAGAAATCAGAGAGCGAAGTTAAAAATCGACGTATCAAGAAATCTGGAAACTTAATGACACTTGCGCTCATGTTATTCTTCACATTAATATCACCCGCCCAATGTGAACACAGCCTTACGAACATAAACAAACATCAAGGAGTTTACTTCGACAAGATATCAAATATGCATTTTATTCGTGACGAATGGAAGCTTGTCGTCTACTACGACATGGGACCCTATTGGCAAGGTCAAAAATTATTTAAAGAATATCTCCATGCTTTAGAAAGTATGTGTATGAAGGCAGACAAACAATCAAAATGCGACGTTATTCTAATACAACTGAGGCACGGCTTCGCGGAACTGGAATACTACAACAACATAATGCTCGCTCAACACTTCACACGCTCGGCTCGCCGCCGACGCGGTCTTATCAACGGAGTCGGATATATCGCCAATAGTTTGTTTGGAACGCTGGACGATCGTTTCGCTCAAAAATACGAAACGGATATTAACCTTATCAGGAAAAACGAGAAACACCTAGCATTGTTATGGAAAAATCAAACTTCAGTGGTCGAGGCTGAATATAATTTACTTAAAAGAGTGGAAGAGGCCATGGACAAGCAGCACAAAATACTGAACCGCAACTTTCTCAATCTGGAGAAGGCGACTAATGCATTGGCAAAGGAAATTGTTGCTGTTGAGAATACAAGCGAGTTTATGTTATCATCGATTATTACTAACTCCCTGTTAGTTAATTTAAAAAGCATTCAAGAAACATTATTAGAAACTATCACCAACGTTCAACATGGCCAGTTTAATTTTCACCTATTGACCCCAGGTCAGCTAAAAGACGAGTTAAGCATCATTTCCGGACAGCTATCAAAAGATTTAACTATTCCAATAGAAAACATACAAACGGATCTTCCTCACATATATCAATTACTCAAGGTCAAGACGAAGATGACAACCAAGTATCTTATTTTTGAAATAAGCATTCCGCTAGCCAGCCGTGACAACTTTGAAATGTACAGACTGATACCTATACCTCAGCAGCTAAAGAAAGATATGATCAGCATAACACCCATTTCGGAGTATGTTGCCATTAACATACAAAAGGACTCATTCATACCACTATCAGAGAAAGAGGCTGTTGAATGCAAGCAACATGATATATCAAATCACTTATGTCCTTTGCAACGACCAATATATCATATGTATGGAGACGACAACTTATGTATCAAGGATAAAAATGAGACAAATTGCAAAAGTATAAAGCAACCTTGCATGGACAAATGGGACAGGTTAAATAAAGAAAATAATTATTTATTCTTTTGCTGCGGGCATCGAACTATAAGAATCATATGCGAGGCTCAAGTTACCGCCGAACAAATAAGCGGAGCAGGCATTATATCACTAGGAGATGGCTGTATTATCAAGAGTGAATCACTTACAATATTTGCCCATAAACATCATACGAACCACATCAACATCCAGCCGAATATAGTGAAGATTGAAATGCCACCTATCAATAATATTATAAATTTATCATTACCAATACAGGAAGACATTGTAACAACATCTACCAGCATGGATTTGAAGAAACAGTTTTTGGATATTGACCGACTAATCGAACACATGAAAGCTAGTGAGACGAGAGGTATTCTAGCTGACCGAATATTGTCCCACGACGTTCACCAGTACGTCCTTGTATACCTACTACTAGGAGCTGCGATAGTAGTATTCAGCGTGTATTTATGGACACGCCTGCGCCTTCGCCGCTCGGCGCAGTTACCCCCTGCGCCTGCGCCCCCCAGCGACGCATCTGCGAATATGCGAGTGCAGTACGTTACTAGAGATGACATCCAAGGAGAAGCAACTCCACAACCCACGGCTAAGATCAACGTGCAACCGAAAAACAACTCAAGGATTCACTTTTCAAGAGCACGGGGACTCGACAAGGCTACGTCACCCATCGTAGGAGGACGCTTCGCTACGTATTTTATAAGTTCTTTTATTATATCGTTTATATTTTTAAGTTCAATATTTTAACGTGTTTTCTAAGCTTCATCATCCTTTTATCTCGCGCTCGGGAGCATGTACGATCCGTACAAAGGTTGACATTCCGCGCGTCAGCACTTTCCGTCACGTAGTATAATTTTTATTACTTTAAGTTAGTACATATCCGACCGCCGCGGAGTGTATTCGAATTAAGCCATATAAGTGTATCATTTTCTTACTTTATCAATAAATCATTACTTCATTGGAACTGCAGTGTTTATCATTATCAAATATCATATCAGTCAAGACGTGCGAGAAATAGCCCGTACACCACTGCTATAAGTAATGGCGTGGAAGGTAACAAAAAAAGGTGAGACTATGCCAAGGGCCAACGATAATAGCACCTACTCTGTCGTACCTATTGCAAGTGTAATAACAAGATATTGGGGTAGTTGACTTATTAACAATTCTTGAACCTTATTGTGACATGATAAGGTCTAGATTCGACACTTAAGCGTGTTCCAGTCTCACATCATTAATTACCGTTATTTTCACGTAACGTTATGTTATCGTTCCTCCCCGTCCATACAATTATAACGTTATTAAATAAAAACATATATACAATATACATACTGGTACTTAATCAACCTATATGTAAAACCGTTATGTTATAGGACATATCTTACTACGTTTAATAGCAACGTTGCGTAATCCGCCATACAGACTGCCGTGCCTTAAGTACGGAGCGGCAACAGCGCGTAGTTCACTCATACATAACATCATATCATCGCTATCCAACGAAATTAGGTTTTAATTTTGTTATATAACGTAACAAAATGAGATAGTAAGTGGTGCTTGAAACCCTACTTTACCATAGATAGACTTGGATTTGACATATAAAAAGCATAACCAAGATGTTTTTCTGCGATTGCAATCTACGCATTATTATGTGTATTTATCCTCATTGTGAGATATCGTTATGCAGGAACCTGATACGTTTTAAACGAAATATCAAACGGTAACGAAATATAACCGTTACGTATGGACATGTTTTAATAATAATTTTAAGTCTGGACACAATAAGGTTTAGTATTTGACAGTTGTGACTCCTGTGGAGTTACAGGCGTCCATAGGTTACGGTAGCTGCTTACCATCAGGCAGGCCGTATGCTTGTTTGCCACCGTCGTAGTATAAAAAAAAAAAAAAAAAAAAAAAAAAAGTTAAGTGTGTTCCTATTCCTATTAGTTACCTTGAGTAGTAACAGGTCAGGATCGGTGTGAGGGAAAGGCGAGTCCGCCGATTCGATACACCGCGCGAGGGCCGCGTCACTGTAAACATGTATTTAAAGCTGGTTAACAGATTTAAATAGGGAAGTCAACTGGAGGAAACATGTGTAATACTTTAATCCAGTTTGCTGCAGCTGACCAGCTGCTGTCGCGCGGAGGTAATGACGCCGTACTGCTCGCGCGGCTGCAGCGGGTTGGCGCCCATTGCCTCAACAAACATGTGTCATACCTTAATTCAGTTCACTGCAGCTGGCCAGCTGCTGTCGCGCGGAAGTCATGGCGCCGTGCTGCTCGCGCGGCTGCAGCGGCGGGTTGGCGCCCATTGCCTCAACAAACATGTGTAATACCTTAATTCAGTTTGCTGCAGTTGGCCAGCTGCTGTCGCGCGGAAGTCCTAGCGCCGTGCTGCTCGCGCGGCTGCAGCGGCGGGTTGGCGCCCAATGCCTCAACAAACATGTGTCATACCTTAATTCAGTTCACTGCAGCTGGCCAGCTGCTGTCGCGAGGAAGTCCTGGCGCCGTGCTGCTCGCGCGGCTGCAGCGGCGGGTTGGCGCCCATTGCCTCAACAAACATGTGTCATACCTTAATTCAGTTCACTGCAGCTGGCCAGCTGCTGTCGCGCGGAAGTCATGGCGCCGTGCTGCTCGCGCGGCTGCAGCGGCGAGTTGGCGCCCATTGCCTCAACAAACATGTGTCATACCTTAATTCAGTTTGCTGCAGCTGGCCAGCTGCTGTCGCGCGGAAGTCAAAGCACAGTACTGCTCGCGCGGCTGCAGCGGCGGGTTGGCGCCCATTGCCTCAACAAACATGTGTCATACCTTAATTCAGTTTGCTGCAGCTGGCCAGCTGCTGTCGCGCGGAAGTCAAAGCACTGTACTGCTCGCACGGCTGCAGCGGCGGGTTGGCGCCCATTGCCTCAACAAACATGTGTAATACCTTAATTCAGTTTGTTGCAGCTGGCCAGCTGCTGTCGCGCGGAAGTCAAACCACTGTACTGCTCGCGCGGCTGCAGCGGCGGGTTGGCGCCCATTGCCTCAACAAACATGTGTAATACCTTAATTCAGTTTACTGCAGCTGGCCAGCTGCTGTCGCGAGGAAGTCCTGGCGCCGTGCTGCTCGCGCGGCTGCAGCGGCGGGTTGGCGCCCATTGCCTCAACAAATATGTGTCATACCTTAATTCAGTTTGCTGCAGCTGGCCAGCTGTTGTCGCGCGGAAGTCATGGCGCCGTGCTGCTCGCGCGGCTGCAGCGGCGGGTTGGCGCCCATTGCCTCAACAAACATGTGCAATACCTTAATTCAGTTTGTTGCAGCTGGCCAGCTGCTGTCGTGCGGAAGTCATGGCGCCGTGCTGCTCGCGCGGCTGCAGCGGCGGGTTGGCGCCCATTGCCTCAACAAACATGTGTAATACCTTAATTCAGTTTGTTGCAGCTGGGCAGCTGCTGTCGCGCGGAAGTCATGGCGCCGTGCTGCTCGCACGGCTGCAGCGGCGGGTTGGCACCCATTGCCTCAACAAACATGTGTAATACCTTAATTCAGTTTGTTGCAGCTGGCCAGCTGCTGTCGCGCGGAAGTCAAAGCACTGTACTGCTCGCGCGGCTGCAGCGGCGGGTTCGCGCGCATTGCCTCAACAAACATGTGTAATACCTTAATTCAGTTTGTTGCAGCTGGCCAGCTGCTGTCGCGCGGAAGTCAAAGCACTGTACTGCTCGCGCGGCTGCAGCGGCGGGTTGGCGCCCATTGCCTCAACAAACATGTGTCATACCTTAATTCAGTTTGCTGCAGCTGGGCAGCTGCTGTCGCGCGGAAGTCAAAGCACTGTACTGCTCGCGCGGCTGCAGCGGCGGGTTGGCGCCCATTGCCTCAACAAACATGTTTAATACCTTAATTCAGTTTGCTGCAGCTGCCCAGCTGCTGTCGCGAGGAAGTCATGGCGCCGTGCTGCTCGCGCGGCTGCAGCGGCGGGTTGGCGCCCATTGCCTCAACAAACATGTGTCATACCTTAATTCAGTTTGCTGCAGCTGGCCAGCTGTTGTCGCGCGGAAGTCATGGCGCCATACTGCTCGCGTAATGTGTTAATACCTTAATTCCGTTTGCTGTAGCTGCTGCCGCGCGGAAGCCATGGCGCCGTGAACGGCGAGCTGCTCGCGAGGCTGCAGCGGCGGGTTGGCGCCCATTGCCTATTCAAAACAGATGTGTAAACCCTGCTAACGTAGAAGTAGCAAAAAATACATATCATTGCGTGCATATTATTTTCAATCAACTTCAAGATTTTGAAAGAGGTTCTCAATTCGTTCGGATTTGGAATCTTTGTTTTATACTAAATTTTTTTGTTTGTTCACCGATTATTCCAAAGACGGCTGAACCAATTTTGAACTCTTTTTTTGCAAGGTGATATTTGACATTGCCATCAGGGTCAGATGATGGGATCCAGGAGAATAGGTGTGGCCAGCTCTGGCAAATAAGCCAGTCCTGAATCACTCATGCATTGCACACTCTGCACATAGTACAAAGACAGCAGTCAGTAATTGTTTCATAAATGGCGCATTTGCCAGATCTGGATATTAGGCCTGGGTCGGGAAGAACTAAAACGAACCAATTCCTTTGACAGACCGAAATGAACTGTATCTTCATAAACAATCTCAATTGCGCATCTGTCCTTGTGCTTAGTTCAGTAGTAGTGATTTGTAAACGTGAGAGCGAAACCGGGACGGAGCGGTAATCAATGACGCGCGCGGTGGTGCGAACGAGACAAATAGTATTGCTTTAAAGCGAGTCGGACAAGATACAACGAACGAATTTTTCGCAGTAAGCCGACGAAGAACGAGTTTGTCTTGTTCTACTAAAAGAATGTGGACTAAAAGAACGAAAAGACCGAACTACTTCCTTTGATAGACCAACCGGGATAGGAGTGCTCCCTCTAAAGACCGATTAAGCACAAGCCTAAAATGTAAAGGGAATATTCTAGCCAAAATTTTTAGCAAAAACATGGACAGTCACCTACCCTAACATCTGACACAATGAAGAAAAAACACAGAACGAGCGGTTCAACGAGTACAGAACTCGTGCGTGCGTTTCTGTCAAAATATCCCTTGCCGCTCTCACCTAAGTCCTTACCTAAACCAATCAGGAAAACTAAATATGTCACACAGACGTAAGCTAAAGCTGGCGGCACTAGTCTTTTCTCAGAAAAAATCCGGTACCCGTCCATATCTCGCGCACAAACTAGTGTGGAAGCGTAACCGAAATGCACGGGGTTTGCGGGAGCAAAAAGAAATTACATTGCTTCCTCTAGTCCGGCTTCAGGCATTTAGAGGCAGTTTTCGCTATGCTGCCTCTAAATGTTGGAATAATCTGCCACCACCAGTAATGAATTGCAAGTCCCTGGCGGTTTTCAAAAAACTATGTAAGGCTTTCCTACTGGACCTCCAAAAGGAAGTTACTTTCACTTTTGGTTGACAGATTGCTAAACTTGAGTGATGTAACTGTTTTATTGTATCCCTATTAGTTAAATTAGATTAAGTTAGATTTAGTCCCGGGGGTGACAGAATAACAGCGTCCGTTGCTTGAAGGTGGTAGGGCCTTAGTGCCTTTAAGCCTACTCGCACAGACATAAGCTGAGTCACTTTGCTTTTTAATAAGTTTAAGCATGATCTACTGTACTCTTATTATGTACTTATGCAATCTTATTAAATAAACGTCTCTTATTATTATTATTATTAAGTGTGCAAAAACAACTGACACAAGAGTGTGTAACATATTTTTGCGGCCTTGGTTGTGCAAGATATTAATGCAGGTAGCTGCACTTACTAGAAAATTCCTCTAAACTGCTGATGTCATAGAAGAGTAGGATCTTCAGTCACAAGTACTCCATACTTACTAGAATCCCAACCCTTATAAGATTTTGCCCCTAGGTAACTGAATAAATAATATTACATTTCTCTCATTTTCACATGCCTTGGTGTGTATCTCTGCAATGGCTCGCAGTCCGTCCACCCACTCCTGCCTCGCTCGCGCATCGGTAGCACGCAGTTTCAGCATGTCTCCAGAAGCACAGTTCAGAGTGAATGTGCGTGAGTCCTCATCACTGGGACACACCACGGCCGCAGCCAAATGTGCCTGTAGAACAAACATATTTAATTGGAAAACTTGCGCTTGAGGCCTGAATTCAATTTGAAGAAAAAAAACACTACAGCTTAAATAATCTAGTTTAATGAGTTTAGGTTAAAATTATGTGATAGTAAATTGTACTTGCAAGCTTTTATAAGAAAAACTACTTGCTTGCTTGCTTGTTGGGTGTTTACAAGTTCTTCCCATAAATTTGTACTAGCTTAATCAGGTGGGAAACAGGCATATTTATATTTATATTCTAATATACTTATATACGAATACACTATAATATAACGTCAATACAGAGTAATAATTGTGTCTGTCAACTAGTACGTCATATTACGAAGGCTTACCTCTCCTCTAGCAGGCTGTCCAGGCTGCACCGTGTCTCCGGGGCCATCAAATAAATAGTACGACAGCACTCCCGTCTCGGGGTCCACAGCGAACCAGCGCTGCTGCCAGCCCTTCATCACGTTCGTGTACTTGTACAGCTGCCCCGACAACGGTCGGTGAGACCCCAGCCCGACGCTCTTCATCATTTTGATGACCACAATCGGCAAAATTATTTACATTGACTGTTCTGATCTGATTTATGCTGCTGTGCTGTGCTGTGTACTGTGTACCAGTGTTGCCAGAGCACTACCAGCTAAAAGTACGGTCGTGTGTCGAAAAAGGTACGATTTTGGCCAAAAACGTACGATTTTTATTTAGTTCTACAAAATCACCACAAATAAGATCAGGGTGGTGTTTTATTGATGTACGAGTCATAATTTAGCAATTTGTCTCTCATTCTAACAACTATATTCGTTAGAAATAGCTAAACATTGAAATTGTAAAGGTAACTTCTGTGGACCACGATCAGCAGGCCTACCGCGAACTTAGAGAATTCAACCAACCGGAGTCGCCATTGACAGGCGTTCCCCTCTGCCGAAAACATATTTGTACGGTACGTACGAATAGCCATACATTTGACGTTCCCCTCCCCGCAAAAAACGGCAGATTTTTTGACACGTGACGTTATAGTGGTATAAAATAATTATGATTGAATACAGTGACCACACATTAACGAGATAACACGCTCCATATTCATTACCATATATAACGGTTACACTCACGTCACTTTAGTCACTGAAGTGACGTAACGTGAGTGTAACCCTTATATTTTAGTGACATACTAGATCGTTAATTTTAGGATTTCTAGATATTTTTGGTTCATGAACTAGGATCAATACGTCTGATTGGCGCTGTAAAGTATAATTTTAGTATGCTTTTGCCGGGTACGCTATAAAGTACGATGTTTAGTACGGATTTTTGCTGGGTAGGCCAAATAGTACGGTTTTAGTACGGTTTTCCGCAGGGTACGTTAAAGGTACGCAGAGGTCCAAAATAGTACGTAAAATCGTACCAAAAGGTACGGTCTGGCAACACTGCTGTGTACTACACTACAATTTTGACTTTTGACATCTAGATTATGCGTTTCGACTTCAAATATTGCAAAACAATGTTTTAAATTTTCTGCGACACAATAGAAACATAATTCAAAGATATACTTTAACATTTAAATTAGCTAATAAATAAAGCAATTCACTATTCAATTTAAAATTTGACTAAAACTGTAATGCATATGATCCTAAGCAAATTCTGTACATAAAAAACTAAACGTTTTCTGGCAGCTGTCATTTTCGATATCCGTTTTCGTTACAAAACGCAAAAGGCGTATTCACAGAGTACCTTCTTATATACTGAAAGGCGTATTGTTTTCGTTTCAGTTTTCCCAATCTCAAGGTCTAAATAACTATCCTTGAACTTATTATTTAATCGATGTTATCATTTTGGAGAAGACAATGGTGTACAAGTTAGTGCGCATTGATGCGGAAGAGTCGCATAAGATTCAGCTCCCGTTGGGAACACATTTAATAGGGAGAGGAAAGTTTCTGGATGTAAGTTATTCAGTAAAAACTGTTCTTACTTTTATTTCACTTTAACGACTTCCTTTTGCATGTATACATCTATTATATACTTACCATTGATGTCAGTTCCCTACTTGACTTGTAAACAAACTCGCAGAAACAAGTTTACATTATGACTCATATAATTTATATTACACACTTTCAGTGCGAAGATAAAAGAATATCAAGAAACCATGGCCACCTAATCATAACAGAGGACAATGTAGTGATAGAGGCAGTAAGTATATTGATTACTTCTTAAATAGAATGTGTCCATTATGAATTAAATGTATTCTGGCGGCGCCATTGTCTGATGAGGCAGGGTGCTGTACAAATTATATTCAAAAATACTGTGATTATGAATAATTTAGTCTAAGGTGTATAAATATTTTGGGTTGTTAACGGGGGTGGCATAATCACTGTGTGATAAAACCCCTTTCTAAATTAAATAAAGATAATAAAAAAAACTAAATGTAAAAAGTAATTTAATTTTCTTATGAATTTGCAGTTACACCAAAACCCCTGTTTCTTCACAAAAAAAGGTTCAGAAGAAAAACAAGTGTTAAAAAAGTCTTCTAAAGAAGTACTTGAGAATGGTGACAGATTTGGACTCTTACCCGGCTCCTACTGGTATGAGGTGTTGCATTGTACCACAGAAACTGACAGTCAAGCAACTGATGTGTCAAACACACAAGAACTTGACTCCGGTGAGGGTAAACCTAATCAGGACAGCCAGATAGACCAGACACTTCAGACAGATAATGGAGAAAATGATAACACAAATGTCAATAAAGAAAAAGGAATTGAAGAGGAAGATAATGATGATTCTGTTTTAAATTTTGATTTAAATGAAACAGTGGAAAATGCAGGGCGATCAGAATCACCATCATTACTTGGTGAGTATAGTTTACTGTACACAATAATGTTGAACATTTAGAACAGAACAAAACAAAATTAAAAAAGTTATTGCATTGTTAAAGTACTCAAGAATTTGACAGGATACTGCAGAAAATAAAAACTTACTACATTTACAATTAATATTTTAAGGTTTAGTTTTGATTGATTTTTGTGTTTTATACAGATACAGATCTTTATTGGTGTACGTAAAAACACATTTTACATGACAATTTCAATATTTACAATAACAATATTCTATTACATTATAATGAATAATATTATATTGTTAAAATTATTTTGTATTTGTTACATTATTAATATAGTGTCTGGGTCAACGATTTCCCCGTATTTATAAATTCGTCGATACTGTAGTATGCCTTTTCGATGAGCAGCAGTTTAAGTTTACTTTTGAATATAGTTTCACTGTTTGTGTATTTTATATCGGATGGATTTTTATTTTATTATTGTGGACAATGTAAATGAATTTACTTGACATGAAGTAAAGGGAATGAAATACAAAAAAAATTATATCTAGCTTTAACATTTTAAAATCTTACAAATAATTTTCCTCTTGTCTAAAATCTAAAAATAATAGATGTAACAGACAAGCAGACCGGACCACGGACCCATAAGGATACTGCTATTTCTTAGAGTGGGAAAGCTATATACCTATCTCACTGTTCAATTTATTTATTATTTTTTTACTGTCTCACTCTAACAAATAGCAGCATCCTTATCGGTCCGTGGTCCGGTCTGCTTGTCTGTTACGGCTATAAAACCGCCTGTTGACAGCCTTTTTTAACCTGTGTACTGTACTGTTCTATTTTATTGAGGTTTGCAATATAAAATATGTTTGTATAGTATTGTAATCTTACAAATTTGACAAATTCATTTCAGACCAACAAAATGAACCACAGCTCTCACCTATCCAACCCATGCCTTCAAGTCCAAATCCCACAGAACCAACTAACCCACCAGAAGGTGAGACAGACCAACCCAAACCAGTGCCAGAACAATTAGTACCAGAATCAACATCAAAGTCGCCTAAAAGGAGTCATAGTTTGGAAGCAGATGATGTAGTTAAGAGGATAAAGACAGAACCGGTTGAGGTGAAAGAAGAGTTGCTGGTTAAGCAGGAGCCTGATGCTGCTAGTGATGGGGCTGGACCCAGCAGTGCTCAAACTGATCAGGCTGTAAGTCATTTACCAATATCATTTGACTTTATTTTCATAGAACAGGCATTGCCTAGTGTGGATGTCAGTAAAAACATTACCCATAATGTTTAAAAAAAAAATAGATTTTTGACCTTAACCCTTTGACCGCCAAAGACGTCAAATCACGCGCACGGAAAGTCTTGCCCTCAGCGCCAGCGCGTGATATCACGTCCAAAATGTAACCGAGTGTGCTGGCGTCCTGAGTTCTTAAAAGTATAGATTCAGTGATTTCAAAGACTGCGAAATGTGGATTTCTCTTTGAGTTCACCACCTGTCCTAAGCTTCTGAAAAGTATTAGGCTGCAATTCCACCAGAAAGGTGCGACTTGTGCGAGGATGCGTAACAAGAGATGTGTTTGTTAAAAACCAATAGAATCACTTTCTTATTTTTTCCTCGTTTCCTCATGGCTGATAGTCGCGACTCGCGATCAGATGAAGTCATTGATTTAATAAGCAAGACTCTCCAAATTGCACGGTCTCCCACCTTTGTGATAGGCTCTTGTATGCAACCTTGGCAAGCATTTTTCACTATGTCGACCCAACATGTCGGTGGATGAAGGGAGAATCACTACCTATCCTATTTCAAATGAAGTGATTCTATTGGTTCTTAACCTTTTCGATGCCATGACAGATGTCAATGCACTCATTCATACGTCAAACCAATAATGAGTTTAGAGTAAAACGTAAGGTATCGTATAACGGATATATCAAGCAGACATAAACAGAGTACACGACTGGGGCGTGGCGAACAGTTTGGCGCTTAACATATCTAAATGTTCAGTAGTTTCTTACACGCGCTCGAGTTATCCAATTGAAGAGGACTATCCCATAGGGGGTGAAAAAATGAGCCGGGTCGCTATGGTCAAAGGTACTTGGTTTGACACGCGACTGACATTTCACCACCATGTACTCGAAACCTGCAAATTAGCTCATAAGTGCATGGTTTTTATTAAGCGACAGACCAAACACTTTACATATAGGCGACCTTTAGATCTGTTATATTATTCATTTGTAAGAAGTAGACTAGACTGTAATGCCATAGTATGGAACCCACATGATGATAAATATATCCTGACAGCAGAAAAAGTTCAAAAATCCTTTGCAAGATACTTGTTTAAGAAAATGTACTCCTACTATCCACATAAAGTCGTGGCCAGATAATTAAGGACAAGATTATTTTTGCCATACAACTGCATACAAATATGACATTTTAAATTTGATAAAAATAAAAATTTTGCTTATGCTATTTATATTTTAAAAAATACTGACGTATCCGTGTTTAAACAAGACTTAATATGGGCCATAAATATCTTCCATAAAATTTGAACTTTAAAAAATACAGACGGTCAAATCAACACTTTATAAGTTCATACTATAATTAGGAACGATGTATGAAAATCGTTCCTAATTACGTTAAGTATTGAAATGTCCCGCCGGTCCCTAGATATAACCTACGGCCTCGTAAGTTGCCCTTGTTTAATCTTCCAAGCGGTGGTACCTGTTCGCATAAAAAAATCACCTCTCAACCGAGCTCTGGAGCTCGTCAATAACATTTTGGACCAAGACAATGAGTTAGACATATTCCTGACTCCGGAACCGAGTTTTTTAGCGTCAGCCGGGCACTACCTTGAGGCTTCTGTAGCCCAGAGTACCATTAACTGTGTTTAATGGTAGTAATTTAATATAATTATTATTAATTTTTTAATCTTATTGTGACAATTGTTGTGTGATTTTAATTCTAAATGTTATATATTATCTGATATTATATTATATTTCCATGTCATGTTTGGTTTATAACTGTAAGTGACATTGTGATGAATGAATAAACAAATATCCGTCGTTGGCGTGTAAAAGGTTAAAAAACACATCCTCGCTCATCTTTAGTGAAAACGCAACCTAACTATGTAATCTAATGTGTTCGAAGGGTGCATCAAATACGACCGATGGTAAGCCGCCGCCGAGCCCAGCACCAGCGCCTCCACGGGAGCGGTGCTTA
This sequence comes from Pammene aurita, assembly GCA_947086415.1. Classification (NCBI taxonomy): domain Eukaryota; kingdom Metazoa; phylum Arthropoda; class Insecta; order Lepidoptera; family Tortricidae; genus Pammene; species Pammene aurita. Next base: position 9,047,023 of record OX352303.1, read on the forward strand.
TATGGAGCTGATTGCTACAGGTATTTAGCATTGTGATTCTCAATTTATTTTCCAGCATTCTCCAACTTAAGGCAGCTCCTTGATTATTTGAACTTAACTTTTTCTTGCACTAAATTCATGAAACTTGTATAATATGGAGAATTATAATTCGCACGGTTTTCTTTGGTAAAAGGGGTCGTACTGGGACTCCTTTTGCTGTGCCACTTGCGTGCTGATTATAATTGTGTGTTTAAATGAGTTATTTTTTTTAACCTACGCAAAACATCATCGTTCTTTATCATTATATATCTGTTTCTTATTGACTAAAATTGCGTATTATGCAGACGCAACCCTGTCCACAAGGCGCAGTTCGCGCACCCCCGCGATCCCGACTGGGGCGACGGAGACCAGGCGCCCTGCCCGTATGGAGCCGCGTGTCGCAAGCGGGATCCTAGACACTGGCGACTGCACTCACATCCACCGCAGGCATGCATGCCGGCGCCAGGTAACCCGATATTTTAGTGTTATAACTGCCATAAACTAGGCCTAGCCACAATAGTGGTCTAGTTGTTCGACTTGATGATTCCGTCTGGAGTGACCAGGCGCCCTGTCCATATGAAGCCGCGTGTCGCAAGAGGAATCCTAGATACTGGCGCTTACACTCACATCCGCCGCAGGCATGCATGCCGGCGCCAGGTAACCCGATACTTTAGTGTTATAACTGTAATAAATTAGGCCTAGCCACAATAATGGTCTAGTTGTCAGATTTGATGATCCCGACTGGAGTGACCATGCGCCCTGACCGTACGGCGCCGCCTATCGCAAGCGAGATCCTAGACACTGGCGCTTCCACTCACGTCCACCGCAAGCGCGCATGCCGGCGCCAGGTAACCCGATACTGCAGTGTTACAGTTGCGGTCAATCAGGCCACATAATAGTGCTGCCTAATTGTCCAGTCTGTGATAGACACTGACGCCTTCATTCACGTCCACCGCAAGCTCGCTTGCCGGCGCCAGGTAACACGATACTTCAGTGTTACAGTTGTGATAAAGTACGATAGTGTGGCCACGATATGTTGTGTAGTTGTCCGACCTGTGATCCCGATTGGGGTAACGACTAGGCGCCCTGTCCGTTTGGAGCCGCTTGTTGCAAGCGGGAACCTACACACTCGTGCTCCCACTCACATCCGCTGCAAACGCGCATCCCAGCACCAGGTAATACAACTTCTTCTTATCACTTTTTTAGTTTAATCTGGGCAGGCAGGAGTGGAATTCGAAATTTGAATATATATCTGATAGTCAGCCAAATACTGTCAAATTCATTCCGACTAGCAGCTTTTTCAAGCTCGAATGCCGCTCCATGTGCTGTTCATTCATTTGTATTATACGTAAATGCGATGTGCGAGTCCTAAGAACGGTGTGCCTTTTCACGATCTGTATGTACCTAGTGTATACTTAATAAACATCACTTATTAGTATTACTTCAGTTGCCCTGTTTTATAAAAGTAACTTATATTAGCCACTACCCCACTACTCTGTAGTATGCATTAGCAGTAGATACTACAACGTAGTATCCTAACACGTTCTATTTTCTTCATATTGATTTTATTTTAAGTTTTTATCGAATGAATATCTATCTTGCTCATATATAATGGGGCCTAACCTAGCCATATGTTCCCAGCAGGTGCGCAGGTCGTGGAAAGGCACGGGAACGTGTTCTACATCAACGCTCACGCGGTCAACTTTTACGACGACCACTTTCAAGTAGAGGACGACGATGGGGATAGCGTCGATTTCGACTATGAGTTCTAAATAGTATCGCCATATTAAAACAGATGATGTACAGAGCGCTAAGAAAGACACAGCACTAGTTAAGAATCGAATTGGGCAGAGTTTATAGCATGTCTCACTCTAACAATGAGTCTTATTACGCTGCATCTAGTTCTTGCACGCAAGAAAGTGTAAGTACATGACTACTGGAAAATATGTATTTGGCAAACCATATCGAGCTACTCATTGAAGGAAAAAAAATAAACACGATGTCTTCAGAAACCCATAAAGACCTAGTTTGGAAAATATCACAAAGGATAATTACGTAAAACAAGTGTATTTTAACGATTTTTTCTTGTAGCCAAGAGACCCAGCATTTAAATAGCTGCCAGCCAATTTGTTGATGAAGATGAAAGCGAATGATTTTACTGTGATTATGAAAATATGTAACATATAGCTGTGACTTAAGAAATTAACTTTAGGTACCAAACGGAGGGCGAAAAAGCGCCAGCGGCGATCAGAATCAGTGTCAGGGTCCGACTCTGACCTTGGATCTCCTGGGTCCCCTCAAAACTTGGTGCTAACAACAAAAAGGGCGCGGAAGCCCCTGCCCAAGATGGACTCCCAGGAATCAGAGAACGAAGATCCGTTCGCGAGCGATGGCAGCGACGATTGGGTCCCGCCGTCGGATTACACTGAGACACAGACACAGGACTACGATTGATTGTTGGGAATAAAATGTAAAGTTGAATTTTGTTTTTTTTTTATGCACATGTAATCGTATCACATACACAAGTTTTTAATCTTTTCGACGCCATGAGAGATGTCAATGCACTTACACCGAACCAATAATTAGTTATAGAGTAAAACGTATGGTACCTTATGACGGATATATTCGTCGTTGGCGTTGAACCAGCGGTGCGGATATATCCGTCGTTGGCGTCGAAAAGGTTAAATCAGTGGTTCTCAACCGGTGGTCCCTGGAAGCATCTAGTGGTCCGCGAAGTTATGAACAGAAGACCCTTTTGTTAACTTTATTCGTCATTACATATTTACTTCCAGACAGTTAGTGGTTCCTGTCAAAAATAACCTTGCATATTATGACTGAAAGGTTAGTTTTAAATTAACCCTTTTTGACCGCCAAGCATCTGACGGAAAAATCGTGCCTTCAGCGCCAGCGAGCGCGCAAGGCAAACCGGTTATGTTCTGAACGTGATATCACGTGCTTGTGCTGAAGGCACGACTAGGCTAAATTGACGTCCTAGAGCTCGACACGCTAAAATTCAATAGCCGACACCCCTCTTGTATATTTTATTACAAAGACGTCAAAGCACGGAAAGTCGTGCCAGCGCGTGACATCACGTCCAAAATATAAACGAGTGCGCTCGCGCGTTCCGGCGTCAGGTCCGATGCTTGGTGGTCAATTGGTTAAAGATGATATGTATTAGGACAGTGACAGAACTCTGACGTTTGCCTTATAATTATAAATTAGTTTTATAAAAAAGCGTGTGCGACAGTCTAATAAGAACTACTAATTAACTAGAAAAAGACATCTCTTGAGCTGATAGAGCATATTATAAATCAAGGTATAATGAAAACGCCTAATACTGTTTAACTCATTTAATTTACTAAATCACTTTGACCTATGTCGTAACATAAATTAACACAGAATGTTTATAACGGATTGATCTATTGCACAACACCCGTCAATAATATTAACACAACTGACCATTATAGACCTTATAGTCTTAGTAATAAGGTACAATTATAGTCAGATTGTGTGGCCAATTGTACAATAAATCGTTCCGAATACGGTGGTAGCTAGCTTAGATCCTGCCAGGGAAGGTGCCTTCGCTGCGCTGGGAATCCCACTTCTCGACCCAGTCCATGGGGCAGAGGGACGTGAACACACGCTTGAAGTACTGGCACGCCTCGTACTTCTCGCCTCGGACCTTCTGGCAGCGGTGGAAGTCCAGGTAGCTCTGGTAGCAGTATCTGGGAAGGATTGGATGTGTGATAAAACTATGTTAGGGAAAATTAAGAAATAGTAGCTTTATTTGTGTTACGAAATAAAATTTCAAATCTACATTCTAAATCAGTTCTAGGCATCAATGGCGGGAGCGTCCAACGAACTCTGTTACACCCGGCTTGCCTATTTTCAACCAGCTCTGAACTTTTACTGTGGCTTGTGGTATGGCTCATGGCGAAAAGGAATGCCAAAATAGCTGCAATTTCCCTGCTTATATTTTTGATTCTGCGAGGCATCATAGATCACTTAACCTTTTGAGTCAGCCAGTCACGGCATCGGCCACCACCTACGTCAATAGCCGTCCGTTCCTAAACTATGAAATAAGAAGTAGGATCAATCGGGGCGAGGTTCCCCGATGTCCAAAAATAACTAGAAATAGAATGGAGGTAGGTACACTGGGTACAGACAGCTGCTATGCGAACGAAATATTATATTAACCCTTTGACCGCCAAAGACGTCAAATCACGTGCACGGAAAGTCGTGCCCTCAGCGCCAGCACGTGATATCACGTCCAAAATATAACCGGTTTGCCTTCGCGCGCTGGCGCTGAGGGCACGTTTTTTCCGTCCGATCCTTGGCGGTCAATAGGTAAACCCTTTGAACGCCATATACAAAAACGACACTTACACTCCAAGATCACTGATGCAAGAGAGCCAATATAAACCTTACCTTACCTTATGTTACTTTGACAACGTACGCCATAAACCTTAAGTGTTTTCGGCGCTGTGGGCACGACAGTTTGTGACGCTTTTAAGCGTCCTTGGCGTTGAAAAGGTTAAATTTAAAATGCCAGAACCTTATTATGCAGTTCAATTTGAACACCTCGTTCGATTAGATACTTTTGCTGGCCGTAGGTATACGAGTACTTACTTAGTCTGGTTCTGGTTGGGGAACCGCGGGTCGAAGGGTGCGGTTTTGATCTGGTCGGGCGATTTGATCATCTCAGGCATTTTGCTGTAAAGAAACCACTTACATTTTCACAATCCTTTATTGAAGTCATGTTTAACAGTATAAAATAACCAGCTATAGAGATAAGCATGGTACATAAAATATAAAATAACGCTCGATACACTGCTGATGGCAAATAAAAAATCTTAACGCTATTATTCGAAAAGGCTACGGTTATTTCAAATACAATTTATTTTCAGAACTTTTACAGTAAGTTGTATTGTACGGCACGAATAAATATGAAACAATGGTGTTTCTGTTACTGAATGCCTGTCTTACCTGACGGCTATTAATACATGAAGTCGACACCAAATTACCTTACAGGAAATTCTGTAAACACTACTAGTAACGGCTTCAGAGTTTGTCAACAGCTGTTTATAAACCTGTATACGGATTTTAACCTTATTCCGAAGACATTAGGTGTAATTTAAATATTATGTGACATGTACAATGCTAGAGGATAGGCCGCGGACTCGAAACACGTGATCGGCGAGACGAGACGGCAACAATCAAGTGTATAGATTTTAATAGTCGCTCGAGCTCGCCGCCACCGTTACGAGCGGCACGATTAAAATCTATAGACATGAATGGACCCGTTCTAGAAAACAACGGCAGCCGCTCGTTTCGCTGCGATCGCGTATTTGGAGTCTGCGACGAGCTACCTCTACAATAGGCATGGTGATTTTTTTTCATGTATGGTATCAATCGATTCGTTTTGTTGTGAGGATCAAATGTCTATGGGGCCAATTGCGTGAAAGCAACACAAAAGTCAGAAATGAGACTTAAAGTCCGAGACTTGCATTTGTTTCTCAAAACGCTCCTAACAAAATGACGTGCAAAAGTGACGTCACGATCACATAGTCGCCCTGTTTAAAGTATGGAAAAAATATGAAATTGCTATTTTTACAGTGAAATGTTGCGTTTATGTATATGGTTACTATACAATTTATTTTACAGTAAAATGTTAAAAATCGAATGGTATCATTGTTTTTTTTTAATTTCGCACTTTAAAACCGTAAAATTTAGAAATTTTGCAGCTTGATATCTTTGAGCCATTTCAATAGAATTTATATATTTTCACTTTAGTTGGATATATTGATCATTTTGCATCCTATCAACTAAAATTTATTGGATAATTCAACATATGTCATCATGCCTATAGACTTTAGAAGGTAGATTTTAAAAACGGTTTACATTTTATTCGTGCCATTAAAGTTTTCACACTGCCGTCGCTTGCCAACCCATTGATTGGCGAGGGACGACAGTCTGACCTCATTCGGCCTTAGTTCATAATCATATGGTTGGCGGAGCCATAATGAAAATTTTGAAGCAAGAAAATAAATTTCAAATTCGTACCAAAAATTATTCAATGTTCATAATAAAAAATATATTACAATTACAACACAGGAGACATTCGAGAGAAGATATATTTTAAACGTTGTACAGCTAAATTGTCAACTTAATAAATCGCTGCCCAGTACGCGAACAGTGTTGAGCTTCGATAACGAAAAATATTTTCTAACAGTTTTTGACGTTGTGCAAAGTATTTATTATATAGGTATTTGTTATTAACACTCAGAAAAGATTATACAAGCATTATTTTTCTTTACCATTACCATACTATTGCATTCAGCTCAGCCAACACCACTTGTCGTTTTATAACAGTATGGTCAAGAGCTTATGTGAGCATAATCGAAAACAATTTGTAAACGTATGTGATCTTGAATTTAAAACGAACGGAAAATGGTTAATCTACGTATTCTAACAGGTCACAAAATAAAATCGGACTTGTGAGTTATCTCATTTTTATATGTTAAAAAGGCATTCCCGTCTGTACTGGACTATAAAATTGCTCTCGTAAGTTCGGCAACTGTCGCCGGGCAATAATTGCCCATATAAGACCACCTTTACCGGAATAACGTTTTAACTGTCACGTTGAAAGGGTTCACTTAATATCGCCTTAATATATTATAGCATAATTTTTTTTTTTGTTCTCATCCCAATTTTCTTCATAATCGTAATCTAACTCGAGCATCTATTCATGATTAGTTGATTACCTAAATCGCCCCGGTTGTATAAAAACTCACACTTACATGCTTTTTACATAATTATATTTCAGTAATTAGAATATAGTAACATACAATATTTATAGAATTCGTGCTTTCAAGAGATAAAGATACAAGTCACAGTATACATTAAGCTAGAAGCCTCAAATGCTCGTATGTATGCCGCGTGTTATGTAGTTGAGCAAGGATCATCTGTCCAAATGATGAAATGAACTTGTGATGATTCAACTGTCAGGCATTGGTCTCTTAAATAGAATATGTAATCCAATAATCGGGAAATCATCTCCATACATTGCCTTACAAAAAGTGGAGTATAAAATGTTTTAATAGGTATTGGTAGGCTACATATTGGTGGTTATTAAAAATCTATGCTATAAATGCTATAATATATCAGATCAACCGTGTAAGCGTCAAGGTAAAAAAAAACTTAATTTGGTAAGGTAAAAAAAAACTTAAGGTGCCACCTTTAAGCCAAGATGGCGGCCAACGCCGTCAAGGTCTAAAATCTAGATTTTACCAATACCCATTAAAACATTTTCTACTCCACCTTTTGTAAGGCAAAATGCTCCAATGACTGAACTACTAGTCTATTACGCTGAAGAATTTGCAATTGTTCATCCAAAAATGTTGTTTAAGTTAATGGTGATGTGTTCTTATAATTTTTTCGATAATAATACGTATCAAGTAAGTATGAAAAGGCATGCGTGGTTTACGTGGTTTATTGAGAGGCCTGGCTTTTTCTAGCTTAATATTTGTTCTGTGGTACAGTCACCAGCAAAAGAATTTTCCTACACAAAGGCCGCAAAAATACTTGACACGCTCTTATTTGTAAGGCCGTAAGAGCGTGTCGCATGTTTTTGCGGCCTTCGTGTTGGAAGATACAATTGCCGGTGACTGTACAAGTATAATATATGTAATCATTTCCTTCACGGAAAAACATGTTTTACTTAAGCATACACAACATAAGATAATAAGGTGTTCAATAATTATTGCTAGTTTTTTAGAGAATGACAATACTGCAATGTTTTCAGTCTGAGCTGAGGTCTTATTGATTAGGCAATTCTTTAAAAATTTGTACCACTTTCTTTTTTTATATAGGTAATATACACGAGGATAATGAAAACTTGACACTTTGTACAGAAACTCCCATACAACATGACCACTTTTGATCATCCTTGAGTGTATTTTTAGTTCAAATATGCAATATGCTAAGAAATATTTATTTTTCTTATTAGATTGTCTTGCTTCGATTATATTGAATTTTTTTAACATTGATGGTACAAACTTAAAAAGATTGTATAATCACACTCGTAAAATTCAAGTCCTAAGTATGGTTGAAATTATCTGATATCAACCAACTTTTACTAATGAATACATACGAATATCGACCTTAATGTCTAGGCAAGAATGAAACTTTTGAGTTTCATCTTAGTCAATTTCAACAGTAGCGATTTACACTCGTAGTCACCCAGAAAACGAGTCTCATTCAAAATTTCTTGAACATATACATAAACTACCTTTATTAAGGAAATACTAAAGTATACTAGATAGACAACACTACATTTATATCAGCAGCTATTATTTGACCAGAGGTCGCGTTTTGCGTTCCTCCTCACACGAGGTTTCTCGGTATTTCTTGACCTCTTGCATATAGAGGGACCAAGCGTCCTTAGGAGCGTTGTCGGCAAGCTGTTCTTCTATTGCCTTCGCTTTTTTTACTAGACCAGTCTTAAGCACGCGCCCGCCGCGCCTCTTCCCAATAAACGGTAAAACCGGTTTTTTAATTTCCGGTTTCTTCTCTTCAACCTTCTTAGTTTCCTCTTGCATCTTCTTGAACATTTCCAAAAAGCTGCCATCATTTTTAATTGGCATTGGGCCCAGCTTGGATTTAGAAGTTGACGGCTGGGGAAGGTCGGCGGTTTTGCCTGCTGGTAACAGTTCAGCAAAGTTAGGCCCTTCAACCTCAGGTGGAACACCATATTCTATATCGTCAACTTGTGCTGGTTCAACAGCTCCAGGTGGAGGTTTAACCTCTTTAGGCGGAGATTCTGGATTTTCCTTCCTCTTTTCTTCTTGCCGACTACGGTGCAGTTTCCAGAAGCGCTTACGGTCAGCAACAGTGAATTGTCCTCGACGTTCTTCACTTGGTGTCCCACTGTGGCTCCTGCTGGAGCGCGAGCTCTTAGAGCGAGAACGCGACTTTGACGATTGACTCCTACTGCGTCTGCCTCTTGATTTTGAGCGGCTTTGCGAGCGACTGCTTTTGCTTTCTGAGTGGCGTTTGTTGCTCTTGCTTACCGAGCGCCGTTTAGAGCGGCTGCTCTTGCTTACCGAGCGCCGTTTAGAACGACTCTTCGTCCTAGATCTATGCTTGGACCTGCGCCGCTTAGACCTAGACGTAGACCGTGATCTCGACCGGGATGACCTGGAAGATGATCTGGAGCGGCGATTGCGCTTGTTTTTAGGTTTCGGCGTCGGCGATCGAGTACCAGACTTGGAACTGGAAGAACATCGACTTCTAGCGTAACTTTTAGGTGGTGTTAGAGAGCTGTCTCTGTTTTTCCGGACTGGTGTAGTAGGGTGTTTCTTTTTTGGTGGCGTTGTTGACCGTTCCTTTTTGATGACTTGATAGCTCATTGGTGGAGTTATTGATGAACGTTTTTGCCTGGGTGGGGTCTTAGGTTCCTTCTTTATTTTTCTCGGAGGAGTTACAACATCTCTAGTTTTCTTGCCTTTGTCCTTAGTGGGAGGCAATTTGCCTTTACCTTTATCAGGCTTTAACCTAGGTGATTTACTGGAAGAACGGTCCTTACTCAGTGATGGTTTAGACATAGATCTATTTCTAGAATGTGATGAAGATTTCTTTAGAGGCGGTGTGTATGAGTGTTCTCTTTTAACTTTTCTAGCTACATGTTTTTTGAAAGAATCATTTGACCCAGATGAGTTCCTCCTGTCCTTGACCTTCTTAAGAGAAAATCTTGATGAGGACCGAGAACTAGAGCGATCACTAGAAGAATACTTCCCTCTCTTAGGTCGACTAGACCTGCTATGGGATCTCGTCCTTCGGCCTTTATCATAACTATCTCTTTTTCTTGAATATGCCCTATCTTTCTTTTCAAAAGGACTAACACTTCTTGAGTATGATCGACGTCTTCTTACTACAGTAATTTCTGCAAGAGGCCTTGGTGGGGTAGAGGGTCTAGGTGCATTATTGTAACCATCCCGGGAGGAGTATGCATCTCTCGACTCTGGATATTTCTGATAGTAGTCCTCTGGCGGGCGCTGGTAATAATTCGCGTCGTAATTGTAGTTGTAGCTGGGAGCGCCATAGTTCTGGTAGTCATAGGAAGGAGGAGGTCCATACTGACTGTAGCTGACGCCCGTCCAGGGGTCGGTGGTGGGCATGACGGGCGGCGGCGGCGGGGCGGCGCCCCCTGCGTACGGCGGCGCATACTCTGCCTCAGCGCCAGGCGGCCCGCCGTCCCAAGCGCCGCGATATGACATACTTTAATAAGCCTCTTCGCATAACCTGGAGCAGTTTGTAGGTATGCACACACCTACAAACAGAATAACTTTTCGGTGTAGACAACAACTCTAAGTGACCCGAATCCGAGACGCCTTCGAATGTACGTACACTAGCTCTTGTACATGATACGATAGGTGTTAAAGTTATGACGAGGAATAACATAAATTACGTAATCCGTAGCCTTTTACGCGAAAAGTAATCAGACAGTGCATGCGTTATAAATAAAGCGTATGATGTTGACTTAAAATATGTAAGAAATACCTTTATATCCATGCTCACCTTGTTTTAATTTGCTTTTATATGCAATTTATATCGTGGAAAAATGGCAGCGCCTCAAATGCCCATAAACAATATAGATCGAATTCGAGGCATAGATAAGAAAGTCAATGCAAGTGACCATAGTAAAAAAATCTATTTCATTTTTGGTACTTTACGGTTTTTATTGGTACATCTACATCACTAAACTATAGACAACAATTTCTGCTGTCAACTCATCAACTGTCAATAGTGTCAATTCCTCTGGCTTGCTCCGAGACAAGACGCCCGCTGCCAGTGTTGCCAGACCGTACCTTTTGGTACGATTTTACGTACTATTTTGGACCTCTGCGTACCTTTAACGTACCCTGCGGAAAACCGTACTAAAACCGTACTATTTGGCCTACACGGCGAAAATCCGTACTAAAAATCGTACTTTATAGCGTACCCGGCAAAATCATACTAAAATTATACTTTACAGCGCCAATCAAACGTATTGATCCTAGTTCATGAACCAAAAATAACTTCTTCTTCTTCTTCAGGTGCCATATTCTCTTCGGATGTCGGCTACCACAGTCCGGAACTCTTCTCTATTTGCAGTTTTTCTGCCCAGTAAGGCAGCGTCAATTCCCGTCCAACTCCTCAGATTATCCATCCAGGTTGTTTTCCTTCTCCCTCTGCCTCTTTTACCCTCAATTTTACCCTCTATGATCCTCTTGATTATACTATATTTGTCATGTCTGTATATATGTCCAAAGTAAGCGGTTTTCCTCTTCATTATTGTGAGAACCAACTCTCGTTTCTTGTTCATTCTCTGTAAAACTTCTAGGTTAGTTACTTTATCTCGCCAAGATATCTTGAGCATACGTCTGTATAGCCACATTTCAAAAGCATCAAGTTTGTTGAGCATGGTTTTAGAGAGAGTCCAAGCCTCCGATCCATATAAAAGTACTGATAACGGTTTTAGTACGGTTTTCCGCAGGGTACGTTAAAGGTACGCAGAGGTCAAAAATAACTAGAAATCTAAAATTAACGATCAAGAATGTCACTATAAAATATAACGGTTACACTCACGTCACTTTAGTGACTAAAGTGACGTGAGTGTAAGTTATATTTTATAGTGATAGTATGTCTCACGAAAGTTTAAATTTAATGATCTAGAATGTGCATCGTAATGAATATCGAGCGTGTTATCTAGTTAATATGTGGTCACTGTATTCAATAATAACTATTTTATACCACTATAACGTCACGTGTCAAATCAACTGTCACTAGACTGTGTCACAGAAATATAGGATCAAAGTAGCAGAAATAGTCACCCATGTGAAGTCACTAATGTGTTTCCTCTTGCGGGTTGGCCGTCACTTGCCTCCATTCACATTGGCCCGAGTTTGCCATGAGAGTATTCTAGGCATCAGCACTCGATTAATATCGTTACCAGAGGCCTACTGCGAACTTCGAAACCTCGCTATTTGCGTCTCTTTTGCTCGTATAAGCAAGTGCGATAGACAGGGAGACAACGAAATTTCGAGTATTAGACATTGCAATTTATAGGGCCCAATCTGTTGTGTACCCTGCCTCCTCCTCCCCTCCTTCAACTCCCTAAGGGCCTCTTATTACACCTCCCAACCTGACAGATTCGCGGTCTTAGAGAATTCGACCCGGATGGAGTAGCCATGTCTGTCATTTTCTATACAAAAAAAGTCTGCCGTTTTTTGCGGGGGAGGTGAACGTCAAATGTATGGCTCTTCGTACGTACCGTACAAATAGCTACGTCAGATAAACGTCCGGCCATACATGTGTATGACCACTGGTCATATGTTTTCGGCAGAGGGGAACGCCTGTCAATGGCGACTCCGGTTGATTGAATTCCCTAAGTTCGTGGTAGGCCCGCTGATCGTGGTCCACAGAAGTTACCTTTAAAATTTCAATGTTTAGCTATTTCTAACGAATATGGCTATTAGAATGAGAGACAAATAGCTAAATTATAACTCTTACATCAATAAAACACCACCCTGATCTTATTTGTGGCGATTTTGTAGACTTAATAAAAATCGTACCTTTTTGGCCAAAATCGTACCTTTTTTGACACACGACCGTACTTTTAGCTGGTAGTGCTCTGGCAGCACTGCCCGCTGCCCGCTTGACAAGCGGCGCTTGTTTTTCTTTACCGGTGGAGCTAGGTGAGACACTGTTGTATCTTGTGGCTTTGTGTAGACACTAGACATTATCATATTTTCTTCATGTAGAGCGAAGGAACTTGATGAACGAATAATTTAATTTGCTAAAATCTACAATGAGTAAGTCTAAAGTGTCAGCAGAATGGAAGAAACGCGTGAAGTCCGAATATATGCGACTCCGCCAAGTGAAGGCAAGTACATTATAACCTTTGTTAAATCAAAACATTGAAATCTATCAAACGAGTTCTTTGCTGAAGAAGCTATTTAATTTCTTTAACATTTAGTGTAATAAAATGGTGATTTTAGCGTTTCAAACGAGCGGATGAAGTGAAGGTGGCATGGGCGCGAAACTTGCGTCTAATGTCGGAGGCTCTCGAGACGCGGGACTCGGAGCTAGCAGAGCTCGGACGGCGACCTTTTTGGCCGCCGCCCGCGCCGAGCCCGAGCCATGAGGGTCTCATGAAGAAGGCTGAAGTCACCTGTACTGATGGTAAGAGGTTTATTTCCATACTTCCCTGCAGTTTTTGTACCATAGTCTGGCAATTATGTACAAGTCAATCCTGTATTATTTATTTTATATCTCTTAAAAAAAATATTATCCTAAATTAATGTTAGGTATAGATGGATAAATTTTACCAACAGTAATTCCCTTATTTATGTCTACAATACATTGGGTATTTATAATGCAATAAGCTGATTACTTGTCAAACAAAATTTTAAAAGCAGTATTGTACCTTGAATTCCAGCTTCCGGTATTGTCACAACGCAACAAGTACCAATCCACATAATCAACTCCGTCAACCCGATCCCCACCATGTACACCTGGGCACCGACACAGAAGAACTTCATGGTGGAGGACGAGACAGTTCTACACAACATCCCGTACATGGGAGATGAGGTCCTGGATCAGGACGGTACTTTCATCGAGGAGCTAATAAAGAACTACGACGGGAAAGTGCATGGTACATTGGCTTACTTCATTTTTTTTATTTGTGGACAAAGTTAGACAGATTTATATGTTCATCATATAGAATTTGTTTAGAAATTGTTAACCCAACATTTACAATAAAATGTAGGTATTGTAAAATGTGCTGAAAAACATTAGGCGGGTGCACACCTGATGCACCGCCTCACGAAGAAATTGCCACACGAGGTGTGTCGGCTAGTGTTGCTGTCATTGTGCCTCGCCCGAGGCCTTACGGCGATTTCCTTTTTTACGGCAAGCCTAATGACTAAACTTTATGGCTGATTGCAGCTGTTAAAAACTAGAAATTGTTTTGTCACTGGCAGTTTTAGTATCATTTAATATAACAAGGATCAAGACTTTCATAAAAGTAAAAAAAGATCATTCTCCTTACGTTTATCCAAGGTTGGCTATTGAACCTGGTGTCCCCTTGGCAAACTAATTAAATTACATGAATTGGCATATGCGAAAGCAACTGCCATCTGACCTTCCAACCCCTCTGGGTTGGAAGGTCAAACTAGTCCTTATTGAGATTAGGTCTGGTTTTATCACAAGGAAAACACTGAAAAGTGACTGGTAAATATTAAATAATATTTCGTACATAAGTTCCGAAAAACTCAGTGGTACAAGCTGGGATTTAAAGCCGAGCCGTCTGGATTGAAAGTCCTTTTTTTCTTTCAATCTTACCACCAGGTTACCAGCGCTTGTAAAATGTCCAATAAGATATTTAACAAAATAAAAACCGTCTACTTTGTCCAAAAATTACAAACAATCATTTAATCAACACTCAATGGTGTGTGGTTCACACATGCTTCCTTTCTAGGGATTGCAGGGCATAAAAAAGTTTTGGCTATGGATGTAATTGTTAGGTTTCATAAAGGCACCTCATAGGCCTTGCACTCACACATTCATGCTTTTCAGGCATCATGTAATTCATTGAGGCATGGCCACCCCTGACGCATCGCCTCGTGAGGAAATTGCCGCGCCAGGCAGCTCGATAGACGCGCCTCGCCCGAGGCATTGCGGCTGCGTGTGCGTTTGCCTTGGCCGTGGCAGGTTCACACTAGCTGAGCTGCCTGGCGCGGCCATTTCCTCGCGAGGCGGTGCGTCAAGTGTGGACACGCCTAATGAATTTGTTTTAAGTAAATATTATTCATTTTTACCCTTTTTGGGATCTTAAATATAATGTTTATCAAAATTATCTGTAATATATAGCCTTTTAAATAGAAATCACTGGAAAGAGATGGAGGAGGCCTATGCTGAGAGGCACTTCACATTAAGAGACATTCTTTAAACTGATTAGCAATCATTTTAAACAAAAAAGAACCGACTTCACTTAGCCTCCACCTTTCCAAAAGCAAATGGTCGAGCTGCTGTAAAAAATACTCAAATCACTATAGGTGTGCCTATATATAATAGTTGAAGAGTTCCCTCGATTTCTCCAGGATCCCATCATCAGATCCTGACCTGGTTACAATGGGACCAACGGAAGTATACTCTTTCAAACAAAAAAAGAATTTTTCAAACGGTCCAGCCGTTTTTAAAAAAAAGCTAAAACAAAGATCATGACGAATTGATAACCTCATCCTTCGAAATCTTGAAGTCGGTTGAAAAGAATAATATGACACTTTTAGGCACTCTTTCAACTTTTAGTTGATTTATAAGAAAGCTCCATTGAAAAGACACATTGATTACAATTTGGCGTGCTGGCGGGCCTAGCATTGTCTTTAGCACTTGAATTAAACATAACATAATATAAATACTCTTTATTGCTCACCTCAAATTAAAGAAACAAAGTGTACACAAGTTACAAACAGAAAAGTAGAGGTAAAACTTTTTTTTACATACCACGACGGTGGCAAACTAGCATACGGCCCGCCTGATGGTAAGCAGTAGCCTATGGACGCCTGCAACTCCAGAGGTGACACATGTGCGTTGCCGACCCTTTACAAAAATATTTGCGGTCTTATCGCTAAAGAGCGATCTCTTCCAGACAAACTTGTATTTTCCTTGGTATACATTGAAATAAACGTAATTGTTTGTTGCAGGTGACAAGGAAGGCGGTTTCATCGACGACCAGCTATTTGTTGAGCTGGTACACGCACTCATGACCTACCAGACCCGCGACGAGGTCGCGGACGAACGACGAGAGGTACGACCATTTGTAGCCCTTATTGCAACGAGATAAGGTCCACCATTGTTCAGGATAACTGTCAATCAATTCTAGAAGACTGAATGTAACCATTAAATAGGATTATTTTTTAGTGAATTGGTCCGTGGTAAAGTACTTCCCCTGCTGTAACAGTCAGTTGATCAATGTAAAGCGTCTGCTAGACGGTCGCCAACAAGGCTGCCGACGGTCCAAGGTCACCCTTGTTGACGGTCAAGGTGACCTTGATTGGTGATTCACACAATTTTGCTGGAAACAACAAACCTGTTTCCAACCGACTTCAAGTTTTCGAAGGAGGAGTTTCTCAATTCGTCAGGAGGTCGTGTTTTTGCTTTTATCAACCGACTTCAAGATTTCGAAGGAGGAGGTTATCAATTCGTCGGGATCTTTGTTTTTTTTGCTATTTTTTTTTAATGTACGTTCACCCATTATTCGAAAACGGCTGGACCGATCTGGAAATTTATTCTTTTGTTGGAACGCGTATATTTCACAGTTGGTCCCATTGTAACCATGTCAGGGTCTGATGATGGGATCCTGGAGAAATCGAGGGAACTCTTCAACTATTATAGGCACACCTATAGTGATTTGAGTATTTTTTACAGCAGCTCGAGTATTTGCTGTTGGAAAGGTGGATGCTAAGTGAAGTCGGTTCTTTTTTGTTTAAAATTATTATATGTTGCAGTAAAATACTTCTATAATTGCATTAACACGTTTAATTTTGAAGACAAAGTAAAAATATTTAAGATTAGCAAAAATAGTCAATTATTTAAAATTTAGCATTTCACGTAAAAAATACAATAACGGTATCTATATAAGGATATTTCACATTCAATAACTTCCCTAGTGGTCAGAATGTAATTAAATTACAATAATAAAAATATTTAAAATTAGCACTTCACTTAAAAATGAAGACAACTGTACCTATATATGGATATAAGGATATTTCACATTCAATAACTTCCCTAGTGGTCAGAATGTAATTAAATTACAATAATAAAAATATTTAATATTAGCACTTCACTTAAAAATGAAGACAACTGTACCTATATAAGGATATTTCACATTCAATAGTTAGCAAAACTGGTAAGTAAAAATACAGACTCGGCTGGTAATAATTTGGCTGCAGGAAAATACTGGGTTAATGAGGCGGGTGATTTTTTTTTTTTTTTTTTATACCACGACGGTGGCAAACAAGCATACGGCCCGCCTGGTGGTAAGCAGTTACCGTAGCCTATGGACGCCTGCAGCCCCAGAGGATTTACATGCGCGTTGCCTACCCTTTAGGAACCTATACACTCCTTTTTTGAAGAACCTCATACTGTAGCCCACTGGGAAAACCTCGGCAGGGAGTTCATTCCACATGATATGGATGGTGACAGATGATTCGCTGGCTGAACGTAGCTTAAATTAAAGAGCCAGGTCTTTATACGCCCGTAAAACGAGGCAATTGAAAATTTTGGGAATTTAGCAAAACAACAAA
Organism: Pammene aurita; assembly: GCA_947086415.1. NCBI lineage: Eukaryota > Metazoa > Arthropoda > Insecta > Lepidoptera > Tortricidae > Pammene > Pammene aurita. The sequence goes on from OX352303.1 coordinate 9,064,389, forward strand.
AAAACTATTATGGCACAAAAATACTGGATACAAAGAAAAGGAATCGGATTTATAACGTTTTTAAAAAAATGTAAATAATATGATATTCTCGAAAGCAGGATGGCTAAAGCTGTAGTTTTTGAATTGAAAAGAGTTCGTGGGCAAGTGTCCGCTTTGATTTAGGCGGACCCAATAGCTCGCTGAACTCCTTTTCTCACTTGGAGAGCCCGCTGGATGCGGACTCTAATTGTCCGACGATGGTGGAGAAACCCGCGGAAAACGCGGCAGTTGCAGACCGTCTCGCCGGTCCGGCACCCACAAGTGCCTTCCGGAATCCTTCCGGCTCAGGCGGTCCCTCTGGTTGCCTTTTTGTCCGGCGACGTATTTGGTTTTTAAAAATTTGTATTTAATAATGTATTAGCACTTGCTATATAATGTTTGAGCGCAAAGATCTACAGAAATAGATCGCACTTCAACTCGATGCAACTAAGCAAATTACAGCAAAACTCTCAGACAAAACCAGAATATCTGTTTTTCTTTAAAAATCTCCCGTCGCTCTGACACACTCAATCAAAAATCCTCTTTTTTCTTTTTGACAATCTGGAACACCTCAAAAATTCACGTTCAAAATTAGCGCGAGTATTATCTAAATTTTATAACTGCCAGACGTATTACAAAATGCGGACTGATATAAGCGCCATCTACCTGTAATGCCGTGAATCACAATGTACGCTTTTTATATATCAACCGTGACCTAGCCTTAGACCTCCCTTAGACACAGAAGTTCAGAAGTTCTAAAGAAAGTCGACAGATGTCGTACGATACGCAGCGTCATGCTACAGCATCTCCCTACCAAACAAAGAAACAAACGAACAACAACACAAGAAAACTAACCCCAAGCAACAAAAAAAACAAAACTTAATGCTAAGGCCAAAAAAGGTACAACAAGAGAACCCTAAACGAATTCCAAAAAAACAAAACTAACCAGTTATTAACATTACCCCTAAAGACTAACCTAATAGATTAACAAGATGACAAAACGCCAACCAACGCGTCACGCGGTCCAAGACGTGACGGCCGGGATAGGACAGAAACTGCACCTGGCCACAGATCTTAATCCCTCACATCGAGTCATCAAATTATACAACCAGGCTATCATAGACCGGGAAAGATAAACGAAGATAAGCACCAACGGTAAAAAAAAGTCAAATCTGGAAAAAGGAGCAAGGAAACGCTCAAACGAAAACAAAAAAAACGATAAGAAACGAATCAAGCAAGGATTACCGATAAGGGAATGGCGGACTAAAGCGCATTTTAGAATTTTGAGAAAACTGAACGGGCCGAAAGAAGAAACTATTTCAAGATATCTTTAATATGATAGGTACCGACGTGCTCGGAATCGGTATCAGCCAGTACATATACCTGTGGAGACACCCGTCTAACCACACGGCACCGAACGAAACGTGGAGCGAACTTACCGCCTCGAAAAGGATCAGCGGATCCACGCTGGAAATTCCGGCGCCAAACGATTTGGTCACCAACGATTCTTGGCGAAGAACGGTTCGTGTTGAACTTGGCGGCGTTGCGATGAAAAGCTAAAGCCATCGAATCAGAAACTTTATCGTACACCTCACGAAGCGTCTGAAGATTCGAAGCGCGTTCCATCCTGCTGAGTCCCACATCTTGGTCCACAACCTGATTCTCAACACGTTCACGAATCATTGACAACTCGCGGCCGTACATCAAAAAATTCGGTGTATAAGCAGTAGCCAAATTTATACAAGAGTTTAAATAAAGAGCGACCCGATGTAAATGACCCGACCAACTGCGTTGGTCATTTTCAACTAAAATGCTCAAAGTAGTAATCACGACCTGGTTATATCTCTCCACAACATTCGCTTGTGGCGAATAATATGGGGTATAACACGGACCTGGAATATTATAGCTCGCCAGGAAATCCAGAAATTGACGACTATGAAAAACTGTAGCGTTGTCACAGAGAATGTTAGTAGGAACACCGTACCGCAAAATAACCTCCGACTCTAATGCCATCGATATTGACCTCGCATTCACCAACTTCAAAGGGACCAACCAAACAAATTTGGTAAAAACGTCAACCAAAGTCAAAATATAACGACAACCATTACGGCTAACCGGTAAAGGACCAATTAAGTCAATGGAAAGAAGATCCATTGGAGCCGCAACACGACGAGGAAATAAGCGAAGTCCACGAGGTTGTGAATTTGCAATTTTATAAGACTTGCAAATCTGACATTCGGAAAGGAACCTTGTAACATCACGGTACATATTCGGCCAATAGTATAAGTCACGAGCTTTTAAATACGTTTTCATAACACCAGGATGAACGTTGGGAAATCCATTATGAATTTCAGCAACCGCCTCTCTAGTCCTTGAAGCAGGAAGAACTATACGCCATGGATAAGGTGCTAAAGGGTTTTCGATAGATACCCTGCGCATTAAGACACCATCCCGAAGAGCAAATGCAGTAAACATTTGAGGATTGTCCAAAACTCCCTGGTAAATTCGTTCATACCAAGGATCTCCAGAAGGTTCCATGCCACGCGCGAATGAGATAAGCCCAACTTGAGCGCGGGACAAGGCGTCAGGAACAACATTAAGGACACCTTTTTTATGTTCAATCTCAAAATTATATTGGGAAATCAAAGTTGCCCAACGAGCCAAGCGTCCGGTAGGATTATCAAGGATGATCAACCATTTAAGAGCAATATGGTCAGTAATGATCTTAAACCTCATTCCATCGAGATACCCGCGGAAATGCTTTATGGAATCAACAACGGCGAGAAGCTCATGTTCGGTTGTCCCGTATCCACGTTCAGCTTTAGTGAATAAACGAGAATAATAAGCAATTGGATGTTCAACGCCGTCAAACTCTTGAGCTAGGACCGAGTCTAAGCCAACCTGGCTAGCGTCACATTGAAGGATAAAAGGTTTCGAGAAATCCGGGCAAGCCATCAACGGAGCGCTCATCAAGGCATCCTTCAATTTAGAAAAAGCTTCACTAGCACTATCGTTCCAATCGATGGGATCACGTCCCTTTCTCTTACCGATAAGTGCCGTCAGAGGAGCAATAATCGAAGAAAAACCATCCACGAAACGGCGATAATACGAACACATACCAATGAAAGCACGTAGAGACTTGGCAGAAGAAGGGGTAGGGTAATCCCTAATAGCTTCTAATTTCTTCGGATCAGTTTGAAGACCACGCTCATTGACGATGTAGCCGAGATACTTCAATTCAGACTTACAAAACTCACACTTATCTAAATTAACCGTAAGACCAGCTTCTTTCAACCTATCACGAACCTTACGAATAAGCCGCATATGACTGTCAAAATCACGAGACACCAAAATCAAATCATCAACATAGCCGAAGATAAAATCCTCAGACTCAGGGGTATATTCAAAATTGACAATCATGTCAGTAAGCCTCTGCATCTCGGACGCAGCGTTGGTTAAACCAAAAGGGAGACGAACGAACTCAAAGAGGCCCCTTTGGGGTACAATAAAGCCCGTTTTCTCACAACTGGCCTTATCAGCTAAGGGGATTTGCCAAAAGGCGCTCCTAAAATCCAACGAAGTTAGATATTTGGCACCTCGTAGGTTATCAAGGATGTCCTGGACGCGCGGGAGAGGGTATGAATCCCTGATGGTAACGCTGTTCAACTTCCTACTGTCCACGCAAAACCTGACACTACATCTTTCTTGGTAACCATCACCACTGGAGAAGCCCAGGGTGATCGTGAGGGACGAATAACGCCTGACTCTAACATCTTGTCGATCTCTTCGTTGAGAATCTTGAGTTTGACTGGAGATAAGGGATAGTAACGTTGGCGGATGGGCGAACCAACAGTCTCAATCTTATGCGAAAGCCACGAAGTACAACCTAATCCAGCTTTATCAGAAGAAATCTCCTCAAACTCGTCAATAACAGATTGGAGTTTTGATTCCTGCAGTGGTGCAAGCACCGTACGAGGGTGGACATAGCGAACCTCACCTACTCGTGGGACTGCGACAGGAACATGATGTGAAGCGACGTAAAGCTTACCTGACAAACCATCACGGAATGCCTTCTTTAAAATGTCAATAAGACCAACAGCATTCCAAAACTCAATTCCTAAAATAAATGCAGTAGGAAGATTACTGCTCACTAGACAGGGGTGCAGAACGCGAATGCCACTAAAAAGAATGGGGACGTCCAAACCGCCTAGAATTTCAATAGGAGAATTGTCGGCGGAGACAACATAAGGCCGGATATCCTCGTGATATGTTATACCGAGCTCCGATAAGAGGGATATATCAATTAGTGAAACCTGAGCACCAGAGTCCAAAAGAGCTCTTACCGAAGAGCCAGCAACTAAAACATCAATAAAAAGTCTATTATCCGAGGAATTATTCATATAAACGGGCGACACCGATGGACCTCTCAGTGCGCCGCTTATTCGTTTTTTGACGGACCAGAATTACAACTAGGACAATCGCGTGTGATTGCACCAACACGCTTACACTTGAAGCACACTGCCCCTGAAACGTTAGGACAATTACGATAGTTGTGACCAGTTGCATCACACTTCATACACACTATAGAACTGGGTTGACCTACAACTTGAGCACTAATCGGTGCAATAGCCAAACGTGCTGGTCGTGAACCTTGAAAGGCTTCAAAATTTTTCGCGACTTCTAACAAACCATCAATATCCCTAACCACGTTAGTTGCAAGACAAGGATGATATCTAGGATTCATTCCATATTTAATAATGTTGAACAGGTTGTCTTCGGAAACCGGTGTACGAAGCTTTGCGTTTAGATCGCGCGCCTGAATAACAAAATCAACCACTGACTGGTTGTCCTTCTGTGATAAAGCGCGAAGTTGGCTCTCAAGCTTGAAATCGAAATCGGCTACGTCGAAGGTTTTAACGAATTCAGTCTTTAATTCCGCGTAAGTAAGACCCGGATATCTGATTGCCCTAAAAATGTTAGGCACTATCTGACAACAATTCATGGAAACGTCTGACAACATATGAAGGATTGACGTTACGCGCCGTACCTTCTTCCTCGATTCGAAAGAAAAATTCGCAAACACAAGTGTCTCCGGAAAAGTTCAAGTTCCATTTCTTAAGTGAATAATCTTTGAAAGGAAAAGGCGGGGGAAGTCCGGACATATGCATCACTTGGGGTCGTGGTTCAGAATCAAAAAACTGTTCTTCATCGTTTGCCATTGGTTCTAAAATCCTCGGATCGTACGAGTTTAAAGATGAGTGCGCATGAGGTGTCTCAGCAATTGATCCTTCATTACTTAAGTGCGACATGGCGAAAAGTCGAAAGTTGTCTTGCGTTGCAAGTTCAAACAAAAATAAAGTTAATCGGACTCAAAATTAAAATCTGAAGTTCGAGTAGATCAGTGGTCTAAACCAAGCGCTTAAGACAAAGAAAGAAAATAACACTCGAAGTCTAGATGCTAAGTTAGAGTTCGAATTAAAAAAAAAAAAAAGTTCAGTTTCTGAAAAAAAATACAAAACGCAAATCATACATTCTATGTCTGACTTACCTGCGAATTCCCTAACGTCTACGGGCTCTAACTACAGGACTCAAACTATGAAATAAGGTATTCGGGATATGTTACGGGTAATTGAGAAAAAGGCATAAGTAAAGTTCAACAGATAAATTCATTTTTTTTTTTTAACAAAAATAAAAGCAATATTTCAATATAACGGAATTCGGGTTAATGATGGGACATAAGGAGGCAGCAGGCTGAAACAAACCAAAATCAAGGTTAATAGAACCGCGACCGGTCTACGGTCACCGTCTCACAAATCCAAAAAAAAAATATTTAATTACAATTATTAAAAGTAAATCCAGAGTTCTTTACCTTATCGGGCGCCATTTTGCAGTAAAATACTTCTATAATTGCATTAACACGTTTAATTTTGAAGACAAAGTAAAAATATTTAAGATTAGCAAAAATAGTCAATTATTTAAAATTTAGCACTTCACTTAAAAAAGACAACTGTACCTATATAAGGATATTTCACATTCAATAGTTAGCAAAACTGGTAAGTAAAAATAAAGACTCGGCTGGTAATAATTTGGCTGCAGGAAAATAATGGGTTAATGAGGCGGGTGATATGGATGGTGACAGATGATTCGCTGGCTGAACGTAGCTTAAATTAAAGAGCCAGGTCTTTATACGCCCGTAAAACGAGGCAATTGGAATTTTGGGAATTTAGCAAAACAACAAAAAAACTATTATGGCACAAAAATACTGGATACAAAGAAAAGGAATCGGATTTATAACGTTTTTAAAAAAATGTAAATAATATGATATTCTCGAAAGCAGGATGGCTAAAGCTGTAGTTTTTGAATTGAAAAGAGTTCGTGGGCAAGTGTCCGCTTTGATTTAGGCGGACCCAATAGCTCGCTGAACTCCTTTTCTCACTTGGAGAGCCCGCTGGATGCGGACTCTAATTGTCCGACGATGGTGGAGAAACCCGCGGAAAACGCGGCAGTTGCAGACCGTCTCGCCGGTCCGGCACCCACAAGTGCCTTCCGGAATCCTTCCGGCTCAGGCGGTCCCTCTGGTTGCCTTTTTGTCCGGCGACGTATTTGGTTTTAAAAAATTTGTATTTAATAATGTATTAGCACTTGCTATATAATGTTTGAGCGCAAAGATCTACAGAAATAGATCGCACTTCAACTCGATGCAACTAAGCAAATTACAGCAAAACTCTCAGACAAAACCAGAATATCTGTTTTTCTTTAAAAATCTCCCGTCGCTCTGACACACTCAATCAAAAATCCTCTTTTTTCTTTTTGACAATCTGGAACACCTCAAAAATTCACGTTCAAAATTAGCGCGAGTATTATCTAAATTTTATAACTGCCAGACGTATTACAAAATGCGGACTGATATAAGCGCCATCTACCTGTAATGCCGTGAATCACAATGTACGCTTTTTATATATCAACCGTGACCTAGCCTTAGACCTCCCTTAGACACAGAAGTTCAGAAGTTCTAAAGAAAGTCGACAGATGTCGTACGATACGTAGCGTCATGCTACAATTTATGTTCACCGATTATTTAAAGATGGCTGGACTGATTTGGAAAATTCTTTGTTTGGTTTGAAAGTGTATTCTTGAAAAAATGGTCCGATTGTCATCAGGTCAGATTGAAATCGAGGGAACTGGGGGGCGATTTTTGAGATTCGAGCGCTCGAATATGACATTTATAACTCTGAATAAAACGAAGAAATGATGTTTTTAAAATAACAACAAAATAAAATCATGATTATTTTATACTATTAATTTCAAGCTTAAATAATGGCGACAAACTTTTTTGTGCGATTATATTCGAGATAAAATTCTTTGAATGAGGGTTTCCGCGGTTGAGATTTCCACTAGATGGCAGCACCGTGACGACAGGTCTTTTTGGCAGTAGCTGTCAAAATCCACCAATCAAAAAATATATGGTTAAACATGATTGGTGGATTGTGACAGCTAGACCTGTCGCCACGGTGCTGCCATCTAGTGAAAAACTCGATCGCGGAAACCCTCATTCGAGAGCTCGATTGTCATGAAATGGCCCCCTGTTCAAATATTAAAGGCACCTTAATACTACCCATAGTGATTTGAGTAATTTTTACAGTAGACGTAAAGTTTGTTCTTATTTATCTTGAAGTCAGTCTTTCGGGCATAGGGTATTTCTAAACGTTCTACAGTCAGTAGCACAAGTAGCTAAGAGGCGTGTTGATCAAAAAGATCTTGTCACTACTTTATTGTTTAGTTTAGAGAGTAAGAACGTGTTTAGGTGATTCTAAACGACTCAACCGCTACCGCTACTCCTGTTGTAGCCTGTGCAATGGGTCAGGATAATTTTCATAACAGGTTTAACAGTAAAAATTCATCTTCTCGACTATAACACTATCGACTAGTAGTCCGCCTCAAACTCAGAACTCGCGATTCGATAAGAAGCTAGGTACCAATCATCATGCAACTTCTATCGCCGCCGACTGTATTTTCACTGACTTCAAGATAATATATCTTTAATATCGTTACTCCCATTTTACGTATACGTTTGTTTCAAATCTAACAGAAAGAATTAAACAAAGAGCAAAAAGACAAAGATAAGAAGGAAGACAAGGACAAGAAAGACGCGGACAAAGAGAAAGACAAAGACAAGAAAGACGCGGACAAAGAGGGAGATGCTTTGGAGAAGCAGTTCCCCATCTACATCATCTTCCAGGCCATCTCCACGCAGTTCCCGGACAAGGGCACGCCGCAGGAGCTCCGGGAAAAGTCAGTATACCTTACTCGGCTGGAAATTGTTGCATTCCTATTCTAGGCAGTGTAGGGTTATTAAAGCAAGTGTTCAGATCTCTTAAAATGCTTTAATACTTCAAGACGCAACGCGTATGTGACACTATTCCGTTGTGGTACAAAAAAACAAATCAATCTTCCTATTTTTCTCCAAACGGACTCCGGAAACTGCAACCAAATCAGTCAATTCTCTTAAAACCTGGAAGCTCCCCAGTTCAGTTCCTTCGTCGCTCATTGCTATTAAATAAGACATGTCAGACGATAATCGATGCACCTACCGAAATGCACGCGTCCGGCCCGTGACTCCTCTGTGGTTGTGACTCCAAGACAGTTTTACGTGGAGATCCTGTCCTTTCGTTCTCGAGCTGATTCCTGGACGTGCCGTGTACTCTCCACCGGCCTCCCAGCGTAGGTACGTGCATCTGACAAAATCGAGAACAGCGCCAAAAACAGTTTACCTTCTATAATCATTAATAGTAGTTTATGTGACTGTTACGTTTTAAGGCCTAATTACGTACAGTTGCATACACTGCTTTATCTACACACATATTATAAATCCTAAATGACGTGTTCGGGAAACCATTAAAATGACCGCCATTGCACCGCCATGGCCAACTGGATTGTGCCGGCGGTCGGGGAGGGGGGCTGGATTTTTATTACGTTACCAAAATCGATGTTCCAAATTTGAAACTTACAACTTAACAATATTTGAGCATGTAATGTTAAAATTACGTTACTGCTACAGATAAAAAACCTATCATAGTAAAATCGGTTGTGGTAATGCTAGCCATTGCCTACCGTTTTTGAATACGTTTTAGAGGACTTACAATGTGAGTGTAGATAAACTGTATTGCCTAGACAATAAGGGTGTGTTTCCCGTAGGTACATCGAGCTGACGTCCCGCAGCGACCCGGACGCGCTGCCGCCGGAGTGCACGCCCAACATCGACGGGCCGCTGGCGGAGAGCGTGGCGCGCGACCAGACCATGCACTCCTTCCACACGCTCTTCTGCCGTCGCTGCTTCAAATACGACTGCTTCTTGCATCGTGAGTACATTTGTACAGGTACAGATATATCGGAGTAGCCTAGGTGGTCACAAATATCTGAACAACGCCTCTATTGTCAAGGCGATAAAGTGCATGCTCAGATATTTTTGAGTACCTTGGCCGCTCCGATATATTTGATGGCGACTGTACACCAAGCTGACATGCTTGGGACGCGATGACCAATGACATTTGTTCCTCGCTTACCATATTAGAATTTTAACAAGTTACTTACCTAGCTGAACTAACTTAATGCTTAGAAAAAAAGGAAAAATGGAAAAAAAAATTGCCTCGGGAGCGACATGAACTCGCTTTACTATAAAAAATAACTGTCAAATTTAACTACCTTCTTGCTAAATTTAATGAATATTAGAACAGGAATACGAAATATATCGTATATGGAATGATCAAACATGAATGGGTTGCCCCTAGTTGAACTTAAGACCTCACTTCGCTTGGTCGATATCACATAGTTCCATGACTCAATTATGTTCCATATGTGAAACATCCATTTTCATTATTGCTACAACATGTTCGTTTGTGGAATGCCTAGTTGGAACACTTGGAACAGAGTCTATAAATTATAATATATCGACCAACGACGATATACGCCGGTATATTTTGCTTATTTTTTCAAACTTTTTAAATAATGTTAAATAGGGTGAAAAGATTGAGATAAAAACAGATTATTAGTAAAAATTAACTTTTTTAAATATTAGTGGTTTGTGGTATTATATCATAGTATTTTTTTTTACCATTTAAGTTTATTATTTGCACCCGTACAAGTGCATTTTAGTGTGTGAGTGAATATGTTACAGGTATTTCAGGTATATATAATTTGGCATAGATATTTCAAGTGTGAACTTATAATATTACTATTATCAAGAACAGGTGGTAAAATACCTTACGTAACTAATATAAACTAACGTTTTATTGATCTATTAAATATGTTGTAACAAAATATAGTGGCGATAAGAGGCCAATTTGATTCCTAGGCCAATGTAGAACCTTGTCACAGTCACAATAGCTAGTTTGGTAGCGAATAGGTTACGTTTATACGTATCCACGGGCAACTGTAATTACGACAAGGTTCTACAGTGGCCTAGGAATCAAATTGGTTGACCGTACATCAAGCGACCAAACAAAAAAAAATTCGTCACAAAAAAAAATTGCAGAATGTGATACTGATTGTGACTATTCCCCTAAACGAACACCGCTATGTTCGTTACTCCCTGTGGGCTTTAGCCACAGACTACTCATCATTAAGCGTTTACAAGGAGCACGGGGTCACCACACATAAGCTCAATTTTATTCGTAAATTCTACGATTCGAAGAGCACATCTCAATAGTATTCTACACCATTTTGTAGTATAACAATCCAGGTTAGCCCCTATAACTTGATTTTTGTGGATATTTTGAAGTGAAAACTTCTTTAGCGGCGCTGTGCACTTTTTGTGATGGGTAAAAAATGTTAAACTCGCGTCATGTCACGTGACCGTCAGATTCGTCAGATTGAAAATTCGTAAGACGAACACGTGACCTGATCGAATAAATCTATATTAATAATTCCGTCGACGAGTAGGGTAGACCCGAATGAAATTATGCTCAAATGAAAAAGCGTAAAAAAATAAAAGTTTTGAATCGAATATATGGGAGAAATTCGGATTGTCGTTCGTATTTTGGGTTTAAAAGTGTTAATTTAATGACAAATGGCCATATTACATATTTTAGTGGTTGACAATATGGATGGTAGAAGGTAAGGATAGCAATCTCTTATGTTACAAAAGTGTCCGTCAAAAGGCGCTAAACTGATGGCGCCACAAATAGCATGAGCATCGTTTCTAGCCCGGTCAGTAGTGACCCTACCTACGAAGCAGAGGGCCCCTGGTTCGAATCCCGGTCATGGCATTATTTTTTTATATGTTTTAACGGATATTTGTTATTATGTATATTATGATTTTTGATATTAAGAAAATAAAAATCCATACATATTTACAAAATAATTATTTGCGGAGAAGAAAAACACTCTTGAATATTAATTTTATTTAGAACGTCATGTATCGATAATTAAAAAATTAAAAAAATATCATAAGTAAGCGTATTTAAGCAGCTCTTAAATATTTACATATTTAGACACTTACAATATAAAGTTCATTTCATACGCTCAACTATACCCTAGCGCCACCCGGAGAGATTTGGAACTATTGTTTACGCTTACAGCTGGACACTTTTTCGACCTTTCCCTTATATAAGATGGCGGTCCTTTACTTTATGGTTCATGGTTAACAACATGACAGCGAGGGGTGTGTTCGGAAATTGTGAACTATGTTTACGTCCGGCATATTTGACAGGTTAGTTGGTCAAAAGGAGGACGAAAGTAAATAAATTATTTTTAATTTCAAGTTTTCACTTCTGCCGGCACTCTCGAAGTGCAACCCGTGGTTTTTTTAATTCACATGAGTAATGATCAAAAATTTAATTAACTCAGATGAAATAAGCGGTCGCGCTTTCATACTAAATTAGTATGGCAGCGCTGATGTGTGGTGACCTCGAGTTGTACTTATGATCTATCTAGTGGTTGAGGTTATCTGTGGCTTTAGCACATTTCCGCGGCGGAATTCGGCGCTGTACGATTCTGCGAAGAGCTATGGAGCGCGAATCGATAACGAATGGACTGCTCTAACGCGCATATGTAACTTTGAGTTGTCTCTGTCACGCGCGGTTTCACGTTCGTTACCTTTTTCCGCGCTCATTCCGCCTTTGCGAAACAATGGCGGTACGTACAGCGCGCCGCGGTGTTGATTCCGTCGCGGAGATGTGCTAAAGCCTTATATAATGAGTTTCAATACGCCTTTTTGATATGAAAAAGTAGTCAGTATTAAGGTATCCCAGCTATCTCTATACGCTGACGTTGTGTTTCTGTTTGCGGCAGGAGGCCAGCCGGCAGGTAAGGCCGAGCTCACACGTCATGCATTCTCATCACAAAACAATCTGGCCAGCGAAAGTTGAACATCATTTCCTATAACCATTATTTCTAATATCCACATAGTACATGAACTACATATTCAGCTTACTTATAGACCATAAAACCAGTGGCTGACATTAGTGTTCAACTTTCGTATTTCGTTCAACGCTAGGCATGAGCTGAAAGCTTGTGCTTAGACGTGCATATTCAACATGTATAACCGCCTGGCCACGACTTTGCGCGACCTGCTTCGGCGGCGGCGACTAGCGGATCGCGCATAATACAAAAACAGCGCGGAAAAGAAGAGATGCCACGAACTTCCGCACCGGCGACCAAGTGCGCGGATTTACTCGAGCGACCGGCGACTGCGGGCAGCGGAGTGGCGGGCGGAACGAACAAAGACGACGCACGACTAAGTGCGGTGCGACCGGTCTTAGCGGCGGCACGGATCGGGCGGTGATTTTAAGAACAAAGTTCATTGTACTATCCGCGCGCGATGTCCATAGAGTGTTGTAACAAGTAATCAAAAGTTTCCACACTCATTCGTGTGTATTCATAAAACTTTTGGGGATGCTGTCGGTATTCTTCATACAATGTCCGGAATTCGCCCAACGTATAACGTCGTCTATTTGTCACGTGCACACCTTCTCTCATATTTAAAATGTCTCCCATGAAATAGGAGCTGCTTTCGAGGCACTGAAGGGCCACTTTCGACAAAGACATTTTGAGTCACTTGAGTACGTCCCATCCGCTCGAAGTCGCCGCAGCTACTGCGAAGTACGTGGCCTGCTCGCCGCCCCGCTCTAAGTTCCGCACCGCCGGACGCACTGCAGGTCGCTTAAGACCAAAGTCGTGGCCAAGGCGTAATATGTTTTTTTTACTATTGTTTTAAAACTTTAATCATTTATACAAATAATCATTAATTTATCGGTTTATGTATATGTTGGCATGGTTTATATACTGGGTGTCTCATTCAAATCGGTCAGTATGGGAAAGTCTGAAACTATAAGACATACGAAGATCTGTTCTGAGGAACCATGTCATCGATTTTAATAACAAGAAAATCTGCATTCATACATTTTAAAAAACATCTGTACTCCGTTCGGGAATCGAACCCGGTTGTTTTGAAAAAAAAACCTACACTATTTCTATTTAGATATCTATTGTGTAGGTCTTAAGCAGTAAATGTCTGTATGAAACATGATGTCTAAAATGAGTAAAATGCATTGTTTCCACATACTTTAATTTATTTTAGTAGGTGTTCGAAGTGACCACCGCCTTTTTTAGGGTTCCGTAGTCAACTAGGAACCCTTATAGTTTCGCCATGTCTGCCCGTCCGTCCGTCCGTCCGTCCGTCCGCGGATAATCTCAGTGACCGTTAGCACTAGAAAGCTGAAATTTGGTACTAATATGTATATCAATCACGCCGACAAAGTGGTAAAATAAAAAGTGGAAATTTTTTTTTTATTAGGGTACCTCCCCTATACGTAAAGTGGGGAGTGATTTTTTTTTTCATTTCAACCCTAACGTGTGATATATTGTTGGATAGGTATTTAAAAATGAATAGGGGTTTACTAAAATCATTTTTCGATAATGTAAATATTTTCGGAAATAATCGCTCCAGAAGTAAAAAAATATGCGTCCCCCCCCCCTCTAACTTTTGAACCATAAGTTTTAAAAATATGAAAAAAATCTCAAAAGTAGAACTTCATAAAAACTTTCTAGGAAAATTATTTTGAACTTGATAGGATGAATAGTTTTTGAAAAAAAAAATCAAAATAATTTCTGTACTAAGTTTGTAATTTAACCGTATAAGCAGGTGTTTATTGTAACTGTAATTTGTACAAAATTACAATGAAATGACGTGCTTTCAAATAAAGTAAAAACGGTGAAAATCGGTTCACGCAATAAAGAATTATTCCATAAAAATCATCTTCCGTACTTTAAGCTCGCGCGCAATAGTTTACTTAATTTGCCGATATATGTCGCTGTACGTGGAACTCTCATATCATATCCTACATGTCGGTGTTATTAACTCTAAAGTGGGGACACTTACTGTGACGGACGGAAAACTACGGAACCCTACACTGAGCGTGGCCCGACACGCTCTTGGCCGGTTTTTTAATACAATATTCAACACGTTTAGGTAACGATCTTACAATTGCATTTTGTATCTTCATATAATAAAATGCATTTTATTCATTTTAGACATCATGTTTCATACAGACATTTACTGCTTAAGACCTACACAATCGATATCTAAATAGAAATAGTGTAGGTTTTTTTTTTCAAAACAACCGGGTTCGATTCCCGAACGGAGTACAGATGTTTTATAAAATGTATGAATGCAGTTTTTCTTGTTATTAAAATCGATGACATGGTTCCTCAGAACAGATCTTCGTATGTCTTATAATTTCAGACTTTCCCATACAGACCGATTTGAATGAGACATCCTGTATATTCTTTCAATCTCATATCATTTATTATTTGTATCTATTTCGATTTTGAGTTTTAGTATAATTAGCCATATGCATGTTGTATCTATGAACAAAATATTATGTTAACTGAATTAGGCTTCTATTAATTGTATTATTGTAGTTTAAATTTAAAATCAAAGAATAACCCTCATATTTTTATTATTATTTCAAGTTTTAAATAAAAATAATACAATGTACAATAAATATTATTGGATGACAAATATACTAATATGTATGTATAAATATTAATGGTTAACGTCGCTTGCACATCTTCGTAACGCAAACGACACCGCAGTACCACGCTACACATTTCGTCGCGAAACCCGGGGGCTTAGCCAACGTGGCAATCGTTAACGCTCCGTGACGTCGTAGTCATCTCTATCTATCACTCTTCCATATTAGTGCGACAGTGACAGTTGGTTTCGTTCGCTACGAAGCGTTAACGACAGCAGATCGACAGCGAATCCAGAGCGGTAACGAAACCGCGGATTCGCTTATGATTCGCGGCGAATCGTGTAGCGCGGTATAGTGGTAATTTAATAAGATGTCGGAATCTTACTAAGGAATTCTACCGACAATATACCGACATCTTAAAAAAATCGTACTATACCGCGGTGTCGATTTCGCAGCATAGATGTGCAAAAGGCGTTACTGGCGTTAGTTATCCAATAATAATCGTTATTAGGACATCTGACTCTACTTACACTAACAAGAATTAGCATTCCATCATCTTATATTTTGTAATTGATATTATTTTTAGATCAACTCCTTCCATAGTACAGTTGACTACAAAGAGATGAATCCACTTTTTCACCTTATTGCATTGTAATAAAGTCCAAAAGTGGATACATATTTTTGTAGTCGACTGTACCATCATCAACACTGTTAACTGCCCATCGGTGGACCTTATGCCTTTTGTAGTAAGGTCCACCGATGTACAGTTAAGAGTGTTGCTGTTTGTACCTACACCTAATAAAATCCCATAGTACCCCAACGAGAGGGGGCTAGGGGAGTGAACTCTTCAAACAAAATGTGCGGTCAGAAAGAGAACATCTAGGTAGGGAGTGGTTTCTCACTCGTACTCAATATAACATTAACATATTAACATAGCAACATTTTGATATTAATAATGGGCGGCTGACGGATGCAAATTACGTCAAAATAATATCGAACGATATCCGTAGTATAGATATGACTACAATTGATTTTATAAAAAGAGACCATCATTGCAAAAAAAATAATTTTATTGTTGTAGTAAAATCATATTTTTTTCTATATTACGTATTTTCAGTCCAAACCTTTAAAGTTTACTATCCACTGTATATAGGGACTATTACCTCTCTACAGGGCCGGATTAAGGATTTCGGGGCCCCTAGGCAGTGCAATTCATGGGCCCCTTTGTAGCAAAAAAATCGAACAGTGTATGTATATGTATTAACATTTCTGACTTTTTAGGGTTTTCTGATTAACCCTTTCAGTTTCGCCATGTCCGTCTGTCTGTCTGTTCGCGTCCTTGCTCAGTGGTGGATAGTACTAGGAAACTGAAATTTTATATGAGTATGTGTTTTTAATTACGCCGACAAAGTAGTAAAACAAAATCCAAAGAAATATTAGTTTTTTGGATACTTCCCCTATACATGAAGTGACGGTAAATTTTTAATTTTTTTAAGTGAGGCCTGATAAGTATATTTAATAAAATTGGTTGAGCCCAGTAAAAGGACCTATATGCCGCATAGTAAAATGACGTAAGTGCTGAAAAATATCCCTTAATAAATGAACTTTTGAATGGATGTATTATAACAGGCCGACACCTATGAAACCCGGTTCGGTTTTTAGGATATCGTAGTCAACGTAGTGCTCATAGATTCATCATGTCCTTCTGCCTGTTCGCAGCTTTGCTCAGCGCTTGATAGGCCATTAAAAATATTGAAGTATTTGAAAGTATTGAAACGTATGTATTATCGCAAAAATATATCTTAGTAAAAAAATTTTTTGATACAAAATCGTTCATAATTTATCTTGAAGTTCGCCCTTTTTACCGATACAGATCATCTACATAGCAATTGAAAAAAATATTTTTAGTTCGGTCAGCTGGATAATTTTTCCGCAGCTTGTCAGTCGGCGGCTCGTTCTCCTTTTTTTACCGACACAATACAATATTTCAATTCCTGTTTCTCTTATACAATATTTCAATTCCTGTTTAAAATAAACATTTAGTCCCATGACATCGATAAAGAATGGTAAAACTTAACGCTGTCCCTGCTAAAGTGGACCACTTTGTTGCAAATATCACAATGTTTTCTGAAAAACCACTGCACGGAAAAAATATCAACGTAAAACATTTACTTGCCCTCTAAAAACACTCTTGTAGTTTTGTCTTTTTTTACCATTATTATTTAAATGATGCTAGAAAAACCGAAAATATCATCTCATTGTCGGTGGAAAAAGAGAACGGCCTAAACCAAGATTAATTAATATCTATTTGTAACGAAATTGAAATGCATTTTTCTTAGAAAACAGTGGTTATAAAATGGAATCAAAACTGCACACGCGCGGCATATGTATAGTCTGGCAAACCATTTCTGTTAGTAGAAACGCGCGGCAAATTCAAAATACGTACATGTGGCAACCCTTTGTGATGAGACACCGTATTTCATTACGAACATTACAATTCACATTGAATTTGTTTCTAGTGCATTTCACTCTCTCATGTTAAGCGCGAGTGAGATAGAACTCCTGCAACGTTCCCAATTAAATTTAAATTCATTTTTAAGGTATTTTTTTTTTTTTTTTTTTTATACCACGACGGTGGCAAACAAGCATACGGCCCGCCTGATGGTAAGCAGCTACCGTAACCTATGGACGCCTGCAACTCCAAAGGAGTCACATGCGCGTTGCCGACCCTTTACAAAAAGGAGGATTCACTGTGTTGACGACTAAAGGAACAAGAAGGTCCCTCATCGTCAACACACTGGGTCCTCTTTGAGCTCTTTGGCAACCTTACTCACCAGCAGGAACACAACACTATGAGTAGGGTCTAGTGCTATTTGGCTGTGGTTTTCTGTAAGGTGGAGGTATATGTCAATTGCCTCAACCAGATTATCTGTTGCAGCTGATGACAGATCAGACGAAATATATCCGTCTCCTTTTTACACACCGTAAATGTCACGTAATGAAAGGAGCGGAAATACCAACTAAAATTAAAAACATAAAATTTGATGATCATTGCTGCTTTTTTCACTGATTCTTAGTGTTGTCATACTTTTGTTCGCTGTACATTGCTACTGCGTTCGTTGGCTGGCCAGACTATATATACAATTTTTTCAATTAATATTTAACTTAAAAACATTTTCATTTTTCGCTGTGCATACTAGCCGATGAATACAAATTTCCCAATTACTGTTTCACTCTGAAATATTTTTATTTTCCGCTGTGCACACGCGGTTTGCCTAGCCGATATATACCAATTTTCTTTATAATATTAACTTGTAATGAATATGTACGAATATATAAAATCACCGCGTGATTTATTTCCCCCTTTTTCGTACATACGCTTCAATGTTGTCTAGATGTAAGCCAAAATATGTAAAAACATGTTATGACGAAGACGACTACACGGACCATACCTACGCAAGGCACGTTTAGCATATAAGTACCTCGACAGGGGACCTCTAAATAGTAAAACTTATCCGTTATATGCATATACAAATTTTCCAAATTTCATTTTCAATCTATTAAATTATTTTTTTGCACGCGGCCCGCGTGACGCGGGGCCCCCCCGCCGATGCGGGGGCCCTAGGCAGTTGCCTACTCTGCCTAAAGGCTAATCCGGCTCTGCCTCTCTACGTCTACAAACGAAAGAGGCGAGGCGAATTGATACAAGACTGTGAGTGCGAGTCCTGATTTATAAAAACCACCTAACCTAATCTAACTGCATATATTTTCATACATAAAATATTACTCAAAATTTAATAAAAGTCTTCTCCGTGTTATGTTTTCATGACCATTTTGCATCCGTCAGCCGCCCTTTAGTTATTATTGTCTAGTGGCGTCATTACTTACTTAATGAAAACGAGATGCCACTCTTTCTTTCCCTTTTTGTTCGAAGTCTTAAAGTCCGCCTTAAATGAAGGTTTGTACAAACGATGTCAAAGTTATCTCAACAATTTTGCATCTTATTACACGTCGACAGTAGCATCGCCCAAACTGTTAACTGCCCATCAATGCACCTTATGCCTTTGTAATAAGGTCCACCGATGTACAGTTAAGAGTGTTGCTGTTTGTACAGTCACGTCTGAAAATATGGATACATTTAATGTGACATAAATATGTAGCCATGACTCTATTACCAAGGCGTAAAGTCTTGAATACACATTTTTGTCACATATTTTCAGACGTGGCCGTACCCATGCTAAATAACAGTGTGATTTCAACGTATAATCGATTGCGGCAGGTTTGCAGGCGTGCCATCCGGGACCCAACCTGAACAAACGCAAGGGCCCAGACCTGAAGCCCTTTTCCGAGCCGTGCGGTTCTAGCTGCTACGTGCTGTTGGTAAGTTTCATACGTGTTACTTGAGCCACTAAAAACCCCAGACACCCCAAATGATTTTTATTATTGCTAATTAATCTAGAGTATTTATTTCTCAATCGGTTAATTATTTCGAAGGATATTCGTTTCTTTTTTTCCCTTGCAATTCTATTCAATTGTTATCTCTATATTTGTTGCGTTGTTGTCACATCTCTACATGTGTCATGTCAACCTATCAACCTATTTTGACAATTTGTATGACATGAGATAAGATGACATACTTTGACAATGAAAGACTAATTTGTCAAAGCTGCCAGCCATTATTAAATATTCAACCTCTATCTCCTAACCTTGTATGTTTTTGATTACTAAATAATGGTAAATATTATAGCTGCATTTTCCTTATTGTTACGAATTTATACTGGATATAAAATGTTCTGTTTGATTATTTAAGATAATTTTGTGCTGCAATGTATCTTTATGTATTAGGACGGCATAAGAGAGAAGCTGGCGCGAGAGAAAGCTGCTGGTGAAGAAGACAAGGGCAAGTCCAACTCGATGGACTCGCCCAACGACGCCTCCTCCGAAGACAGCAATGATAGCAACCGGTTCCCGAAGGGTAAGTCATTCCAAACATATCCCGCATGCCCCATCACTCCCATACACCCACAACACAAGCCTCATTGAGAGGGACTAGGTCGATTTGTGTACTCAAAATATGTATGTATGTCTGTAACTACTATTAGAAACGAATTATTTACCATGTATATTTATATTTAACGGCCTCCTAGCCCAGTCGGTAGTGACACTGCCTGACATAGGAGGTCCCGGGTTCGAGTCCTGGTAAGGGCATTTATTTGTGTGTTTATCACAGATATTTGTACTTGAGTTATGGTTGTTTTCTATGTATTTATCTATATCTATCTATTATATATATCGTCGCTAAGTACCCACAACACAAGCCTTATTGAGCTTACTGTGGGACTAGGTCGGTTTGTGTAAGATCGTCTTATTTTTACTTATTGTCCTATAATATAATATTTATTTTGGAGCACCCGATATGTCGTCACAGTTGCATGCGCCATCATCACGGAGTAACTGATATTATGAGTATTAGTTGTGGTCTTACACACCGCAGCAATCTACCCTCTTTCGAGCTTTTGCGTCCGTTGTCACCGCTACTACTACCCCAAGGTGCTCCAAAATACATATATACATGATAAATACCCCGTTTCTAATGGTAGTTACGACGTACATGTTAGCCTGAAATCGTATTTATATCTATACCTATTTTTAGTTCATTAACTTTATCAAACGAGCGGAGCGTAAGCGAAGTGAAGTTCTTACAGACAACGGGACTATCAGCTGGCTACCTAGACGTCTGTGCATTTCGATGACTTTTTGATTTTGAATAAGTTCCGCGATAACTTTAGTAACGTTTTTCTGATCTTTATGAAATTTGGATAGGTTGTAGCAGAGATAAGTACAATTTGAGAGTTCGTTTATGAGCAGGATCGATCAAGAGGTTATTGTGCTAGAAGGCGCGAAACTATCTTCATAAGGGTCCTGTTATATTAGTAAACTTGTTTGCAAGTAAGTTAACTCTACACTAGTAACATTAGTTTGTCCTGCAGGTGGCAACAGTGCGGCGGGCTGGAGCGGCGCGCTGGCGAAGTCCGGCGCGCCCGTGGAGCCCGCATACAACGCGCTCGGTGAGTCCACCCTAATACTCTTTCTGCTAATTCTCCCAAACCAGAAACTAACTACTACAAAATCATCTAACATTTAGAGGACACAGTTCAGATAGGAAAGCATATCAAACGTTTTGTGAAGCAATCAGATTTGGATTTTATTATTATTATTTTATTTTAATTAAACAATACGTACATTGTATGTCTCTCAAGCTGTTTTGATATGCCTTCTTATAGAACTACGCATTATTGTGTATCTTTAAGATATAATATTACTGTATTACTGTTTTGAAAAAATAAGTCCCGCCGAGTTTCTTGCCGGTCATAAATAATACTTCTCGGGTCAGAGGTGTAGGGTTAGAACCGGTGGTAGTTTTTTTTCTCTGTGTGACGTTCATGAGAGCATTGTAATGTGCCTAAATTGAAGAATAAATATCTTTTATGTTTTATCTCAATCCTTCCAACGACACACTGTCAATATCAAAGTAGGTTGGTTGAGTTTAGTAAAGGGTTCCTTTATTTATTTATCCGTCCAATTATCCCGAACTTTAGCAGTTTAACTGTTTCCTTTCCCACAAGTTTAAAACGGTCTAGCCCAGTCGGTATGACCCTGCCTACGAAGCAGGAGGTCCCGGGGTCGAATTCTGGTAAGGTCATTTATTTGTGTGTTTATCACACATATTTGTACCTGAGATGGATGTTTTCTATGTTTTTAAGTATTTATCTATATCTATTATATATATCGTCGTCTACGTAATAAAGTAGCCATATGAAAACGTAAATAAATCGTTTACTTCTAACGCTACAGATAACAAAAACAGGTTATTATATAAGAAAACATTCAAAAAATAAAATACAATGCATTTTTTTGCGGAATCCTCAGGAACTGGAGAATTGTTTTACTTTCTTTCGAACGCCTGCCATTAGTGCAGTTATTGACGTGTTAGTGAACTGACGAGCGGCTGCGTTCCATATTCTTTTGAAGTCAGCATCACCGTCCGCTACTGCACCTTTCTTGAGCAGGTATCGCTTGATGTTCGCCCAATACCTTTCTGTCGGGCGAAGTTCTGGGCAATTTGGCGGGTTCATGTTTTTCGCCACATAAATAACATTCTGATTATCTAGCAAATTTAAGGTTTTTTGAGCGTAATGAGCTGAAGCTAAATCAGGCCAAAATATAGGGGGACGTTCATGTTTCCTATATAAGGGCAGAATTCGCTTCTTAGTACACTCCTGTCGGTAGACATCTCCGTAGTAAAAAAGCTCGAACTCTTCAGCCCACATGAGCAAATAGCTTGCCATACCATGATTTTAGGGGCGAATTTTTCAAATGGACTTATGCTCTTCCGAAACATCCCGGCCAGCCACACACGTATAAAATTGAGGCCCCGGTAAAGTTCTCATGTCTTTTTTTACATATGTTTCGTCATCCATTAATATGCATCGGTCGCGGTTTTGATTGAAAAACTTGCTCAAAGTTTTAGCACGACATTTTGCTCTTTCGATCTGAGCAGGGGTCCTTTTCGGGATTTTTTGTTTCTTTCTGGTCACAAGATTATTTCTCTTCTTAGCGTTTTGTACATTTCCAACCGATGTCTTTACCTTTTTGGCGATATCTCGAACAGAGGCCGATGGATTATGGCGGAACGAGGAAGCTATTGCGGTGTCCAATTTAGGGTTCACGCAGCCTTTTTTTCGACCGCGACCTGGTAGATCGTGTAGAGTATGAAATTGCCCAAATTTACTGATCACTTTTCGCACACCGTCCTTAGATATTTTATATCGTTTTGCTAATTGTCGCATCGAGATACCCTTTTCGGTGCAATAGGCGACAATAATTAATTTACGAATATTTTCATTTATTCTCGGAATTTTGATTCTATTTACTCAATGACATCTATTTTATACTTTTTTATAACTTGATTATATATTTTTTGGAATGTCAAGTACTAGCATTCAAAAAAAAATCTATATTCCTGTGAAGACTTAGTTCTAGGTGGCTACTTTATTACGTGAACAAGCCTTAGTACCCACAACACAAGCCTTATTGAGCTTACTGTGGGACTAGGTCGGTTTGTGTAAGATTGTCCTATAATTAAGTCTTTTGTTTTGCGGTTCTGGTTGAGTGGCTTGGTTAGACTGCTTTTCGTAAGGCATACTTATATTTTATATTTAATTTTTATGTATCATCTTTTTATATTATAATCTTCAGGCCTCTAAAATTGTACCATTGTAAATTGCTGTATTCTTGTGTTGTTGTAACTGTATATGTATATATATTTATTTTGTTTAAGTGTATTGTAACTTAATATCGTTATTTATTTGTCTATTAGGATAGTGTTTTGTTTTTTCCCGCTTTTCTTCGCTGTTTTGCAACACCTACTGACTTAGTTTATTTAATACAATTCCACTACCTAAAGGTTGTCTGGGAGAAATCGCTTTTTAGCGATAAGACCGCCTGTTGTTTACCTCTATTCTGACTTTATGCATTTTCTGTACTGGTTTTCTTATTGAGGTGTTCAATAAAGAGTATTTGTATTGTATTGTTTAAAGCTAGTGTAGCTACTGTAGTGTAGCTATTAGTGATCTGAATGTAGATGTTTCCATCAGGTCTAACCGTGGGTGACATTCAATCTGAATGGACGGGCTCGGACCAGTCCCTGTTCCGAGCTCTACACAAAGTATTCGCCTGCAACTACTGCGCCATCGCGCAGGTTATGCTCTCCAAGACATGCCAACAGGTATATTACTTTCCTTTTAGTTGTATTAGTCCACGCAGTCGACACACCGTCCGGCGACGCTGTCGTTATAAACACTTTCATACATGTCTATACATTTTGATTTTTCCGCTCGAAGTGGCATTAGCGGTGGTTTCCAGCGGCGATCATATTGTATGATCTTGCATTGTATGAACCTATTTTAGAGCACATGCGTCGAGTCTGCGGCCTAAGAAACATTAACAATTAAGTCAATCAACATTTTATTGCCTGCTATGGCTACGTCCCTTGGACAGCAAAAGATTTTCCATGAAACAGTATAGGTATCCCTCAGACAACGGGGACAGAGTAAACAACATTAAACAGTTAATTCGTCCAATTAGACAAAGGTGGCTCTATGAAATTCCTTACTAATCATTATTCTTTAAAAAAGGAGTGTATACGGTAGACAACGCGGGCATGTGAATCCTCTTGAATTTACAGGCGTCCATAGGTTACGATAACTGCTTACCATCAGGCGGGTCATATGCTTGTTTTCCACCGTCGTGGTATAATTAAAAAAATTTAAGCATAATTTTGCTGACCCCTGTGCTAAGGCATTTTGCTCGCTTTAATATTCATACCCAACAGGTATACACCTATTGGATCAAAACGGGACAAGAAGAGTGCCGCGTGGAGTCCGAACTTACCCCGCCTCGCAAGAAGAAGAAGAAGCATCGTCTCTGGTCCGTGCACTGCCGCAAGATACAGCTGAAGAAGGACTCTGCTTCACACCATGTGTAAGTATACTGAATACGGGGCGAAGAGTGAAAGCGAAAGTCGACACACCTCGCAAGAAAAAAAAGCATCGTTTCTGGTCCGTGCACTGCCGCAAGATACAGCTGAAGAAGAACTCGGCTCCACACCATGTGTAAGTATACTGAATACGGGGCGAAGAGTGAAAGCGAAAGTAGACCAACCTCGCAAGAAAAAAAGTCATCTCTGGTCCGTGCACTGCTGCAAGATCTAGCTCAAAAAGGACTCTGCTTCACAACATGTGTAAGTATCCTGAATACGGGGCGAAAAGAGTGAAAGCAAAAGTCGACACACCTCGCAAGAAAAAAAGCATCGTTTCTGGTCCGTGCACTGCTGCAAGATACAGCTCAAAAAGGACTCTGCTTCACAACATGTGTAAGTATACTGAATACGGGGCGAAAAGAGTGAAAGCAAAAGTCGACACACCTCGCAAGAAAAAAAGCATCGTTTCTGGTCCGTGCACTGCTGCAAGATACAGCTCAAAAAGGACTCTGCTTCACAACATGTGTAAGTATACTGAATACGGGGCGAAAAGAGTGAAAGCAAAAGTCGACACACCTCGCAAGAAAAAAACCATCATCTCTGATCCGTGCACTGCCGCAAGATACAGCTCAAAAAGGATTCTGCTTCACACCATGTGTAAGTATACTGAATAGTGATTACGGGACGAAAAGAGTAAAGGCGTAAGTAGACCAACCTCGCAAGAAAAAAAGCATCGTCTCCGGTCCGTCCACTGCCGCAAGATACAGCTGAAAAATGACTCAGCTTCACACCGTAAGTATACTGAACACGGGGTGAATAGAGTTAAAGCGAAAGTCGCCCCGCCTCGCAAGAAGATGTCTACCATTTTTGATCTGTGCATTGCCGTGAGATGTGTGCAAGAAAGACTCTGATTCACAACATAAGACACAGTTTTTCTGGTTTCATATACAAAATAACAAATACCCTTTGTAATTATAACAACATATTTTTAATAAGTTTTAGTGTTTACGCGCGTAGTAGCCGACGCGCTGCCGTCGCGGAAGGCCGCTCGTGAGAATGATCATCGTAAATTGATCGAAACATGTCGAGCAGAAGTCGACTTAAATTACGTGAATACGCTATAAATATTTTTAATAAGTTTTTATGCGCTATAAAACAATAATAAACATGTAACAATAATCGAAATAGGTACTAAGGTTAAAACAAATATCTACTTACAACACCAATTATTTGGAACACAATCTTTGGCATTAAAATTAAGCTCCAATTTAGCTCCGACTTCCCTATTATTACCAAAAGTAAAATAAGCGAATTAGTGCGGTTAGCTCAATCAAGTGTGCCACGATAGTATCTCGCGCGAGACTCGAGATATACTATCCGTCACTTTCTTTTTAGTAAAGTTAGTTCTTCTTAAATTGTGAAACTAAAAAAAAAAGTTACACAAGACTATAATTATATACCACCTAGAGTAACAAAAAGAAGAAAGGATAATGTAGTCGTCACATAGAATTGGTTAGTCTAAATTATGAGAAACCGATAATCTACTATATCACCAACCTATATGATACATACACACACACACACATACACACACATTCTTCCACCTTGTATTATAATTATATCTGAGTGTACTTTTAACTCTTGCATTGCTATTGCTATTTTATTTAGTTTAAGCTTATACTGATGCTTTAATCAAAGATATATCCGGTTACAATAAATACACATACATAGTTAGTAGCGGAGTCTTCTGCCACAAGTATATGTAATACTTACTAGGAGGCTCTAAACATCACTCTTATAAACATTTACATCACTCTTATTACAGATTTTTGATTGTGTTGTAGATACAACTACACGCCGTGCGAGCACCCGAACCAGCCGTGCGACGCGCTGTGCCCGTGCCTGCAGTCGCAGAATTTCTGCGAGAAATTCTGCCAGTGCTCCAGCGATTGTAAGCCTCGCTTTCTCTCTTTATGTTCCACTAGCTTTTGCCCGCGGCTTCGCTCGCGTTAAATTCGGGGTAACAAACCATACAAACTTCCACCTCCATTTTAGGGAAGTTGGGGGTTAGAAAGAGACAAAAAGTAGTCTATGTCACTCTCCATCCCTTCAACTATCTCCACTTAAAAAATCACGTCAATTCGTCGCCCCGTTTTGCCGTGAAAGACGGACAAACAAACACACACACGCACTTTCCCATTTATAATATTAGTATGGATGTTTCAGCAACACACTTGATATGTTGTAACAAGTTTACGAAGTCATCTATCGTGTTAATAACATAACATTAGCCTTTACTAATGTTATGTAATTGAAATAGTAATAAAATTATGAGGGGTATTCTTTGATTTTAAATTTAAACTACTAAAATACAATCCTAATTCAGTTAATATAATATTATGTTGTAATAAGGTTTACGAAGTCATCTATCGTGTCAATAACATAACATTAGTCTTTAATAATACATTTTTTTAACTATTTCAAGTTCTAAATAGAAATCAAAGATTTCCCTACGGCCGCAGGCCGGAGTGAATTAATGACTCGAAAATTCATCCGCCTTTTTCTCATTGTTTTGACAGGTTAAGCATTGGTTAAGCATCGAAGGCAAAGACCCATTCGGCATACAGCCATAATTGAAAATTTTGTAATAGATATTTGTGCAACAAAAGAGCAAAGTTCGTTTTTGCTTCGAGTGTTAATTTTGAGTCCCGAGCAAGCGAAAGATTCTGTAATAGAATCACGAGCGTAGCTAGTGACTCTATTTTAGAATCTTGAGCGTAGTGAGTGACACAAAGGCAAGAGGTGCAAATAACTGTGGTCTCATGTTGCATATACAACTTTTCACCTCAGCAGGAAGAACATAGCAGAAAGTTTAAATGATTTTTCACTCCCACTGACTTCCACTCCATCCCGATCAATCCCACTTCACTTCCACTGTCTTGCGCTCAATTTCCGCCACTCCTACCACACTTTAACTTACTTCCGCTCCAATTCCGTCAGTTCCGCTCCACTTCCACTGACTTCCAGTCAATTTCCTCCGCTTTTATTGACTTCCATGCCAATTCCGCCAGTTCCGCTCCATTTACGCCAGTTGTCCTCCATTTCCAACCAGTCCCGCTTAACTTCCTCTCTACTTCCACTGACTTCCACTCAATTCCCGCCACTTTTAATGAGTTCCGCTCAAGTTCCTGTCCTATTCCGCCAGTTCCGTTCCACTTTCACCTAGCTCCGCTCGAGTCGTCTAGCTGACTTCCACACAATCCCCGCCACTTTTAATGAGTTCCGTTCAAGTTCTGCTCTAGATCCGCCAGTTCCGCTCCACCTCCACCTAGTCCTGTTTTACTTCCAATGACTTCCACTCCATTCCCGCCACTTTTAATGGGTTCCGCTCAAGTTCCGCTTCTATTCCCCCAGTTCCGCTCCTCTTCCACCCAGTTCCGCTACACTTCCACTGACTTCCACTCAATTCCCGCCACTTTTAATGAGTTCCGCTCAAGTTCCGCTTCTATTCCGCCAGTTCCGCTCCACTTCCACCCAGTTCCGCTCCAATTCCATTAACTTCCAGTCTATTTCCGCCACTTTTATGACTTCCACTCCAATTCCACCAGTTCCACTCTTAATCCGCCGGTTCCGCTCCATTTCAGCCAGTTTTCCTCTACTTCCGAACAGTTCCGCTTCACTCTACTTGCACTCAATTCTCGCCACTTTTACAGAATCTCGCTCCAGTTCCACTTGTCTTCCGCTCTACTTTCACTGACTCCCACTCAATTCTCGCCTCTTTTACTGACTTCCGATCCAATTTCGCCACTTATTATAAATAGCACATTTACTAAAAACTAGTGCCTGCGCCAAATCTTGTGACTAGGTTTCAGGTGTGCATCGGGGGTCTGATATTCAAATGAAAAAAAAAGCGATAGTATGACGTTTGAAAATATTACTTTCTGTCTTTTTAATGAGGACATCTCAAGGTCATTTTGTCACACGTTCGCAGCAAAATTGAATTTTGCTCACTGTTTTTGAGCACCAAAGAACCCTTGTTCGAGTTGCTGAGGTGAAAAATAGATATTTGTACAACAAGAGAAGAAAGTTCGTATTTACTTCGAGTGCTAATTTTGAGTCCTGAGCAAGCGAAAAATTCTATAATAGAATCACTCGCTTAATAGAATCACGAGCGTAGCGAGTGATTCTAATTTAGAATCTTGAGCGTAGAGAGGGACTCAAAAGCACAAGATGTAAATAACTTTATTCTCATGTTGAACACACTATTTTTCACCTCAGCAATGAGAATACATAGAAAAATACAACCTGGGTGATGCTTAATCCTTCTTTGTCACTTTTTTCACTTGTATTTATTATAATATTCTTACATTTGAGTTCAAAAACCTCAATTATAAGTTAATAACACAAAAAATAATCAAAATAAATTAAATATTTTTAAAATATCTATAGCGCCATTTTGACTTTTGTCAACTTTTTTTTATCTGCGTTCGGTAACTACTGTTTGATCACAATACGAGAGATTGTTGTAAGTAATAATATTTTTCACATGATAATCTTGTAATTTTTCCGTTTATACTTATTTGATCTTGAAATAAAGAACGTAAATTATTTTATCTACACTCATATTGTAAGTCCTCTAAAATGCGTTCAAAAACCGTAGGCAATGACCAGCATTACAACAAACGATTTCACTATGATAAGTTTCTTATCTGTGGCAGTACCGCAATTTTAACGTTTCATGCTCAATTATTGATGTGCTCTGAGTTTTGATAACATAATGTACACCTGCACGCGCCCGCGGCCGGCGACACGCGCCCGCGCGTCCGCCGGCACAATCGAGTAGGCCACGCCCGACACAATCGAGATGGCCACGGCGGTACTGTGGCGGCCATTCTATGGTTTACGAATACGGCATTTATAATAAATAATATGAGTGTAGATAAAGCAGTGTATGCAACTGTACGTAATTAGGCCTTAAAACACTCGTGTGATCTTATTATGAAATTCGCCTGCGGCTCATTTCATAAAACCACACTCATGTTTTAAGGACCCTTATTACGTAACAGTTACATAAACTACTATTAGGTGTTGTATGGTTAAACATTTCAAAATTATAATTTGTTTAAATTATATTTACAAATTAGTACTTCTGCGCATTTCGGAACGTTTCGTTCTGACTCTGTTTCAGGGGTCGAATCGAAAGTTCAGAATACGAATTAAAATTAAATAAAATTTGATTGAATGACGTTTAAAATATTTCTGTCTCTCTCTATTTACTAATGACGTGAAAAAGACAGCAAGAATAGCTTCCGAGTATTTCGAATTTGTATTAGATCTCGCGCGCGGATTGACATTGTAATTCCAAGGTCAACAAGGTCATTGTGTCTCACGCTCGCAGCAAAATTGAGTTTTGCTCACTGTTTTTAGGTATCAAAGAACCCTCGTTCCTGCTGCTGAGGTGAAAAATATATTTCAAACGGCTTTGACATTAAACTAAAGAAGAAATCAAATTATTTTAATAAATATTTTGATTTGTTTATTTTAAGTAGACACATTACTATATAAATTATAAACTTATATAGATGTCATATACAAAAGAAAAAGAGACATAAGCTGCGAATGCAGAAGACGCTTGTTCGATCCCAGCCCTGGTCACCAGAGACTTTGAAATGATTCAAATTATTATGTTTTAATCATAAACAATAAAAAATAAATGTCGAGTGTCAGTAGTTTAAAAGGGAAACTCATTCCTGGTTTGATTTTAAGCAAGTATAATACAAATTGTTAAAGTATAGGTAAAGGCAGTTGGTGGTTGGGGACAATGTTAAATTGTTTTGGCCTTTTTATAAGTGAACCTTGTATTTGTTATCCAGGCCAGAATCGGTTCCCCGGCTGCCGCTGCAAAGCGTCGTGCAACACCAAGCAGTGCCCGTGCTACCTCGGCGTGCGCGAGTGCGACCCCGACCTCTGCATCCAGTGCGGCGCCGACAGCCCCGTGTGCTGCCGCAACGTCTCCGTACAACGGTGGGTTCTACATACAGGGTGTAACAAGGCGCCGTGCAACACCAAGCAGTGCCCGTGCTACCTCGGCGTGCGCGAGTGCGACCCCGACCTCTGCATCCAGTGCGGCGCCGACAGCCCCGTGTGCTGCCGCAACGTCTCCGTACAACGGTGGGTTCTACATACAGGGTGTAACAATGCGCCGTGCAACACTAAGCAGTGCCCGTGCTACCTCGGCGTGCGCGAGTGCGACCCCGACCTCTGCATCCAGTGCGGCGCCGACAGCCCCGTGTGCTGCCGCAACGTCTCCGTACAACGGTGGGTTCTACATACAGGGTGTAACAAGGCGCCGTGCAACACCAAGCAGTGCCCGTGCTACCTCGGCGTGCGCGAGTGCGACCCCGACCTCTGCATCCAGTGCGGCGCCGACAGCCCCGTGTGCTGCCGCAACGTCTCCGTACAACGGTGGGTTCTACATACAGGGTGTAACAAGGCGCCGTGCAACACCAAGCAGTGCCCGTGCTACCTCGGCGTGCGCGAGTGCGACCCCGACCTCTGCATCCAGTGCGGCGCCGACAGCCCCGTGTGCTGCCGCAACGTCTCCGTACAACGGTGGGTTCTACATACAGGGTGTAACAAGGCGCCGTGCAACACCAAGCAGTGCCCGTGCTACCTCGGCGTGCGCGAGTGCGACCCCGACCTCTGCATCCAGTGCGGCGCCGACAGCCCCGTGTGCTGCCGCAACGTCTCCGTACAACGGTGGGTTCTACATACAGGGTGTAACAATGCGCCGTGCAACACTAAGCAGTGCCCGTGCTACCTCGGCGTGCGCGAGTGCGACCCCGACCTCTGCATCCAGTGCGGCGCCGACAGCCCCGTGTGCTGCCGCAACGTCTCCGTACAACGGTGGGTTCTACATACAGGGTGTAACAAGGCGCCGTGCAACACCAAGCAGTGCCCGTGCTACCTCGGCGTGCGCGAGTGCGACCCCGACCTCTGCATCCAGTGCGGCGCCGACAGCCCCGTGTGCTGCCGCAACGTCTCCGTACAACGGTGGGTTCTACATACAGGGTGTAACAAGGCGCCGTGCAACACCAAGCAGTGCCCGTGCTACCTCGGCGTGCGCGAGT
Source organism: Pammene aurita (assembly GCA_947086415.1). Classification (NCBI taxonomy): domain Eukaryota; kingdom Metazoa; phylum Arthropoda; class Insecta; order Lepidoptera; family Tortricidae; genus Pammene; species Pammene aurita. The sequence goes on from OX352303.1 coordinate 9,096,050, forward strand.
GCGACCCCGACCTCTGCATCCAGTGCGGCGCCGACAGCCCCGTGTGCTGCCGCAACGTCTCCGTACAACGGTGGGTTCTACATACAGGGTGTAACAAGGCGCCGTGCAACACCAAGCAGTGCCCGTGCTACCTCGGCGTGCGCGAGTGCGACCCCGACCTCTGCATCCAGTGCGGCGCCGACAGCCCCGTGTGCTGCCGCAACGTCTCCGTACAACGGTGGGTTCTACATACAGGGTGTAACAAGGCGCCGTGCAACACCAAGCAGTGCCCGTGCTACCTCGGCGTGCGCGAGTGCGACCCCGACCTCTGCATCCAGTGCGGCGCCGACAGCCCCGTGTGCTGCCGCAACGTCTCCGTACAACGGTGGGTTCTACATACAGGGTGTAACAAGGCGCCGTGCAACACCAAGCAGTGCCCGTGCTACCTCGGCGTGCGCGAGTGCGACCCCGACTTCTGCATCCAGTGCGGCGCCGACAGCCCCGTGTGCTGCCGCAACGTCTCCGTACAACGGTGGGTTCTACATACAGGGTGTAACAAGGCGCCGTGCAACACTAAGCAGTGCCCGTGCTACCTCGGCGTGCGCGAGTGCGACCCCGACCTCTGCATCCAGTGCGGCGCCGACAGCCCCGTGTGCTGCCGCAACGTCTCCGTACAACGGTGGGTTCTACATACAGGGTGTAACAAGGCGCCGTGCAACACTAAGCAGTGCCCGTGCTACCTCGGCGTGCGCGAGTGCGACCCCGACCTCTGCATCCAGTGCGGCGCCGACAGCCCCGTGTGCTGCCGCAACGTCTCCGTACAACGGTGGGTTCTACATACAGGGTGTAACAAGGCGCCGTGCAACACTAAGTAGTGCCCGTGCTACCTCGGCGTGCGCGAGTGCGTACCCCGACCTCTGCATCCAGTGCGGCGCCGACAGCCCCGTGTGCTGCCGCAACGTCTCCGTACAACGGTGGGTTCTACATACAGGGTGTAACAAGGCGCCGTGCAACACTAAGCAGTGCCCGTGCTACCTCGGCGTGCGCGAGTGCGACCCCGACCTCTGCATCCAGTGCGGCGCCGACAGCCCCGTGTGCTGCCGCAACGTCTCCGTACAACGGTGAGTTCTACATACAGGGTGTAACAAGGCGCCGTGCAACACTAAGCAGTGCCCGTGCTACCTCGGCGTGCGCGAGTGCGACCCCGACCTCTGCATCCAGTGCGGCGCCGACAGCCCCGTGTGCTGCCGCAACGTCTCCGTACAACGGTGGGTTCTACATACAGGGTGTAACAAGGCGCCGTGCAACACCAAGCAGTGCCCGTGCTACCTCGGCGTGCGCGAGTGCGAACCCGACCTCTGCATCCAGTGCGGCGCCGACAGCCCCGTGTGCTGCCGCAACGTCTCCGTACAACGGTGGGTTCTACATACAGGATGTAACAAGGCGCCGTGCAACACCAAGCAGTGCCCGTGCTACCTCGGCGTGCGCGAGTGCGACCCCGACCTCTGCATCCAGTGCGGCGCCGACAGCCCCATGTGCTGCCGCAACGTCTCCGTACAACGGTGGGTTCTACATACAGGGTGTAACAAGGCGCCGTGCAACACTAAGCATTGCCCGTGCTACCTCGGCGTGCGCGAGTGCGACCCCGACCTCTGCATCCAGTGCGGCGCCGACAGCCCCATGTGCTGCCGCAACGTCTCCGTACAACGGTGGGTTCTACATACAGGGTGTAACAAGGCGCCGTGCAACACTAAGTAGTGCCCGTGCTACCTCGGCGTGCGCGAGTGCGTACCCCGACCTCTGCATCCAGTGCGGCGCCGACAGCCCCGTGTGCTGCCGCAACGTCTCCGTACAACGGTGGGTTCTACATACAGGCTGTAACAAGGCGCTGTGCAACACCAAGCAGTGCCCGTGCTACCTCGGCGTGCGCGAGTGCGACCCCGACCTCTGCATCCAGTGCGGCGCCGACAGCCCCGTGTGCTGCCGCAACGTCTCCGTACAACGGTGGGTTCTACATACAGGGTGTAACAAGGCGCTGTGCAACACTAAGCAGTGCCCGTGCTACCTCGGCGTGCGCGAGTGCGACCCCGACCTCTGCATCCAGTGCGGCGCCGACAGCCCCGTGTGCTGCCGCAACGTCTCCGTACAACGGTGGGTTCTACATACAGGGTGTAACAAGGCGCCGTGCAACACCAAGCAGTGCCCGTGCTACCTCGGCGTGCGCGAGTGCGACCCCGACCTCTGCATCCAGTGCGGCGCCGACAGCCCCGTGTGCTGCCGCAACGTCTCCGTACAACGGTGGGTTCTACATACAGGGTGTAACAAGGCGCCGTGCAACACCAAGCAGTGCCCGTGCTACCTCGGCGTGCGCGAGTGCGACCCCGACCTCTGCATCCAGTGCGGCGCCGACAGCCCCGTGTGCTGCCGCAACGTCTCCGTACAACGGTGGGTTCTACATACAGGGTGTAACAAGGCGCCGTGCAACACCAAGCAGTGCCCGTGCTACCTCGGCGTGCGCGAGTGCGACCCCGACCTCTGCATCCAGTGCGGCGCCGACAGCCCCGTGTGCTGCCGCAACGTCTCCGTACAACGGTGGGTTCTACATACAGGGTGTAACAAAGCGCCGTGCAACACCAAGCAGTGCCCGTGCTACCTCGGCGTGCGCGAGTGCGACCCCGACCTCTGCATCCAGTGCGGCGCCGACAGCCCCGTGTGCTGCCGCAACGTCTCCGTACAACGGTGGGTTCTACATACAGGGTGTGACAAGGCGCCGTGCAACACCAAGCAGTGCCCGTGCTACCTCGGCGTGCGCGAGTGCGACCCCGACCTCTGCATCCAGTGCGGCGCCGACAGCCCCGTGTGCTGCCGCAACGTCTCCGTACAACGGTGGGTTCTACATACAGGGTGTGACAAGGCGCCGTGCAACACCAAGCAGTGCCCGTGCTACCTCGGCGTGCGCGAGTGCGACCCCGACCTCTGCATCCAGTGCGGCGCCGACAGCCCCGTGTGCTGCCGCAACGTCTCCGTACAACGGTGGGTTCTACATACAGGGTGTAACAAGGCGCCGTGCAACACCAAGCAGTGCCCGTGCTACCTCGGCGTGCGCGAGTGCGACCCCGACCTCTGCATCCAGTGCGGCGCCGACAGCCCCGTGTGCTGCCGCAACGTCTCCGTACAACGGTGGGTTCTACATACAGGGTGTAACAAAGCGCCGTGCAACACCAAGCAGTGCCCGTGCTACCTCGGCGTGCGCGAGTGCGACCCCGACCTCTGCATCCAGTGCGGCGCCGACAGCCCCGTGTGCTGCCGCAACGTCTCCGTACAACGGTGGGTTCTACATACAGGGTGTGACAAGGCGCCGTGCAACACCAAGCAGTGCCCGTGCTACCTCGGCGTGCGCGAGTGCGACCCCGACCTCTGCATCCAGTGCGGCGCCGACAGCCCCGTGTGCTGCCGCAACGTCTCCGTACAACGGTGGGTTCTACATACAGGGTGTGACAAGGCGCCGTGCAACACCAAGCAGTGCCCGTGCTACCTCGGCGTGCGCGAGTGCGACCCCGACCTCTGCATCCAGTGCGGCGCCGACAGCCCCGTGTGCTGCCGCAACGTCTCCGTACAACGGTGGGTTCTACATACAGGGTGTAACAAGGCGCCGTGCAACACCAAGCAGTGCCCGTGCTACCTCGGCGTGCGCGAGTGCGAACCCGACCTCTGCATCCAGTGCGGCGCCGACAGCCCCGTGTGCTGCCGCAACGTCTCCGTACAACGGTGGGTTCTACATACAGGATGTAACAAGGCGCCGTGCAACACCAAGCAGTGCCCGTGCTACCTCGGCGTGCGCGAGTGCGACCCCGACCTCTGCATCCAGTGCGGCGCCGACAGCCCCGTGTGCTGCCGCAACGTCTCCGTACAACGGTGGGTTCTACATACAGGGTGTAACAAGACGCCGTGCAACACCAAGCAGTGCCCGTGCTACCTCAACGTGCGCGAGTGCAACCCCGACCTCTGCATCCAGTGCGGCGCCGACAGCCCCGTGTGCTGCCGCAACGTCTCCGTACAACGGTGGGTTCTACATACAGGGTGTAACAAGGCGCCGTGCAACACTAAGCAGTGCCCGTGCTACCTCGGCGTGCGCGAGTGCGACCCCGACCTCTGCATCCAGTGCGGCGCCGACAGCCCCGTGTGCTGCCGCAACGTCTCCGTACAACGGTGGGTTCTACATACAGGGTGTAACAAGGCGCCGTGCAACACCAAGCAGTGCCCGTGCTACCTCGGCGTGCGCGAGTGCGACCCCGACCTTATGTCGTCCTCCCATCTACGATATTGGCCACCTTGTTTTCTCTTGTTGTATTTAGGGCACCACTCTATCACATGTTAGCCCATTTTTAGGGTTCCGTAGCCAAATGGCAAAAAACGGGACCCTTATGGATTCGTCATGTCTGTCTGTCTGTCCGTCCGTATGTCACAGCCATTTTACTCGGAAACTATACGACGTATCTGAATAAAATTTACACATAAGGTGTATTCTGTATGCCGCTAGTCCGCTACTTAGTTATGTATTAAAATTTGAAAAAAAAAAAAAATATTTTAAGGGGGGCGCTCCATGTAACTAAATTTCAAAAAAAATGTTTTTACCAAATATCAACATGTGACACATCAATCGATAGGTCTTTAAAAATAATATTGAGGTTTCTTTGATAATTTTGTGATTAAGTGAATATTTTTTGAAATAATCGCTTCGAAATTCGGAAAAATTGTGTAGCCCCCCCTGTAACTTTTGAACCGTAAGTCCAAAAAATATGAAAAAATTTGAGGAGATGCGCCTTATCATATACTTTCTACGAAAATTGTTTTGAACATTATCGGTTTAGCCATTTTTGAGTTATTTCCAAAAAACTTCTTCCATAGGCATTAGATACGACCTTTTGGTATTAGTTTGGTTCTTATTCCATTGAAGGTACGGAACCCTCCTATGCGTGGTCCGACACGCACTTGGCCGGTTTTTGTTTTTTAGCTCGTATAAGGTGCCCTGTCCAGTTCCATTTAAATTTTTTTATACAGTGTTTTATATCTACAACTTTTGTTTGTTTCCTTATTGTTTTGAGTCGTATCTTATCTCGGAATTTAATATTTAGCATACTTCTCTCCATACTGTGTTGACATGTTTGTAGGTGTTTAGTTTTTTGGTCTGTCAGCTCTGTAGTGTGGGACGTTAGAGTGAAACAACTTGGTTGTAGTATATGCGTATAATGGATAAAGTTACGTGCTAGGTGCTTATATATAGGGCCAATATGTGAGAGTGTGAGTGTGGCGAAGCGCTCACACTACACCTCCCTTCCTTCAATAAAAAAAATATAGATTATTATTAACTAGTAAATCTATTTTGACGTGATAACGTCTTTAAAATCGTTTTAGTCGGGTGACATGTTCAGAAACTTGTGTCACACCAAAACCTCACGAGCGCGATCGCAGGTATAACGAGAGAGAGACGGACCGATCTCCCGTCTCATCTCGAGCGCTGCCAGTCATTCCGTGAAACTTGTCACGCGGAATCCTCACGAGCGGTTAGACGTTATCACGTAAACATCTCGATCGTAAACCTACTTTACAAACAACCAATTTTTTTTAAAGAAACGAATACAGTTAAAAAAGAAAAAACAAATTTAAACAGTCTTAAAACATACACAATAAAATGGTTAAACTATTTGCCGTACGCCATATATAGTATTAGTTATAAAATTAAAGATACAAGGATTAAAAAAAATACAAACTACGGAAACTGCTAACACAATCAAACAATTTTCATTAAACTTACTACATAATAATCTATTAATTTTCTTAATTACTAATCTGCGCTCGGTCTGATGACGAAACGAAACACGAAACAAACACAAAACGATAACACAAGTTAAAATATGTAAGACTAAAACAAAAAACACATTTAAAAATAATTACAAATAGCATAATAATTGCAATATATAAAACACATTTAATAAGAATTACAAATAGCATAATAATTGCAATATATAAAACACATTTAATAAGAATTACAAATAGCATAATAATTACAATATAATTAATAAAAAACAATACCTATTTTCTTTTCGGTATTCCACATCCATTTGTTTTCTAGGTACCTAGATGTCTTTTTTTTTTCATCTTGGTATACAATTAAAATTATGTTATGTAATTTCCGTGATACAGGTATTTTAAAACCTTAAATTATGTATTTATTCATATTTTTATTTTTCTTTCATGTCATTATATATCTCTCTATTTTTCTCATTATAATTTAAACTTATTAAAATTGTGCATCTTAAGCGTGCATCTCTATTACATCAAGGATTCACAACGCTTACATAGTGGTCGACTTTATTATATGTTTTTTTTTATTTGCTCAGGATACAAGGATTTATTATTTTATTTAGTGCGCAACCATACTATTTATACTCATACAGGCAAAACTTTTAACACGTATACATAACCTTCCATGTGTCCAAGGGTCTCCACGATTGATACTCGATCGAATCATGGTCAGACGCCAAGGATTCCGTGCCTGCCTTGTATCCTGGCGTACCCTTGTTATACCTATTCGCTCAAGGCCGCCTCTCGGGCCACCGAAGACGTTATAGGTATATTTATTTAATTAGTTTCATATTACATTCATGTCCCTCTCTTCACAAAAAATACATTCAAATACGCAATCAGTTCACTCAAAAACCATGAAAACTTCAATATATAAGATTTTCAGTAACTCTCAGGTGATCAGTCTAATCGTCATTTGAAAACTTATTTATTTCAGTTTTCCCAAACTCATTGCAAATGCACTTTTCAAACATCGTACGAACTCCCAATTTATCAATCCAAAATCAAACCATTATTTCAACAACACAATCGCTTTTACAACCCCCCCCCCCCCCCCGTTTTTTTTTAATCCTTAAATTCCAACGCGAAATATTTACGTAAACTTACCATTACCTACCTGTAAAACCTGTTCCTTATTGTCGTTACCATAAACCATACATAATGTTTCATTTCAATTGTTAATCCATTCCTTGAAAAAAATGTCTAATCCATGTCAAAATATAGTCAAATCCGGCACATTTTACATATTAAAATATATTTTATATTTATTATAATTAATAATAATTTTAAATAAAACGTATTACGAACTTAAATATATGATTAAAAACATCGTGAAATATTTTTGCATTTACTATCTAAAAAAATTTGAGGTAATTATGATATGGTATTATTTGATTTCATTACGATTAAATTCTAGTGATCTATAACAGTCAGTGGCGTAGTGAGTAGTGGGGCAGCCAGGGCACGTGCCCTGGACGCAATCAAGAGGGGGGCGCAAAAAACTAAGTTTGGTAGTTAGCAAATTGAAAAATAATTCCATCCAAATCGGCAAACAAGGCGAAAAAAAGTTTTTAAAAATAATTTCATTGATTTCATTCTTATCGTACATTTCTTTCTGAATATACTGCGAATTAATGTATAATACCCACTATACCTAGGTACCTACATACAATACAATTAGCATTTGTAATCCTAAATATTTAAACGCAAAATTTTGATTCTTATTATTTAGTGAACTTATTAATTTCGTGAGTCATTACTCACGAAATTAATCGCATAAGTACCACCACCAACCACCAACTACCATTGTAGTTGAGCTTAAAAAGACACATCTATCAAACAATTAACAACATGTAGATTTACATAAGTACATACATTTTCTTAAACATCAATCAATTCTATGTCCCGTGACATTTAAATTTCAAATATCGTCAAAATCGAAAAATTAAATAATTGCTAAAATCTGAAAAAAATCTGATTATTCGTTTTTTGACAAAGTTGCGTTCGGCGCTCGAGGTCACAAATTTGGATCATTTATTGGGCCAACATAACAAACGAGTCTGCAGATCTACTAGATTTGACGCACACAATGATTGTATAAAGTTACTAGATCAATACCCAATTTATGAATGAATTCTTTGATAAATTGGGTATGCAATTATGAACCCGATTGTACCTGACGTAACTTTATAGAAGAAATAGGTATGTTTTTAGAGAATTTATGATATTTGAGGCATGAAAAAACGCGGTAAAGTACGCGGTAAACTTTTCTGTGTTGTTAGAACACATTTTGTTTATAAAATTATGCATGTTTAACTCCAATATATTTATATACGCACAAAACACAACAAATTTTAGCGAATTATTGTAGATTTCGACTTTTTTGCATTAATTTAGTCATTGTTGAACGTAACCTATTCGTGAAAGAAACACAGTGAAATATTTTTCAACAATGATTTCCATACTCTTAATTAAAATCCATCCGCGATTGTCGTGATGTCGGTGTCATGAAGTGAGTGCCGCACCGCATCGTGAAATTCATGAACACTGTGCTAGGTAGTGTGTTTTGTTATAAGTACACATTTTTACCTAAGTATCTGATATTATCAATTATTAACCGACTTTGAAAAAAGAGGACAGTTCGGGTGTATAATAACTATTTTCACCTTTTTCTGTTCTGACCCCCCTCGACCCTCGGGACTCATACAATTTCGGCTATGATTTTATGATGGGTTCCATGTAGAATTGCGAAAGCTCCTAAATGTTTAAATGCTCATTGCGTAGTGATATCGGTGCTATCTCTGCGTACCAAATTGGTGGTTGCTTCCGGAAACCGAAGAGTTCCGTTCAATCAATTTGAATATTGTTATTTTCGTTGTACTGCCATTTCGCCGAAAATTCTTTCGTCCAATTTCATTTTCCAAACAACTTATCACATAACGTTTAGTTAGCATACCAACTTTTAGCAAATTGTTTCGCATAGTTTTATTTGGCCGAGTTTTTTATTTGGGTTAGGTTAGTATGCCAAATAAAAAAATGCAATAAATAGGTATGCGAAACGATATTTTGCCGTCTGGTGCTTCTGCCAAATGAAACAATGGAAAATAGTTTGGGAAGTGATAATTTGCCATACAATACAATTTTTGGCCACATATAAGTAGTTACTAATTTTCCGCATGCGGTAGTGACCTCTAAAACTTGTTTAATAATTCTGAAAAAAATACGTCCATCATCTTTCATATGAAATAACACATGCCTCGAGAAATATAATAAAATTGATAAATATGAAAAAAACTATTTACTACTTGCGGAAAATAAGTAATTCTTCAATGAAGAGTTAAAAAAAACTTTTGTTTTTTATAGGCTAGTAAACAAATTAGCGTCTGCTTTTGCAAACAACAGTTTTTTTTTCGGTTTTACGTGGCACCAAGTGGCACCTTTTTTAAGGGAAATTAATTTCAGAAATACCTTTGGATTTCCATATGTGTGTATACAACATTTTAGCTAAATCGGTCCAGCAGCTTATGAGCAAATTGAATCTGTGACAGACGGACAGGAACCCTAAAAATCATCAGCCGACTATATTGTGGTGGAAATAGATAGGTGCTATTTAGCATTATGGCAAAATAGCATGAACGCCGTATGTTCATATGACCAGCGATGATATTTTCACCACGATACAGTCGGTTAACAATTTTTAATTTTTATAAAAGCATCTAAATTATCATCTGATAAATTTTCTATTGGGATGCGAGGACAATTGTCGAGTGATTAAATGGCTACCGTTCCTCAACCCACCAATAGAGCGGCAGCTAACCTTCAAGAGGCTTCATTATACATCGCCCTTAAGCACTTCACAAGTTCTCGCTTAGGTCGGGGACGTTATTGGTCGTGAAATTTATTCCTGGCTTATTAGTTACTAGCTTACCGCCTATTATTGGCTTATTAGTTTTAGCTTTTCTTTTAGCGTTATTGTTATTTATTACGGTCCATTACATACAGTCAATTAGTAGAATATTCAAAAAAAAAATAACAAGGGGGCGACGTTTGGATGCGTGCCCTGGGCGCCGTTTTACCTCACTACGCCCCTGATAACAGTGCAGAAAGACTATGAAATTAGAGATGAAATTACAGACTTCGCATGCCAATCCTTATACAGGGAGTAACAAAAAACCCTGGCAAATAAAAAAAGGCAGTAACCGGTATCGAATCGCGATTCCGAAAATTATTCTCGTGTTCGTAAATTATTGACTGATTGACCGACTTAGTGTAATGAGAAACATGAAATTTTTCAGCCCTTAAAAGGACTTTGCAGCCCTGAAAAGGGCTTTAAAAATGACGTTGATGTGCCTAGGTAAACCAAACTGTACCTACTTCGGTGATAATTGACTAGTTTCATTTGAATCTAATCAATTATCACGTTCACCGGCTCGTTAAGACGCAGATTATTTTCGACGTATCCGCCGCCCACTTCGATGCATTTTGTACAGCGCTTAAACAGGTCCTGGCGAACTCGCTGCAGGACGTTCGGGTCAGCCTTAACAATATCGAATGCCTCAACAATTCGCAAACGCATCTCGTCCTCCGTATTGCACTCTTGCCGAAAGACGTGCTCTTTCACTGCACCCCACAAATAAAAGTCCAAGGGGTAAGGTCGGGCGACCGCGGAGGCCAAGCAACGGGTCCCCCACGTCCAATCCAACGCTCACCAAACTGCGCGTTCAAATGGTGGCGTACAGCGAGAGCGAAGTGCGGCGGCGCTCCGTCGTGCTGAAACCACATGTCCCGTACAAATGTGAGAGGTAGATCGTCCAGTTCTTCAGCCAGCTCACCCTGTAGGAACTCCAGATAATGTGGCCCGTTCATTACTTGGTTTACAATTTGATCGCCCTAGACACATCAACATGTTAAAGTATTCCGCATTAGAATACACCATCTTTCTAACGAAACCACTAAAACACACACTGACGTCTCAACACAACGGACACTACGCACGATCACGCAGACTGACTAAAAACCTAAAAATCCTACAATTGTTAAATTCTTAGATTTACATTTTCTGTCCTTTTCTATCCGAAACACGCCGCTCACCGCCCGTGTTTTAAGCGCCGTGTACATTGATGAATTTTTTGTTCGTAGAATTCTAAGTTTTAGACTCGATTCGACTAGTTGCTCTCTCTAATTGTGTATCGCTATGGCAAAGTACAGCCTAACGCCTAACATTCCTAACCATTAAATCGACTTTGTTTATTTGTAAACAAGTCGTGCGTTACCTAGGTAATTAAGATAGTTGTAATACGCCTTGATAGTTTAATTATTTTTCTCATTAAAACCATAAGCGAAATGAAAAGGCTCTTAACAAGTCATGGTCATGTCAAGTCAAGTTAATAAGCTTAGCTATTTTTTTTAAGAAAACTACTGTTCGATTACAATCATAAACATTATTATTCTGTACAAGTTTAGAAAAACCGAAACCAATAATTTTTTTAAACAAAACAATGTGTTCATGCCTGAATCTCTGATTTGATTGAAAATAGTCCGTAAAAACCACTTCTGCAAACAAATGTAAAGTGGTCTAAAAACCGTCAGCAATTTCACCGATATTGTGCACCTAGCCTTATGCGCTGGCGGCATCGCTTTGGCGGTGAGCAACAAAGCGCTTGCGCCGCGGCCCGCGACGGGCGACGTTGTCGTTCTTTGCGTGAGCAAGATGGCGCATACAGCGCGCTCTGTGTTACAAGAAAGAGACGAAGCAAAGCGCGTGCGCCGCAGCCCGCGACGAGCGACGTTGCCGTCGCGTGAGCAAGATGGAGCATACGGCGCGCTCTGCGTTACAAGAAAGAGACGGCAGTTTCGTCAAAATCAACTGGTGATTGCGGTCGTAAAACTTCTCTCTCACACTTACACGGGCGCTGCGAGAGTAAAGGACATGTTGCCAGTTTAGTGGTTTCTCGTTAAAGCGCAAGGTATTACAAGTAGTAGTCTTGTACTCTGGTATTACAAGAGCCACGAAACTAATTTTGCACAAGTGTTTTGAATGTTTTGATTAAGTAGGGAATAGGAATTGTTAACTAATCTTTAATGTGTGGTCGAACCGTACCTACGTTTTAAAGACTTCTTTAGTTTACGATGAATAATAACAAAAAGTAGGTGAGCATTCAACAGACGATTAATCTTGATTGCTACCTACTGTCGAAGGAAGGGTTGCAAACACGTGCGGAGTTATGAACAGTCAATAAAAATAAAACTAGAGGTCCGCTTTGGGGTCTGCTGGCTCCACAACCCCTTGATTGATCCGGTTCACATTTTAATGATTAAATTTTGTGCGCCTCGGTTATCTTACCAAATTTTGTAAAGATTGGAAAAACGATATTCAAGTTATCGTCTAACAAACTATCAAAATTTAAATGCCATCGAAATGCACGGCTGTCTCAGTAGTCCCCTAAATTTGAATGTAAGAACTTCATTCGCTACCGTACTCGTTCGATTTTGGCAGAAGCGGTGGTGGTGGAAGTGGTACATACCAAGGTCACCTTAACAGAAACTGCCGTTTACAACCGAGTGCATAATAAAGTATTGATGCTATCAATTGAAACGCTCAAGGGAAGAGACGTGATGAAGGAGTAGGTATCATGATATTTTTTTTTGGATTAAGTAAAAAACCCAGAAACCCCGCTAAATCTTTCAGAAAACTGTTTTACAGACAATTACGATTTTTTTACGTTAAGCTAAACGAGTGTTAATCAAAAATACGGAATTAAAAAGGTGAGCTCTTAGACTATTTACTTAGTGCGTTGACCCATCAGCTGATCGATGTCAGAGATCGTAAACATTTTCGTGATTTTTAATGTTATTACCTACAAAATGAAAATTCTCGTAACTTTTTATTTATTGCGATTTTTTTTTCTTACTATTTTTCTCAGATTCTATTTACTGGTATCTATCTACCCTTAACGGGATCGCCAGGGTTTTTTGTTACATCCTGTATGGAGGGCATGCGCTGCCGTCAGGTGCCATATTTGTAAAGGATGAAATTATATCATGTACCTGACTACAATAACGGTTTACTTCGGGTTAATTAGTGTTTTATAGATGTATAATTTTTTTTACCTTTTGTGTCTAAATGTCCCCAGATTTCACAGTATATTTATGAACGAGAAAAATCCTCATTCATTACCATATTATACTAACAAAATAAATTTCTTAGGAATATAATAAAACATAAAAAATAGAAATCACTAAAAAATAAAATCCATGTCCAACATTCTTTAATACTTGGCACACAAAATTTCACTTCCACTTTGATGCGCGAGACCTCGTGTGTTAACCAAGGGCAGCAGAAACTGAACTTCAGGCCACGTCCTTATATCCACCGAAACGACCAACTCCCAGCAGCGACCATCAAATCACTTTTCAATTGTATTAAAATGTTTATTTATATTTCTTTTTAGTTGTAAATTTATTAACACAATTCTTGAATTGATATAATGTCAGTTTTTGTTTGCACTTTTTACTCTACTCTCTCATACTCTCCAAATATTTTTAGAGTCGACTTTGCTCCAAGGCCACTTTTTAAAGTCTTTGATACTTTAAACTTTTTACACTAAGGGCCTGTTTCACAATCTCCAGATAAACTTATCTGCCAGTTAAAATTATTGCTATCCTTTTCTCCAGTCATATAAAAGAAAAGGACAGCAAGCATTTATCTGACAGATATGCTTTAACTGGAGATTGTGAAACAGGCCATCTCAGGCATCTTTTCCTTGCTCTTGATGATGAATGCATGCAATGCATGAACTTGACGGTATTTTACAAATTTATGTGTCGTTTTCTCCGATACCGCCTTTTGAACTCGAAATGTGTATTGTTTTGTTTATTGTTAGAATGTCACATTGACAGCCGTCAAACGCCAAACGGCACGTTCAGAAACTGAAGTTTTTAAAGTGTGATGTTTGTAGCTGCATTGATTTTTCTTTTTTTTTGTAAGGCTCGAATGCTGTGTTTTTATTTTAGTGCTTTCTTTTCTTGATTTTGAAATTATAACTTGTGAACTGCAGTCGACCGGTGGGCGAAACAGGACTTAAAACTGTATTAGGTCTAGCCTGTATTATATTCATAATAGTTTTTTTATTTATATTACTTATTCTATATAGGTTTCTAATATTTTATTTATTTTTATATGTGCGATGATGGGTCTGACGATTCTTTTTACTCTGCTTGTGACTTGTCTTGTTTGTCTTCAATATCGGCCGATGAGACGAGCACGCTCGGCTCGTTGGTAGGGCGTGCATTCCAGAACCATCCAAACTACTTTAACGTATGCCATATTAACGCTCAGAGTATCCCGAGTCATTACGCAGACCTTTTAGATACTTTTTCAGATGGCAACGTACATGCCATCCTTGTTAGCGAGAGTTGGCTGAAGCCCAGTATTCCTTCGGTCTCCGTCAGTATCCCCGGCTTTGTCCTCTTGCGCAATGACCGCACTGGTAAGGGTGGAGGCGGAGTAGCCATTTATCTGCGGTCTGACATTCCGTTCAAAATCATTGACTCCTCTCCATCGTCATACTCTGGCTCTATGGAATATCTAGTTATCGAAGCCAAGATGCGTGGAGTCAGTGTTTTTGTCGGGGTGGTCTACAGTCCACCAACTGTGGATTATTTCTCTACCCTTGAAAATCTTCTCTTTACTATTGGTTCTGAATGCACACACCACGTAATCATGGGTGATTTCAATACGGATCTTTTGAAAGACCTCCCCAGATCACGGAATTTCCGATCTATCGTACAGGCCAGTGACTTCTCAATTCTGCCTCTCGCTCCCACTCACCGCAACATTGACTCGCCGGACACGTGGCTGGATGTAATGCTCACATCGTCCTCTGAGCAAGTTATAAGTTTCGGGCAGTTATTGGCTCCGGGTTTCTCACGCCATGACTTGATTTACCTCACCTTCAAGGTAAAGGCTCCTAAGAAGACACCTACAGTGGTCCGGCTTCGCAATTTTGCTCGCTTAGATGCCGAGAGCTTGAGGCTGGATGCTGCGTCTGCCGACTGGGAGCCGGTGTATGCTGCGTCGACAGTGGATGAGAAAGTCTCTGCTCTCAATAAAACTATCCTGCAGCTGTTCGATGCACATGCACCGGTACGTGAAGTCCGGCTGAGGCGGCCTCCAGCTCCATGGATCACCAGGGGGGTTCGGATGGCTATGCGAAGACGAGACAGAGCTTTCCGTAGATACAAGGGTGACCGGTGTGATGAGAGCTGGCTTAAATTTAAGGCGGCTAGAAATCGCTGTAACCAGATGGTGAGAGCTGCCAAGCGCCGATACATACATGATAGTATTTCTATTACAACTGTTGCGGGTACGTGGCAATTTTTGAAATCTTTTGGTATAGGCAAGTCAAAAGAAAATTTCGATCCATCCCCTTTCTCCTTAGATCAGCTGAATGTTCATTTTTCTAACAGCGGAACGCTAGACCCATTAGTTAAGGTTAAAACCATGTCCCATATAACTTCTCTTTCATCTCCCGATATTTGCCCTTTTATCCTTGCCCCAGTCACAATAGTAGAGATGCAAAGGACTATTAACGCTATTAAATCCAAAGCGGTTGGCCACGACGACATTGGACGAGTTATGGTCATGCTTATTGTAGAAAGTATCCTTCCTATTCTTAAACACATAATTAATTTTTCCCTTCAATCTGGGGTTTTTCCTTCTTGGCGTAAAGCTTATGTTATCCCACTACCAAAAACTGCTAACCCCAGCTCTCTCAATAATTTCAGGCCCATTTCGATACTGCCATTTTTCTCTAAGGTACTCGAGTCAGTAGTTCACAACCAGTTTTCTAAATTTATTAATTCTAATTCTCTTCTGTCGATCTACCAGTCAGGTTTCAGGGTAGGGCATAGTACCAGTACTGCGCTTTTAAAAGTCACTGAGGATATCAGGGTTGGTATGGAATCCTCAAAAGTCACGGTACTGGTCCTAATCGACTTTTCTAATGCCTTTAATGTGGTAGATCACGACCTTCTCCTCGCTACCCTCTCTTATCTTAGGGTTTCCTCGGGTGCGGCTGCATGGTTTAACTCGTATCTTTCAAACCGTGTTCAGGCGGTGCGTGTCGGCAAAAGCGTTTCTGAGTGGTGCGATCTGAATACCGGTGTACCGCAAGGTGGTATACTCTCTCCTCTTTTATTCTCGGTATTTATCAATCTCATTACAACAGGAATTAAGAGCGCTCACCATCTGTACGCAGACGATTTACAGCTGTATACCCAAGCTGAAGTAGTAGACATCAACTCCGCCATCGCAGCCATCAATGATGACCTGAATCACATCGCTGACTGGTCCAATAACTTTGGAATTTCTGTAAATACTTCCAAGTGTCAGGCCATTATTGTGGGGAGCCCGCGTCAACTCATAAAACTAGATATAGCTTCTATCACACCGATCATTTTTGATGGCGTGACAATAACACTCTCAGACCAGGTTAAGGATGTAGGTATTGTTATCGATGGGCATTTATCTTGGGATGGTCAACTGTCCAAGGTGAGTCGAAAGGTCACTGGTACTTTACGCTCTCAATATCCCCTTAAAAATTTTCTTCCGGTGTCCACCAAAAAATTATTAGTGCAGGCACTAATATTGCCACACATTGATTACGCTGATGTGTGCACTACCAATATTTCTCAAGGCTCACTAAATAGACTGGATCGCTTGCTTAATAACGGCATACGGTTTATTTTTGGTCTCCGCAAGTTTGATCACATTTCTTACTACCGCCGCCAACTTAAGTGGCTTCCGATCCGTCAGCGCAGGACTCTCAGAATTCTTTGTCTGCTCTTTTCGATACTGTTTGAGCCATCTGCTCCCAGTTACCTTAAATCTAAATTTAACTTCGTGTGCCCTCGGCCAGGCTGTGAACTACGTTCCTCCCGTTCTCTCAAACTCTTAGTTGTCCCTCACCATAGTGGTTTTCTCTCTTCTTCCTTCACTGTACAAGCTATCCGTCTCTGGAATGAGCTCCCTTTGAAGATAAGACAGGCCCCAAGCAAGTTAGCTTTCAAACGCTTACTTTATAAGCACCTGCTTGATCAGGCTTAGGAAATAGGATTTAGTCGGCATCCCTTAACGCACGTATATTGTTTATTATATTTATGTATATTATATTTATATATATTATATATTTTTATGATATATTAGTATGTATTTGTACCAATACTATATACGTATGCATATGAAGTATTAATAGTCATTAAGTAGTGGTTTAGGAATGTATATATTAATTCAGAAATTTTAAATAGTTTACAAGTGTAAAATATCCTAGTTAGTTAGATAGTTACATTTTCTCTCTGCACCCACCTTAACGCATTTCTGTTTGGCCCTATGGTTGACTGGTAGAGAATGCCTAAAGGCATTAAGTCCGCCTTTTGTACTTTTTTTTATGTGCAATAAAGTTTGAATAATAATAATAACAAAAAGTAGGTGAGCATTCAACAGACGATTAATCTTGATTGCTACCTACTGTCGAAGGAAGGGTTGCAAACACGTGCGTAGTTATGAACAGTCAATAAAAATAAAACTAGAGGTCCGCTTTGGGGTCTGCTGGCTCCACAACCCCTTGATTGATCCGGTTCACATTTTAATGATGAAATTTTGTGCGCCTCGGTTATCTTACCAAATTTTGTAAAGATTGGAAAAACGATATTCAAGTTATCGTCTAACAAACTATCAAAATTTAAATGCCATCGAAATGCACGGCTGTCTCAGTAGTCCCCTAAATTTGAATGTAAGAACTTCATTCGCTACCGTACTCGTTCGATTTTGGCAGAAGCGGTGGTGGTGGAAGTGGTACATACCAAGGTCACCTTAACAGTAACTGCCGTTTACAACCGAGTGCATAATAAAGTATTGATGCTATCAATTGAAACGCTCAAGGGAAGAGACGTGATGAAGGAGTAGGTATCTTGATTTTTTTTTTGGATTAAGTAAAAAACCCAGAAACCCCGCTAAATCTTTCAGAAAACTGTTTTACAGACAATTACGATTTTTTTACGTTAAGCTAAACGAGTGTTAATCAAAAATACGGAATTAAAAAGATGAGCTCTTAGACTATTTACTTAGTGCGTTGACCCATCAGCTGATCGATGTCAGAGATCGTAAACATTTTCGTGATTTTTAATGTTATTACCTACAAAATGAAAACTCTCATAACTTTTTATTTATTGCGATTTTTTTTCTTACTATTTTTCTCAGATTCTATTTACTGGTATCTATCTACCCTTAACGGGATCGCCAGGGTTTTTTGTTACATCCTGTATGGAGGGCATGCGCTGCCGTCAGGTGCCATATTTGTAAAGGATGAAATTATATCATGTACCTGACTACAATAACGGTTTACTTCGGGTTAATTAGTGTTTTATAGATGTATAATTTTTTTTACCTTTTGTGTCTAAATGCCCCCAGATTTCACAGTATATTTATGAATGAGAAAAATCCTCATTCATTACCATATTATACTAACAAAATAAATTTCTTAGGAATATAATAAAACATAAAAAATAGAAATCACTAAAAAATAAAATCCATGTCCAACATTCTTTAATACTTGGCACACAAAATTTCACTTCCACTTTGATGCGCGAGACCTCGTGTGTTAACCAAGGGCAGCAGAAACTGAACTTCAGGCCACGTCCTTATATCCACCGAAACGAACAACTCCCAGCAGCGACCATCAAATCACTTTTCAATTGTATTAAAATGTTTATTTATATTTCTTTTTAGTTGTAAATTTATTAACACAATTCTTGAATTGATATAATGTCAGTTTTTGTTTGCACTTTTTACTCTACTCTCTCATACTCTCCAAATATTTTTAGAGTCGACTTTGCTCCAAGGCCACTTTTTAAAGTCTTTGATACTTTAAACTTTTTACACTAAGGGCCTGTTTCACAATCTCCAGATAAACTTATCTGCCAGTTAAAATTATTGCTATCCTTTTCTCCAGTCATATAAAAGAAAAGGACAGCAAGCATTTATCTGACAGATATGCTTTAACAGGAGATTGTGAAACAGGCCATTAGTCTCAAAATTTTCCATTTCACGTTTATTTCAGTAGTCTATATATTTTTCTCATTTTCTATTTGTAAATGTTTTACTGAATTGCACCAAGGTCACTACGTACTCTGGCTGGCGCAGCGCGCCGCCAGTGCAGCACGAGGCCGCACTGGCAGGGTCGCCATGTAGTGTGGGACGTTAGAGTGAAACAACTTGGTTGTAGTATATGCGTATAATGGATAAAGTTACGTGCTAGGTGCTTATATATAGGGCCAATATGTGAGAGTGTGAGTGTGGCGAAGCGCTCACACCACAGCTCCATGTTTGGCACCCATATGTTATAGTTGTACCATAGACTAATTAACCCAAGACCCCGCATAGCCGGGCGACCCCCGCTGCCACGCTCGAAGTAATTTCACTCTATAGTAAGACACTAATTATTGAAAGTGACAGTAAACTTAGTACGTCTTCATGGCAACCATTAATGTCTGACTCTCTCTTACGCGCCACGGGACAAACGCGCGTGTTCCCCTCCCCTTCCCACTTCTTCTTTTTTGGCAGCTTAGGTTTCAAAGAAATAACGCGGTAAGCGGAGAAATAGAAATATCTTGTATATGAGTTGTACATATACTATTGGAAGAATTCTGAGTTTTTATAAGATGCGTTCACAGGCGTAAGTCGTAGACACATTCTTCTCTGACAACAATTTTAACGGCTTTTTAATTTCCAGCGGTCTCCACAAGCACCTACTCCTAGCTCCCTCCGACGTGGCCGGCTGGGGCATCTTCCTCAAAGAAGCGGCTCACAAGAACGAGTTCATCAGCGAGTACTGCGGCGAGGTGATCTCGCAGGACGAGGCGGACCGGCGAGGCAAGGTGTACGACAAGTACATGTGCTCGTTCCTCTTCAACCTCAACAATGGTGAGTTTGTGACCGCAATCAGAAACGGCCCTTTTGTTGGGACCAGTGATCTGGCTGAGATCGCAGCAGCTGTTAGTTGAGAACAGCGCAAGATCGGTTGTCGTGGATATCTTTTGGGGAGGTGAAGCAGTGGGGAGTCTGTATTGTAACCTCCTTGGTGGTAGATGATGATGATGATTATTGGTAGGAATACAGAATAAAACACATGTTTCCTCTTCGAAGTAGCAATATGTAATAATGATTAAAAGACAGGTATACATTGGTATATAGTTGATGATTAATACAGATTCCATATATGAAAGCAACTAGCCTACTTATTCTAATAAGGTATGTCTCCAGGTACATCACAAGTCAAAAATACAAAAAATACAAAATACAAAATTATTTATTTGCATGAATACGGTACAAATACAGATCTTAAAATTTAAAATAGGTCCATCATATTCAACCTGCATGCAGGTGTGCAAATAAATAGTACATGCAATGTGCTGCTGAGAGGAGAGCATCGCTTACTTACTAAATACAATATTTACAGTACTTATTCTGCCTAATTATAATTTGTCAAGTATTCCTTAATACTATAAAAACACTTTTCTTGTAACCAGTTGATCAACTTAATTTTAAACGATTTATTTTCTAATTTAATTTCGTCAGGTAAATTGTTATACAGGGTTATGCACATGTTATAACAGTTTTTTTTATAAATGTAACAGCGGCAAGGAGGACAGTTCAGTAGATTTTTGTATTGTGCCCTCGTATGTTTCGCACTTGTCTCACAACGGTATGTTAAATAGTTAGGATTCTCCTTAACAAATAGGCAGACTTCCTTTATATATAGACACCACGGGAGTGGTAATATTTTAAATTTCCTGAACAGAGGCTCGCAACTGTCCACAAACCAAGTATTTTCTAAAGCTCGGATACATCTTTTTTGTACTAGAAAGGCTCGCTCTATATCTGTTGAATTCCCCCAAAGAATTAAACCATAACCTAGCACTGACGATACGTATCCATGATACGCCAACATCGCCGCTTCTAATGAGACTGTTTGTCTCAGTCGTTTTAGAGCAAATACAAACTTGTTCAATTTCTTACAAATGTGGTCTACGTGATGTTTCCAATTCAAATGCTTGTCAATATTAAAATAAATAAATAAAATAAAATTCATTTATTTCAGACCGGTTTGATCCATAGTTTTGTTAGTTACAAGAAAAATAAATATTGCTTTACTTACACTCTATGTTAGTATTTACCTACAACTAAATTAAACTAAACTTATTTTATTTTGCCCTGCCTATCAGCACGTCTACCCAGTAGCTCGTGAGACGGCAATCAAGGCGTTCAGCCAACGTCCTTAGGAGGCTGTTGCTACTGCCGCGCACGCGTGTCAGCAGAGACGCTATTCTTTTACGCCTAATGGCATAAAAGTCATCCGTTCGCGCCTCTGCAAACATACCAGATGCACTACAGTGCTTCGGCAGCCTCAACAGCATCCTCATGACGTTATTGTACTGAACTCTTAACGTGTTATAGGCTCTCTGCGTAAATGTCGCCCACAGACTGCACGTGTAAAAAGTTTGACAATATGCTTTAAAAAGCGTTAACTTTACTTGTGTGTTACAACGTGCAAATCTGCGGGCAACCATATTGCCCCTTACAGCCATAGCCCTCCTTTCTCTTTCTAGATCCATATCATCTTTCAGATCTCCAGTTAGCACGTGCCCTAGATACTTAACACTCTTCACCACTTTGAGGGGTACCCCTCCCAGCATGAACCTAGGCACAGTCCAATCAAAATTGTACTTTTGAGCCTTAAAAATGAGTATTTCACTTTTGGTTGCATTATACCTAAGACCATGCTGCTCGGCGTAACCCTCGCATATGGTGATTAGTTTTTTTAAAGAGCTAACTGAGGGGCCCAGCAGCGCCATGTCATCCGCGTAGCTTATGTTATTGAAACATGTTCCCAAAACATGACATCCGACACGCGCGCTACTGAGTCTCCCAATCAGTTCGTCAACATATAGGTTAAACAAGGTGGGAGATGTTAGCCCACCCTGTCTAACCCCACATTGGAGCCTATATTCTTCTGAATACTCTCCATCCCATCTCACTTGATTGACCTGATTGTTATACCAGTATTTTAACAAGCCTATGCACTCTTTAGGTATTCCAGTTTTAGCCAGCTTGTCCCACAGTATTTGGTAGACAACCAGGTCAAAGGCCTTTGACAGGTCCAGGAAACACGCGAACACAGGCGTGTTCCTGTCCCTGTAATACCCAATAGCTTGCTTAAGGCACAAAATTGCAGTTTCTGTTGAGAGTCCAGGCCTGAACCCGAATTGCGCGTCGTTCAACTTTACATGTTTCTGCAGATGTGCATTAAGCAAGCCATCGAGGACTTTTGCCATAATAGTTGCAAGTGAGATGGGTCTGTAGTTCCCTAATTCAGACAAGTCACCCGTTTTATTTTTAGCAAGCGGCACCACCACAGTCCGCATAAGCTGGTTAGGGAGATAACCGTGCCTCAGACATAAGGTGTAGAACATTGCCAGAACACGCGGCACGTGTATGCCTGCGTGCCTGAGATGCTCAATACTGAGACCATCATGACCTGGAGATTTTCCCCTCTGCATGTTATTTATAATGGCCTTAACATCTTTAGCCATAAACGTCAAAGTAGTTCCTCCCATGATAGTCTCAGCACCCAGCACCTCAGGCGCAGTCGCAATCAGTGGGCTTACGGTAAAAACATTCTTAAAGTTACTAGCAATAGATTTTCTATTGCTCTCCCCGCCAACGCTCACAGGGACACTCGGCCTCGCACTAAACTTATTAGTGTTTTTCCAAAAGGATTTAAAATCCTTTTTAGACTGATTTGACGCCAGGATGTCGCTTTTTATCTGATCCTGCCTATCCTGACACCATTTCAGTCTAGACTTAAAAACCCTCCTGGTTGCACACATTTCTTGATATATGAATCCCGTAGGTGGTTTGTTTGCTCCCACCCATGCCAAGAATTTAACCCTTGCCTCCCTATGAGCGCCAGCCACATATTTATTCCAACCCACTATATGCGTACTCGGTCCGCCCCGCCTCTGTTTACTCGACTTCCTAGCCGCCGCCGTCATTGTATTGACGATATAGTTATACATATTGTCTAAAATAACTTTATGTTTGGGCTCATTACATACCTTATCCGCACAAGACGTTAACTCGGCCGGGAAATCGAGCAATTTCAGCTTCTCGTGGCAGATCGAGTGATACAGTTCCACTTGTCCGGCTTGTCTCTCGCCCCACACCACCCCCTCGTGAAGCGGCTTAGCAGAATCACATTTAATCTGGATCTTATCCATGTCACATTCGATAATAAGTGGCAGGTGATCAGACCAATACACGTCACAGTTTATATTTATATTGCACACTGTTTGCCTCGCTGCTTCTGTAACAATGCAGTGGTCCAGCCACCTGCTACATCCATGTGCTTCACTTGTATACGTATGTGCACCCGACTCAATACCTAACATGTCCAGGTCAACGCAATACCAGTTCTGAGATACACAGAAGTGCAGCAGCTCATTACAAAATAACTCGGAAGGGTGAGCATTAAAATCACCGAGTACGTAGATCGCTTCGACGTCACTATTTTCCGCACTAACCGCAGTTATTTCCGCCAAACATTCCGTAAAAACTGGTAGATTGTCCGGTAAGTTTACTGGCATATACACACTGAACACTAACGACGACCAGTTCGGCATTTCTATTTTAATTGCTGCCAAGCGCACGCTTACACATTTTACAACTGACACTTGTCTAAAAACCGATTTTCGCCACAGTATTGCTACGCCACCATGAGGGCAATATTAAATCCTAAAAATGTACAATTGTCTACTAACTCTACTTTGGTGTTACCATATTTAATGTCTAAAGATAATGTATTTTCAGCATAATTACAAAATTTCATTGCTTTTGTCTTATCTATGTTGATTTGCAATTTATTTCTTTTGAACCAGGCAACAGCGTCTGTTAAGGTTTTGTTTACATTGGCCTCAAGAAGATTTTTACTGTCTCCTTCGGTCTGCTGCCTCAGTCGGCTGATATGATGGGTGTGCCGGGTCAAGGGGATCCACTGTGAATTCTTAAGCGCGAATACACAGACGGCGTGAGCCAGGGTTTCGAACTGGTTTTCACAAAAAAAAAACCCCGAAATAACTCAATATTTCATGGTGTTAATATAGAACTCAATATTGTTTTTAGGTAATGTAGGCGTAAGTACGTAAGACGTAGTAGACGAAAGAACGAAAAAAATACCGGTATTTTAGTATAGAGCAAAACGCAAGCAATAAATTTAATCGTGGATTCTACTCCTCAAACAATAACACTTTTGTTGAACAACTTTTAAAAATAATTTTAAACAAAAAAGAACCGACTTCACTTAGCATCCACCTTTCCAAAAGGAAATGCTCAAGCTGCTGTAAAAAATACTCAAATCACTATAGGTGTGCCTATAATAGTTGAAGAGTTCCCTCGATTTCTCCAGGATCCCATCATCAGATCCTAACCTGGTTACAATGGGACCAACTGTGAAGTATACTCTTTCAAACAAAAAAAGAATTTTCCAAATCGGTCCAGCCGTCTTCGAATAATCGGTGAACATACATAAAAAAAAAAAAAAAAAAAAAATCTTTGGAACTCTTGAAGTCTCAATCTTGAAGTCGGTTGATAACTTGCTGTTTGATTTCTAGTACACTTTAAAGTTTATTTGAACACGCAAAGTATTGCGAAATTGATTATAACAACTGTAGAGTGACAAGACTGATAAGCAATGTCATTTAAACGGATTTTAACGTACATTGAAAATACTATTTGTTGTATTCCGAAAGAAGTGGACTGTGTTTTAATCTATAAAATTACGCGAAATGTACGAAAACGATAGGCTGAAGTAGGAAGGTTGCTATGAAGGTTGAAGATCGATATTGGGCTAGTGTGTCGTGTAAATAGGAGTTACCTCACAATCCGGGGCTGCGGTCGGCAGAACCGTAGGTCGTTGTTGAAGACTGGTGGCTCGAGTTGAGAGAGTATCCCGTCGCTTGCTAAAGTCTACTTCAAAACCGTTACCTCAAGTCGTCCAACTTAGACCTCGGTTTACACACGGTTGTCTTCGGCTGGCTCCGGATTACACTTCCACAACACGGGTGCAACTAAATCGCGAGAGAGTTGGCAGTGGTGCTTTTTTTAGTTATAGCGCGAAAATAGGTACTGTGTCTACGGACGACGTACGAGTAGACACACGATCGTTCGCTAACTGAACGCAAGGAGCCGTCAATTTAAATTTCTACTGTGACGTAGTGTTGCCATAGTAGGCACAACGAAATTACACCAAAAAATATAAAGGCAAAGCTAGACATTCCGCCTACCACAAAATACATTAGGATTTTGACCAAACAAGCTATAGGTGGAAGGAGGAAAAAAAAAAGAAAAAACAAAACGAAAAATTAATTAGAACTTATACTAGACACTAAATGGACAACACAATTAAGGCACGACGGGCGCCTAAATAGGTAAAGGGCACAGCTTGACTACAGGCCGCTTGTACAGTCCCGTAGCTGTGCGCACGGTGACCACACGGCAGACCCCATCGGATCCGAGATGCGTGTGGACGATACGACCTAGAGGCCACTTCATAGGACTCGACTGTTCATTAACGATGAGCACAAGTGCTCCTATCTGAACGTTCGGTCGCTTGTCATGCCATTTCATACGTTGCTGCAGCGTGTGCATGTATTCCTTTGACCATTTGGTCCAGAAGTCTTGATGCATCTTCTGCAACAACTTCCATCGTTGGACCGGGCTAACTCGGACGTCGGTCAAGTCCTCTTCTGGTACAACCGATAAGGGTTCCGCGGTCAGAAAATGACCTGGAGTCAGAACCGACAAATCATTGGGGTCGCTACTGAGAGGGGTGAGCGGCCTTGAATTGAGCAGAGCATCCACCTGAATCAGAACCGTGAGAAACTCCTCATACGTCAACCTTTGACCTCCGATGACTCGAGACAAATGAGTTTTCACAGCCTTGATTCCAGCCTCGGCGAGGCCGGAGAAGTGAGGGCTGCCCGGTGGATTGAATTCAAATTTTATTGTGTCATGAGCAGCAGCGTCCTTTACCAGGCTCTGCAGGACGTTACTCGCACCGACAAAATTTTTCCCTTGATCGGACACCAACCGACTACATCGACCACGGCGAGCGACGAAACGACGAAGTGCAGCTAGGAAAGCGTCCGAGGACAGCTCAGTGACTAGCTCGGAGTGAATAGCCTTTGTTGCGGTGCAAACGAAGACGCAAATGTAAGCCTTGTAGGTCCTATTGCCGCGCCCGCGACCAAGAGCGATATTAAAAGGCCCACCGAAATCGACGGCGGCGCTCGAGAACGCTTTCAGCTGGGTTATCCGATAGGACGGCAAGTTCCCCATGAGCGGTGCAGGAGCACTTAGTGGTCGCACACGAAAACATCTCATGCACTTTGATACGACTGCGTGGATAGCCCGCTTCGGAGACAGTATCCAGAAATGCTGTGACAACAAATTGTGGAGTGTCTGAATCCCTGGATGCATGTAACGCCTGTGGTATTCGTCGATCAAGAGGGAGGTCAGACGATCGTCGCGAGGTAGCAAAAGAGGATGCTTGATCTCGAACTCAAGAGGAGCTCGCGACAGGCGACCGCCTACCCTCAAAAGACCCGCGTCATCAAGGAACGGGGATAACTTCCTAAAGTTCTTTGGGAGAGTATTCGAGAGGTTACTCCTAATCTTCTCGATTTCCTCAGTGAAATTGCGTCGTTGCACGAAGCCCACGAGAAACATTAACGCCTGCTTTATTTCCAGAGGCGTCAAAGGCCCTTTCTTCAAACTACTAGGAGCCTTTTTGCTTCGGGAATTGTGCGCGAAGCGAAAACAATATGCCAGAACACGTTGGAGTGTTCTCAACGACGAAAACTTCTTCAACAGATCGTCCGTCCACGATTCCTGTACTCCTATTGTGAGTACTGTTAATTTTCGCTCTTCGTGCAAGTCATCCATGTCAACTGATAGCGCTGACTTCGGCCACACAGACTTATCCAACACCAACCAAGAGGGACCCTTCCACCAGCTACTGTGGTTGATCAGTTCGTCGGCCAAAAGACCTCGCGACCCACAGTCGGCTGGATTGTCGGCGGTCCTCACATGTCGCCAGCATTCAGGCGGAATTATGTCCTGAATGTGACTCACGCGGTTAGCCACGAAAGTCTTCCACTTCGAAGGGCAAGACTTTATCCACGCTAGCGCCACGCTAGAGTCAGACCACGCTAAGACCCGATCGATTACATGAACAGGTTTCAGTGCCTCAGCAACCGATGTCACCAAATCTGCAAGCAGGACCGCAGCGAGTAACTCAAGACGCGGTATAGACAACTTGCGGAGGGGCGCTACCTTCGACTTACTGCAAACTAGCTGAACGTCGCAAACTCCCATATCATCAGACGTTCGAACGTAGACCACTGCGCAGAACCCTCGCTCGGAGGCATCACAGAATCCATGTACCTCAAGTGAGGCGAAATCCCTGATCATACGGCGCGGAACAGACACGGATCTCAACGAAGGCAGCTGCGACTTGAAGGCTTGCCATTCAGCTACAAGATTATCTGGCGCATCCTCATCCCACGAGACGCCGGAAACCCAGAGCAATTGCATCAAATATTTTGCGAAAAACGTCACGGGGGAGAGGAGACCCAATGGATCGAAAATCCGAGCAATTTCCGACAAAATCGTACGTTTAGTACACCGACGCTCTTCAACAGCCACCTGGAAGGTGAAGTCATCAGTTCGGGGTGACCACGAGAGGCCGAGGATCTTCAAAGAGATGTCTCCGATAGAGTTGAACTCGCGAAAACCCTCGGAGTATAAATCAGCAGGAGGTACTCCGTCGAAGAATTCCGGACGGTTTGACGTCCACTTCCGCAAATGGAAACCACCAGAAGCTAGTATGGACGATAACTCTGACCGGAGCGTCCGAGCTTGTTCCATGGTATGAGCTCCGGAGACGACATCGTCCACATAGATGTCGCTGTCTAGGACAGCTGAACCGGAAGGATATTCCGCTGCCGATTCCCTCGCCAACTGAGCAACCGTACGTAGAGCTTGGTACGGAGCAGACGAAACGCCATAAGTCACAGTCAATAATCGGTA
This sequence comes from Pammene aurita, assembly GCA_947086415.1. NCBI lineage: Eukaryota > Metazoa > Arthropoda > Insecta > Lepidoptera > Tortricidae > Pammene > Pammene aurita. Next base: position 9,124,098 of record OX352303.1, read on the forward strand.
ATCACGGACAGGCTCGTTGACAGATGGCCGCCATAGGATCCGCTGGTATTCAGCATCTTCTGGAGACACCAAAATCTGCCGATACATCTGCTTGACGTCAGCTGTAAAAACAACACTATGCCACCGAAAACGAAGGAGCAGATGAAAGATGTTATTTTGCAACTTCTGCCCTGGCAGGAGCGCGTCATTCAACGAAATGCCTCGGCTATCCTTGGCGCTAGCGTCGAAAACAACTCTAAGAGGAGTGCTGACCGATGAGGGCCTCAACACTCCGTGGTGAGGAATATAGAAGAATTTCCCCACATCCACCTCAGGAGGGTCACATTCCTCAAGGTGGCGACAGTCTGCGTAGTCCTTCATGAAGGCTACATAGTTCTTATAAAATTCGGAGTTACTTTGTAACTTCCGCTCTAACGACGAAAATCGCTTGAGGGCAATGGCTCGAGATCCCGAAAAAGTAGGCTTGTCGGAAGAGTCGGCGAAAGGTAGAGGAACGACAAATCTACCTTCTTCTGTGCGACGGTAATTAGCGAGAAAATATTCCTCACACAGTTGATCTTCCTTCGACAGTGTGACGGTGCTCAGGGAACTAACATTTTCTAATTCCCAGAACCTCTTAATAGAGTCATCAAGCGAGAGAGTACCCACAACCAGCTGACAGCTGCTGCGGCGAAAACGAGAACGACAAACATCTGTGTCACAGTCACCCGAATCACCCATTAAGATCCATCCGAACACAGTGTTAATGGCAGTCGCTTGCCCAGGGGCTCCATGGCGCAACCCAGGACGCAACGACGAAGCGAAAATGTTGACCTTCAGGAGCAGGTCTACAGGCCCTGGAATGTGCCAGAAGGGGTCAGCCAACTCTAAGTCCCTAATATGTTGCCATGATGATGTGTCAACTTGCTCAGGGGGCTGGTCCGGGCAGATTTTTGGGAGCAAGAATGCCTCCAATGCAAGGGCAACGCTTGGATCCCCACTCCTAGGCAAAATTGTACAAGTCAAAGTCCCACCCGGCTGAGACACCGACTCACCAATACCGGTAACAGCATGTTTCCCATAATCTATATGAAGACCAAGTTTCCTAGCGCATTCCTCACTCACAAAGTTACAAGCACTAGCGCAGTCAAGCAATGCTCTTACTGGGACGAAATCACCTCGGGCATTCCTCATCAACACCTTGGCCGTCGAAAACAGAGAGGAAGCTGCAACATTATTTGCCACCATCACTACCGGGTTAGAGGTATCTACTTGCTTTTTAGAGCTATTCACATCTATAGCCAGCGGTACAGGTGCACTAGCAGTCTTAAAATGTAATAGGGAATGATGCGAGAACCTGCACTGGTCACATCGCTGCTTCGATTTGCAGGACTTCACTGAGTGGCAGCCCGACAGGCACAAAATACATAATTTATTTTCCTTGACACACTTGAATCGAGTAGCTGGGTCATAACCTAAGAAAGTTGGGCAAGAGGTGATGCCATGAGGCTCCCTACACACTACACAATTTGACCCAGCTACAACCAAAGCTACTTTTGCCTTACTGACAGGCTTACTAGTACTCACCTGGCTTACACTAGCCGCAGACCCAGAAGACCCGGCAGCATCCAAGGCTCGGTGTCTTTTCTCGATAAATTCCTGTAACTTCCCAAGCTCTGGAATTTCATCAGAGTTGTGTTCGAGCTCAAACTGTTCCTTTGTACTCCTATCCAGCTTCGACCATAGCAGTTGGACAAGCATGAAATTCTTATCTGGCAAATCAAAACCTTTTAAAATCGACAAGTTTTCGTTGAAGACACGCTGTACCCTAAGTAAGTCACTTACCCGAGATGCTTTAACGGGCTCACATTGCACAAGTTTCTCATAATAAGTTGTCGCTATCACCCTAGTCTTATTATACTGTTTGTAGAGCACATTATACGCTACCAAATAATTTTCATCGGTGACAGGATAATTCTTTATGAGATCATAAGCTTCATTTTGAACACTCGACAATAAATAGTGAAGCTTTTCTACAGGGGCTATGTCACTCCTTTTGTGCACCAAAGAGTTAAACAACTGGATGAATGTTATCCAATTCTCCACCCTAGAGTCGAACGGCTTAATTTGTAACTTTGGCAACTTGGGTAAAACCGGTAGGGCCGCAGCCGAAACGCCAAAACTTCCAGCAATATTGGACTTAGAATTAGCTTGTAACAGTTGTAACCGAGCCCTTACTGCCCTTAATTTCGCATCAAATATTGATGTGTACGAGTAAATGTCGCGGTGGTCACTACGCGGAGCGTTGCTTAGAACCTTCACTTGAGCTTCATGAAAACCCTTAGCTATTAAATCTAGTTCAGTCTCTGTGCATAGCGCTAAATCTTCATCGGGTAACATCTGCAAACATTCTATCCGCATTACCTCGTAATCCCGTGCGACTAATAGCGGATCTGCGCCGGCCCCCGAGTGCGACGACTCATCCCCATGTCCCATTTTGTGAACAAATGAAAAAAAGCACTACGACACAATGATTCACAAGAATAAAATCAAACTCTAAATTATCAATATAACCTCAAACGTAAACAAGGATAACTCACTCTTGACAGTTACAACTTGTGACAGCTATAGCAATGTTGCCAACGGTATTAAACAATAACAGACGGACGAACGATGAACGAATGATTTAAATGACAGTTAAAAGCACCACTACTCAAACAACCTTCCCACTTCTTACCCTCAACAATTTATAATAACTACCCTAAATTTATCCAAGGAAACTAACGATGACAAAACGAATTTCAACAAGTGACTATGCGAAAACAAACGACAAACCAAAGGTCACTTATCAAAATATTCGGTTCGAAAGACCAAAAATGTTGTATTCCGAAAGAAGTGGACTGTGTTTTAATCTATAAAATTACGCGAAATGTACGAAAACGATAGGCTGAAGTAGGAAGGTTGCTATGAAGGTTGAAGATCGATATTGGGCTAGTGTGTCGTGTAAATAGGAGTTACCTCACAATCCGGGGCTGCGGTCGGCAGAACCGTAGGTCGTTGTTGAAGACTGGTGGCTCGAGTTGAGAGAGTATCCCGTCGCTTGCTAAAGTCTACTTCAAAACCGTTACCTCAAGTCGTCCAACTTAGACCTCGGTTTACACACGGTTGTCTTCGGCTGGCTCCGGATTACACTTCCACAACACGGGTGCAACTAAATCGCGAGAGAGTTGGCAGTGGTGCTTTTTTTAGTTATAGCGCGAAAATAGGTACTGTGTCTACGGACGACGTACGAGTAGACACACGATCGTTCGCTAACTGAACGCAAGGAGCCGTCAATTTAAATTTCTACTGTGACGTAGTGTTGCCATAGTAGGCACAACGAAATTACACCAAAAAATATAAAGGCAAAGCTAGACACTATTTATAGTTCAAAATCTCTAAGAATGAACTTTTGACACTTCCGTATTGACGTAATTAGTGATGGGGTTAAGACGTATCGTTTGTCAAAAGCGATTATTTATGAATTGTTCGAATCGATTTTACTTCAACCGATTTTTTCTTGTTATATATTTAGTATGACAAATCTTCTCAAATGATAACAATAAGAATAAGAGAATAAGAGTAATCTTTATTGACTTAATTCTGATACTTATGTATTAGGTTTGAAACAGTTTCACCGGAACTGATCAGCCTCTGTCTCCCGAACTAGGTGGATGCCTGTGACTCGGAAGTCAGTGATTCCACCGATATATAGTAAAATTTGATTATAAATGCAATGACATCATTGTGAGTATTATTTAATAGACCTGTGATAAAAATTACGTATATGATGAACAGTACAAAAAGATGTATCCACTTTTGAACCTTATTACAACGCTATATAATAGACTTTACAAACGTTCATAATCGTTCATCATACAACGTTCTTTCTTGGTATTGTCAGATTTCGTAGTGGACGCGACCCGCAAAGGCAACAAGATCCGGTTCGCGAACCACTCCATCAACCCCAACTGCTACGCCAAGGTCATGATGGTGAACGGCGACCACCGGATCGGCATCTTCGCCAAGCGCGCCATCCAGCCCGGAGAGGAGCTGTTCTTCGACTACAGGTACAAGTCCCAACGTGTTCACTTCCTCGGCCACCTGGAGGATTTTTTTTATTTTTTTATACCACGACGGTGGCAAACAAGCATACGGCCCGCCTGATGGTAAGCAGCTACCGTAACCTATGGACGCCTGCAACTCCAAAGGAGTCACATGCGCGTTGCCGACCCTTTACAAAAAGGAGGATTTACTGTGTTGACGACTAAAGGAACAAGAAGGTCCCTCATCGTCAACACACTGGGTCCTCTTTGAGCTCTTTGGCAACCTAACTCACCAGCAGGAACACAACACTATGAGTAGGGTCTAGTGCTATTTGGCTGTGGTTTTCTGTAAGGTGGAGGTACTTCCCCAGTCGGGCTCTGCTCCAGATTTGAGCGATGACATTCGCTGAACGTGCCCTACCACACTTAATGAGATGCCATTCGCAGTGCCCATACCTCTCTTTTTGGCGTAGTTTAAGGACATACCCAGGTCCGGACGTAGTTTAAGGACATACCCAGTTCCAAAGGAATCATGCTCATCATGTATTGTGGAAGAACCTGGTCTTCCATAATAAATGATGAGCAGGACTGCAGCAGACTCGAGAGCAGTCGTTCTTAGCTGGTGATTCACAGACCATTAGTGGTCCCTGGGAGTACGTGAAGTGGCGCTGCAAATTATGAACAGAACCATCCTCTGACAACTGTATTGGACATAGGTTTTTACTACGACAATGTTGATGGATCATTTTATAATGACTTCAAGATCTACGCATTTACATTGCAAACTGCTTTATTAGATGTTCTTCTTCAATTTCTATTTAGAAAATATTAATCATTGCTACTTATTACAGATACGGACCGACAGAACAACTCAAATTCGTCGGCATCGAGCGCGAGATGGAGTTCTTATGAGAACAAATCAAGCTGCAACGCACGCTGCCCCCACCCACCCCCGGCGGCAGCAGCAGCAGCAACAGCAACGGCAGGAGCCATCCTGCCACCAACACCAGGATCAGCAGGAACGGCAATACTGGGAGCAACGGCAATGTCAGAAGTAGTGGGAATATTGCTAGCAATGGTAACTCGAGAAGTAGTGGGGGGAATATTGCTAGCAAAGGTAATTCGAGAAGTAGTGGGGGGAATACTGCTGGCAACGGTAACTCGAGAAGTAGTGGGGGGAATATTTGTAGCAACGGGAACTCGAGAAGTAGTGGGGGGAATATTGCTAGCAACGCTAACTCGAGAATTAGTGGGGGGAATAATGGTAGCAATGGGAACTCTAAAAGTAGTGGGATTACTCGGAGTAACAGCAATTCTAAAAGTAGCGGCCCGCGGGTGAGCGGGGTTAGTGGCAGTAAGAGTAGTGGGAATGTGGTCATAGGGAGCATTAGGAGGAGTAGTGAAAGTGGGCTCAGGCAGAGCAGTAGAGGGAGTAGTGAGATTAGGCTTGTCACAGGAAGCAGGGGGAGTAGTGGGCAGAGTGGATTCACAGGGAGCAGTAGGGCGAGTGGTGGGCTCACAGGAAGCAGTAGAGGGAGTGGGTTCTCAGGGAGCAGTAGGGATAGTGCGTTCACAGGGAGCAGTAGGGGTAGTGGGTTCTCAGGAGGCAGTAGGGATAGTGCGTTCACAGGGAGCAGTAGGGGTAGCGGGCCCACAGGGAGCAGTAGGGGAAGTGTGTTCACAGGGAGCAGTAGAGATAGTGCGTTCACAGGGAGCAGTAGGGATAGTGCGTTCACCGGGAGCATTAGGGGAAGAGGGTTCACAGGGAGCAGTAGGGATAGTGCGTTCACAGGGAGCAGTAGGGGTAGTGGGTTCACAGGGAGCAGTAGGGATAGTGCGTTCACAGGGAGCAGTAGGGGTAGCGGGCCCACAGGGAGCAGTAGGGATAGTGCGTTCACAGGGAGCAGTAGGGGTAGTGCGTTCACAGGGAGCAGTAGGGGTAGTGGGTTCACAGGGAGCAGTAGGGATAATGCGTTCACAGGGAGCAGTAGAGGTAGTGGGCTCACAGGGAGCAGTAGGAGGAGCAGCTCGGCCCGAGCGCTGCGCTCGCGGCCGTACGTGCGGCCGACGGTCCGGGATCGCCTCACATGGCGGTATAATCAATAAACCTTCCTTTAAACTGTCACACATTTTCAACCGACTTCAAGATTTCGAAGGAGGTTCTCAATTCATCGGGATCTTTGTTTTTGCTATTTTTTGTTTGTATGTTTACCGATTTGGAAAATTCTTTTTTTGTTTGAGGAGCATACTTTACAACGCGTATCATGGTTGTCATTTTATCGCCTATCACGTCATGCATCACTTTCGCACTTACATACTTGTTAGAACGTGACAGCTATGATGACAGGCGATAAAAAACCGACCATATTAGGCTAGCTGGTTTCCGCAACTCGACGACTAGCGCCTATTTTGCGTAACTTTGACACACTATTAGTAGTGAATTTTGACACATTTTTTATGGGAATGTTATTTTTGGTATAGGTCTCAAAACTGACTTAAATGCGATAGTCAAGTACTTACAGCCTGTAAATTTTATACGGGCGTATACTTTATCCACCTATAGTATCCAGCAATAGGACTCATATAGTATAATCATTTTGTTAAATAGTGTTATTAATTATGTGTAACGATTTTTTAAAGTCCTACCGGGCACCAATGTACGCTATACAACTGATTTAAAACTGACATGACGCATCGGTAATTTAATTGTCATGGATGCAATACATTGCGGGCTGAATTATTATGTATGAAAAAAAAAATCCTTATTTTCATAATTAAATAAATGTAAATAGGTTCCCTAGGTCCAATACTAATCGCCAGTACAATATACGCCCGTATAAAATTTACACACTGTATACAAGATATCTCTATACTCCGCTAGCGCGTTATTTCTTTGAAACCTAAGCTGCCAAAAAGAAAGGGTGCGGGAGGGGAACACGCTATGCTAGACAGGGAACGCGCGATTGTTCCGTGGGGCGTACGAGAGAGTCAGACATTAATGGTTGCCATGGAGACGTACTAAGTTTACTGTCACTTCTAATAATTAGTACTGTAGAGTGAAATTACCACAAACCTGGCAGCGGGGGTCGCCCGGCTATGCGGGGTCTTGGGTTAATTAGTCTATGACTAATAATATTGAAAAGAAGAAACAATACACTTTTTAATATGGAGGATATACTTTGAGAGTGGAATCTTCCATCCAAAGTTTTTTTAATGCTTCATTCTCAGCTCTGTAAAGTCACGGACCTTAATTATTGAGCCAATTATGGTTCAAGCTGTTTTCTTTTGTTTAGTACTTACTGTTCGAAATGTCCAATATAAAGTGAATCCTAAGGCGGCTTTCACACTGCTGCGGTTTCCGCATGCGGTGCCGGTGCGCGAGCGAGATAGCGCTCTGCATGTGTATAGCGCTGTCACGCTTGCACACCGTCACCGCATCGGGTTGCAGTGTGATCGTCTAATTAGACGGACTTTAATTGGTCCGTGACCGTTTAGATGGTAGATTGCTATAAGCGTGTTATGTATTGGGCCATTTGAGAAATGGTTTTAGACGAGCTGTGAAACTTTAAATACGTATGTTATATTCCACTAGTTTTTAAGCCATTTAAATGACAGGCTATATATCATCCTGTTCTAGTATATAAGGACTCTGTCACAATAGGTATTATATGTAACATCACAACGTATGAATTAGGTACATTAGGATTCAGTAATAGAAAACGGATATATCCTGGATTTTTTTTATATGACTAAAGTAATAAAGAACGATGGTAAGCTGACGCCGTGTTTTATGGACGCTTGTTCAAAAAGTACAGTTTATACAAAGACTACCCGTTTTTAATGCTCTTTGAATATCATATTAGTATTTAGATGCATCGCTAATACTAGACACGTACTATGTATTAGATAAGTGTGTTTTTCTGTTTCTTTTTTAGGGTTCCGTAGTCAACTAGGAACCCTTATAGTTTCGCCATGTCTGCCCGTCCGTCCGTCCGTCCGTCCGCGGATAATCTCAGTGACCGTTAGCACTAGAAAGCTGAAATTTGGTACTAATATAATATGTATATCAATCACGCCGACAAAGTGGTAAAATAAAAAGTGGAATTTATTTATTTATTAGGGTACCTCCCCTATACGTAAAGTGGGGAGTGATTTTTTTTTTCATTTCAACCCTAACGTGTGATATATTATTGGATAGGTATTTAAAAATGAATAGGGGTTTCCTAAAATCATTTTTCGATAATGTAAATATTTTCGGAAATAATCGCTCCAGAAGTAAAAAAATATGCGTCCCCCCCCCTCTAACTTTTGAACCATAAGTTTTAAAAATATGAAAAAAATCTCAAAAGTAGAACTTTATAAAAACTTTCTAGGAAAATTATTTTGAACTTGATAGGATGAATAGTTTTTGAAAAAAAATACAAAATAATTTCTGAACTAAGTTTGTAATTTAACCGTATAAGCAGGTGTTTATTGTACCTGTAATTTCTACAAAATTACAATGAAATGACGTGCTTTCAAATAAAGTAAAAACGGTGAAAATCGGTTCACGCAATAAAGAATTATCCCATAAAAATCATCTTCCATACTTTATGCTCGCGCGCAATAGTTTACTTAATTTGCCAATAGATGTCGCTGTACGTGGAACTCTCATATCATATCCTACATGGCGGTGTTATTAACTCTTAAGTGGGGACACTTACTGTGACGGACGGAAAACTACGGAACCCTACAGTGAGCGTGGCCCGACACGCTCTTGGCCGGTTTTTTTTACTTGTGTACTTACTTATGACCTTGTACTTTTACATGTTAATAAAATCGATGAAATCTCCATTGTTTATTTATTTTGTACCCGGCTGCCGATTGGGTTTTGTTTTTCCAAAGAGAATGTGTAAGTCGAGGGGCACAGTCTAAGAAATATTTGTGCTCCAAGTTTGATGGCTTTACTAGATGGCGCTGTACGGCCCCATACATGCGGTAACTCTGTTGCTCTTGTAGTTGACGCTTTAGAGGATGCGAATATCAAACCACCAATTGGTAATGCCGAATCAGACAAACTGACGATCAATGGTTATATATAAAAAAACTTATTTATTTACTCAAAAGAGCATAAACATTTATTATTTGTATGTAACACATAAAAATATATTACAAATCTAATTAAAAAGTATTAACTAACAACCCAAGTAGCTTCTTCTGTCACATAATGTGATGGTACAGTCGCCATCAGATATATCGGAGCGGCCAAGGTGGTCTCAAATATCTGAACAACACCTCTATTGGCAAGGCGATAAAGTGCATGTGCAGCCGCGCGTTCAAGGAACTTTGAAAAGTATATGGGATTAACAATGTTATTTAGTGATTTTTTATACGAGTACGCTATTCTAATGATCATATTCAATTCGTTATTAACAGGATGTTTACTTTTTCTACATACCAGTAATAGCACTGTACAGGGCTTACATGTATGAAATACACACCCTGCAACTGCATCTGTGTTTCTCAAGCTTGATCAGAACCATATTACTTTTTATAATTAGGGCCCAAACAAAAACAAGTGCCAAGTTGTCACAAAAAAACTAAATAATAATTAACCAACTGTATACCTATTCTCTTCACACTTCTCAATACATACATAACTATTTTAACTACAATTTTATAATCCGCAACGCAGGCTTCGTCAGATGTACGAGTATACACAAAAAAGATCAACCCCAGGTTTACTCACATAACAATCAAAGATGATATCCGCCACACGCTTTGTCAATTTGAACACACACATTAACCTTAACCTTAGTAACACTGACTACTCCGGACCGTAGCTGGCTCAAACGTCCCCATGACACTAGCAGCATTGCCACGCTGAATCGCCAAGGCAATTTGTTGAACCAGGTAGGATCCGGAGCGAGGATCGCAACCCCTCTCTCTGAGTCGACGACCCAAGCCCCTGATAACTCCATGGCCTCCGCACCCCATGACCCTGCAGTCTCTACCGCAACCGGTATGAAGTCATACGACGGCTCCAAGGCAGAGTACTTAGCATGCTTTTGCTTAGCTGCATACTCAGCAGCCGACCCAGCAGCCCTTATGGTTTGGCCCAGATGGGATGGGGCAAAGGTACTGACGCATGTAGCGTCCCATAAGAGGCACCGGCCCTTCTGCCACGGAACCAACGTAAGGCCATCAGGCCGCTTGCCATCCGAGAATTAACACAATTTTACAACTTAACTACACAAAAGCAACTAAAGTTGTTATTATTTTGGTAAAGGAAATACTATTTCTGGTAAAAAAAATATTATTTACTTGATTTGAAACAAGTCAGATAAAGTAGGTACTCTGTCTATAATCGAAGTAATCAAACTAACTAGTCTATTCATTCTTTGCGATAAAAAAGTTAGTTAAAGTATCCCTTTGACTAAATTCACAAGTATTATAAAAAAAAATATTCTTTAACCATCATAAAATCTTATTTTTGTGGTAGTTATTCTCAATAAAATGTTGAAAAAGAAACAAATCTAAAATTAATAAAATACAACATAACAATGCTTGTGAATGCTTATACATGGTCATGGGACTATTGATAATGTGTATTTTATTGAACATAGCAATCATACAACATTTGGCCACATAAGGCATCATTTCACTTCAAAGTACTTCAGACTTCTACTTTTAGGTTTTAATCGCAAGAGCCGTCCAGCCAGCCGTCTTTCCATCTCTCATGCACTTTGCTGCAGTCAAATGCTGGTTTGCCAAGTTTCTTGTTCACCGTGTTGTGTCTCTCACACAACCATTGTTCTAATGAGTTTCTTGATCCTGTCTTTGGAGGGTTTTCTTTTATACTGAAAAAATGTGTTTCAACATAAATACATAGACATATAAAATAAAAAGACGCGGTGCCGTGAAGACCATAGTAAAGACAAAATTGTGATTCATAATAAGACGATTTCCGCGTGTTTACGCGCGACACGTACACATATACAACTCTTGAACGGTGATTGGTTCAAACGTCAAAAGTGAGTGTGTGTGCATGAGACCGCGGCTTATTATGGAAACAGTTCTATCTTCGTGGGACCACATCTTCCTATTTTATATGTCTATGTATAAATATAATATATGTATTTCATATAATCAGTGTTTGGTTAAGAGTGAATATACATTAATGCATGTTTTAAAAAATAATCAATAATTATGTTAAACTAGCTCAAATAGCCACATGAATATTGTTGATTGGAAATATATGTGATTTTATAGCTAAACTAGCTGTGCCCGCGGCTCCGCTCGCGTGGAATTCGGTCTGTGTCAGTAACCGGCTAATTCACCCCTAATTTCTCTCCCGCTACCCTGGAGGCGGAACTTGAAGTAAAGTTGACAGATGGATACGCTAGAGGACAGTAGTCCTAATAAAATATTTTAAAATTACCACTAAATGAAACTACACTCAAAAATGAATACTTTTTCTTATCATATTATTTTTTTTGGCATGATTTAAACGACATAGAGTAGTAGGTATGGGGGCGTCCATTAATCGCGTCATACGTTTTTGGCTTATTTTAGACCCCCCCTTCCGCCATGATGATCTTTGGTGATATTTTCAGGACCCCTCCCCCCCTCGTCCAATATAACGTGTAATTTTTTGCTAACTAAAGTAAGTACAGTTTTCTAACACGTGAAATAATATTTAATAGAAAAAAACCGGCCAATTGCGTATCGGACCACGCATAATGGAGGGTTTCGTACCTACTGTCGAAAAAGTAATATCAAAAGGTCGTATCTGCCTATCAAAGACGTTTTGTGGAGTTTTTTGGACTTGATAATTCCTAAACCGATACATATTTTTTGGATCTCCGGTTCAAAAGTGACAGGGCACAACTTTTGATAATTGATTTTGAAAATTTTGGAAATTTTGGAAAGTTTGGAAATTTTGGAAATTTTGGAGATTTTGGAAATTTTGGAAAGTTTTCAAATTTATGAAATTGTGGAAAATGATGAAATTTATGACATTTTTGAAATTTCTGAAATTTAGAAATTCTTGAAATTTTTGAACATTTTGAAATTTTTGTAATTTAGAAATTTTGCCAATTTTGACATTTTTTACTGTTAGGTTCTCGACTTTTTTCACTTTTATCACTTTGTCACTTCTCACTTTCACTTTTTATTACACTTCACTTCACTTTATTCTATTTTGAAAAGCGTTTGATATGTTTTCCTACCTAAACAGTGTCCTATAAATGTTAGATGATTTGGTAGTAGTTTTTTGGTTTGGGCCATGCAACTTTGTCCGTCATATATAGTCATCATATATGTATAGAACCTGCAATAATCCTTTGAAATTCATGACATTTTCAAATATTTCTTAAGGGCGGGTAAAGGTAAATTTAAAGCATCGACGGGTAACAAATATAAACACCTTGACCAAAAAATTTCAAATTATTTCAATACCAAATTTCATCTAAATACGTACAGCGGTTATTGGTTGTTTCTTCCCCATGTAAACTTCCACCCCTTTTGCATTCGCTTAAGGGATAATTTCCGAGATAAAACTATTTTATTTCCTTTTACAGAGCTCAAATTATCTCCATACCAAATTTTATCTGAATCGATTCTGCGGTTAATAATTCCCTATACAAATTACCAACTTTCTTTTAACCCCTTTAGGGTTGATTTTCGGGTTGAAAACCATCCTTTGTCCTTTCTCGAGACCCATACTATATACCAAATTTCATCCTTATCAGTACAGCGGTAAAAAAATCCTCATACTAACTTCCAACCCCCTTTTCACCCCCACAAGGGTTTATTTTCGGGATGAAAACTATTCTGTCGTTTCTCGGGACTCAAATTATCTCCATACTAATTTCTATTAAAAAATCTCCATACAGACTTTCAACGCCCTTTTCACCCCCTCCAGGGTTGATTTTCGGGATGAAAACTATTCTTTGTCCTTTCCCGGGACTCAAACTATATCTATACAAAATTTTGTCAAAATAAAATAAAACAATAAAAAAAAAAATCCGTTCAGCCGTTTTCACGTGATGCGCGGTCAAATAAAAAGACAAACATAAACAGACAGACAAAAATTCTAAAAATTAAGCCAACTTTTTTTCGAATATATTCCATGAACAGACTTTCGACCCTCTTCAGCTTTATTATATGTATAGATACTTTTTATTGAAAGTACCTTTCATGCTTCACTTCCATTATTTTTTTCAAATTTTTTGGACCCACGGTTCTAAAGTAAGATGGGGGGGGGGGGCTTTGTTGAAGATGAAACTATCCTTTGTCCTTTCTCGAGACCCATACTATCTCTATACCAATTTTCATCTAAATCAGTTCAGCGGTAAAAAATCTTCATACCATCTTCCAACCCCCTTTTCACCCCCACAAGGGTTTGAAAACTAACCTATGACGTTTCTCGAGACTCAAATTATCTCCATACTCATTTATATCTAAATCGTATCAGCGGTTAAAAATTCTCCATACAAATTTTCAACCCCATTTTCACCCCCATCAGGGTTGATTTTCGGGATTAAAACTATATATTATCCTTTGCCGGGGCTTAAACTATCTCTATACAAAATTTCAACAAAATCCGTTCAGCCGTTTTCACGTGATGCGTGGTCAAATAAACAGACAAACAGATAAACAGATAAACAGACAAAAATTCTAAAAATTGTTGGAACGTGTTCTGTTATCGATTCTAAGTATCCCCAGCCAACTTTTTTTCGATTATCTTCCATGTACAGACTTTCGACCCTCTTCAGCTTTATTATATGTATAGATTAAGTATGGATTGCTATACTACAGGATGAAATCAGGGTTGTGTAGCAAGCGATCAAGTTGTGATACAGAAATGAAAGATGAACCTAATGATATTAATCATATTTTTTTGTCACCAGTATTGATATTTATTTTTCAGATGTTAAGTAGAAAAATAAAGGAGATCGTCAATTCTGGGCCACCTGATATAAACCGTATACAGTTTGTACTGCAATGTAAAATAAATACTCATTTTATTACTAAAGTAGACACAATATTGCAAAAAAATGAAACGGGAATTAGAAATACTAAATAAATAATCATTGTTTATTTTTCCGCGATTAAAATACAGCAAGACAAGTCGTTAACGTCCTTATGGCATTGACATAAAGTTTAACTTCACCCTGGCCTGAAACGGGATTGTTTTTTGGTTTGACACTGTCAATGTATACCGTTACATAATCTGCGTTTTGATACTGTTCGGTAAGTTAGAACATTGTAATATTAAAATAGTATCTAAGCCTACGAATACGAAAGTTTAAATTAGAAATCGACTGTATTAAAACGCCTAAAGATTGAAAATGCGTATTTTTGCATTTTTGATCGGAGTTTGAATATTAAAAGTGGGTTTCATAATGGCATAATATCATGCTCCTTCGATAACGAAACGCATCTTTTTTTCAATTTTGCAATGTCAGATACTAGTGCTATCGCACTTAACGGTGGTAAACCTTATCCCTTCGCAATAGGTGTTAGGAATGTTCAGTTAATAGTATCAACGATGGTTTGACAGCCGTCTTTGTTTACCGAAATACAGGAACTATAAATACGGTCAAAATATGACTTTTTATTATTTCATCATGATTCCCGTTTTGTTTTCAAGTCCGCTTTTGTACATTATCTTTAAAAATCGGTACTTTTTTTACATTAATATATAAATTATAGGCAAGCACGCTTTCAAATATTGTCCTTGTCAGATTCAAGTTTTAAATGCATGATTTTTCAATTTTCCCATTAGATTTCGCAATATTTTTACCACCATCCTGATCTAGAAATTCTGACGATTCTTCAAAGGTAAGAACCATTCCTAAACGGTCCTAAATAATCTGGGCCAGATCACCTAACAAAAATTGACGATCTCCTTTTGGCATACAATTTGGTCACCCTACTTAATGTGACGTATTGTCGTTTTCCATACTGCATATGTCAAAACTAATAGAATGACCAATGACCATGTTTAAGATTAAATCTACTTGCAAAAAAAAACATTCCGTTTTGATCAAAAACTACTGTATGTTAATAGTGGTGGTCAGTTACAGAGTAAAAAAAGTGGTTCAGTATCCCATGCTAGTCTAAAAGGCAGTTTTGTTATAAAAAAAACCTAAAAAAATAACAGGTTTGTAAACTAATATGGCAGAATGTAAGAAACAAAATACTCACTCGTCCCTAAAGTCTATCGCACACGGCTCACAGGGATAAAACTGGGAGAAGATATTAAAGAATTGAGTCATGGACTTGGCCTGATCCCTTGTGGGCTTCTCCGGGTAATATGAGGCCATGGAGTGCAGGAAACCCCATGTAGCCTGTCCGAGTTCCTCCTTGTCTAGTGGGCAATCATTCCGGCGTGGCTGAGGAGGTTCCTGGTCCTGAACAAAAAGGTGTGTATTTTTTTGAGATAGTATACAGACTTCATGCATTTTTTTTTATACTACGACGGTGGCAAACAAGCATACGGCCTGCCTGATGGTAAGCAGCTACCGTAACCTATGGACGCCTGTAACTCCACAGGAGGTGGATTGCTATGTGATTAAATCTTTAGAGCAGTGGTTCTTAACCGGTGGTCCGCGGACCACTGGTGGTCCCTGGAGGCACCTGAAGTGGTCTGCGAAGCTATGAAAAGGAGACCCCTTTGTTGACTTTATCTGCCACAGGTATTTACTTCCAAACATTTAGTGGTCCCTGACAAAACAGGAGTTCTATTGGGTGGTCCCTCGGCATTGAATAAAAAATAGAGTAAAAAAGTACATCTAACCATTCTGCTTCAAACATGAATCATAAGTTAAAAGTACAGTTCTATAGTTTCTAAAATTTATTTGACAATACCAAATTCGTCTATAATATAATAGTATCAATTACCATTGGTACCATTACACTTTCGAAGATACAATTAGATGAGGCCAATTAAATAACCAGAGATGTGCAAAATGGTTTAGAAAAAGTATTTATCTACACTCATACTGTAAGTACTCTAAAATGCGTTCAAAAACCGTAGACAATGACAAGCATTACAACAAACGATTTAACTATGACAAGTTTCTTATCTGCGGCAGTAACGTAATTTTAACGTTGCATGCTCAAATATTGTTAAGCAATGAGTTTCAAATTTGGAACATCGAATTTGATAACATAATGTTACCGCCATGGTCAACTCGATTGGTCCCGCGCGAGCGCCGGCACAATCGAGTTGGCCATGACGGTACAATGGCGGTCATTCTATGGTTTCCGAACACTTAATTTAATATATATAATATGAGTGTAGATAAAGCAGTGTATGCAACTGTCCGTAATTAGGCCTTAAAGCACTCGTGTGATCTTATTATGAAATTCGCCTGCGGCTCATTTCATAAAACCACACTCATGTTTTAAGGACCCTTATTACGTAACAGTTACATAAACTACTATTAAATACAAAATGCTAATATTTTCATGATTTACTATTTCAAATGCAAAATACAAAATACATAGCAACCGGTATTGAGAATCGTCCGATATTTGCATGCCCTAATAGCAAAATTGTATTTCAAATACTAAATACACAATAGATATTTTCAAAATACTTTTTTAAAATACAAATGCTTTTTAGAATTCCGTCGCCAAGATGGAAAAAACGGAATCCTTATCTCGTCATGTCCATCTGCCTATGATCATATGCAGAGGGCGGAATTGGTCATGGCAAAAATCAAACATCAATAGAGTTGGAACGTTGAATTTTATCGACTATTGAATAAACTGAAATTATATTTAACTAGCTAACCTCTAATCCATAAGCAAACAATAATAGACTTCATATAAACATTACGGAATAACATGTGGATTATTATTATTATTATTTTCCATGGAATGTTGCAACAAACGAGAAATATTATCAAATCTAGATAAAAACTATTATCGTTCTATACCTCTATAAACTCAGGTGAATGTGTTTTACTCGTTATGTGAGTTTCAACTGAATATTTTTTTAGTTGCTCTAAGTGAACCTTACATTTAGAGCAGTATATTGTCGAGTTGTTTTCGTTGTAAGTAAGACAAGGGTACTTCTTTATCCATTTGTTAATTGTTTTTCTTTTTGGATTAACCAATTTTTACAAACGTGAATTAGTTGCAAAAAGACTAGTGGCAGAAATGACAGTTAACTGCCATGCAATTTAATTTTAATCTAATCAAAGAGGTTAATATTAAAGTCAGAAATGTAAAAGGTGACTGCACTTATCGATAGCTGAAAAAGTCGATAAAATTCAATGTTCCAACTCTATTGACGTTTGATTTTTGCCATGAGCAATTCCGCCCTCTGATCATATGTCATAGTCATAGCATAGCCATTTTAATCAATAAATATAAAGCAAATGTTAATCAAATTTTAAATAGAGGTGACTTTTGTGTGACACTAATTTGTTTTGTAGGTAAATGGTTAAAATATTTTTTAGGGTCGGCACTCGATACATGTTATTAAATGTTTTTTTTCATGCTCTGAAATAGATTTTTTTTAGTTTCAATGCAATGTAAATTCGGTACAAAAATGGATTGCTATTTAATACGATTTCCACTCTTATAAGCGCTGGTATCCTGGCGATAAGACGTCCGACTTTCAATCTGGAGGTCTCGGGATCGAATCCCGACTTTGTACGTACCACTGAGATTTTCGGAACTTATGTACGAATTATCGGTTGATATTTATTTATCAGTCGCTTTTCGGTGAAGGAAAACGTCCCGCGGAAACCGGAACTAATCCCAATAAGGCGTAGTTTCTCCTCTGGGTTGTAAGGTCTGATGGTAGTCGCTTTTGTAAAAACTAGTGTCTATGCCAATTCATGTGATTAGTTCGCCAAGCCGGGACAAACGCTAAGAGGATCATCATGTCCATACTTATCTTAACTCTCCATTTCAAAACAGACAACTAGTTACAAAATGACGAGATCGTCAGGAATGAGTGCCTTTTTGCCCTTGGTTATGCGGTGTCCTGTCCTACTAATCACCCACGTAGGAGCAATATAACTATAACCTGTTAAACCTACCCTTTCTACCAACATTATGTTAAAATACAAAAAAAAGTATTTTGTATTTTCAAAATAGAAAATGGGTCCCAAAAAGTATTTCAAATAAAATACAAAATGCTTTTGTTAAAAAGGTATTTAAATACAAAATAGGAAATAAGTATTTTGCATTTTGTATTTGCTTTTTAAATACAAGTATTTCAAATAAGTCACATCTCTGTAAATAACTTGGTTAAGATATTATTAACGCAGGAAAACTAATCTATAGATTTTCATATTTTGTTATCGAAATGTGTGTAAACTTATATTTGAAATAAGTCTCACTTGTTTTTAGATTAGAATTTACCAGAAACTTTCAGAAGATTCGAAGTTGAATCATAACCTAATCTGACCTTTTTTGGAGCACCAGGTTTTGGGGGCTTCTGCGACTTGGCCCACGATTTGAAATCAGAACATGCCCGGCAAGGTTTCTCCTCCTCGTCAGACCCGTGGGCCGACATCTCAGGTTTCCACCGGAATCCAAGGGCTCGTGTAAAGATAACGACTGTTGTGCAACACGAAGTTCAGAATTTCGAAACGAAATTTCACTTGACTATCGAATCCATTATTTTATATTAGTAAGTAACTGTAAATTAACGCAAGCAGAGGTTTAAATATAAATTTAAAAGAAAATTAATCGCCGGTTCACCATCTCCATGGGCGCAGATCTGATTGCCAAGTGTCAATGTCAAACGAAAAGTCATAATATAGTCACGTGTTTTTATTTTTTCTGGTAGGTTTAGATGACTGGTCACTTTAGCCAAGTTACCCGATTTTGTAATTTCATGTTTGCGTTTTATAAAGCCGCAATTTCGACAAATATGGTATTCAGAAAAATCAACAACGTAATTGCAATGCTACCCTAAAGTGCTTGTATGAGGAAAGTTGCTTGCCTTGAAGCGCTCGGGTTTTAAGCATAACCTTTCACCTGGCATGTGCTGAGGATCTGCCATATACAATGGGATCTGCATATTATTACCTCCTGAGTGGAAGTTTCTCTCATGTAGCTTATGTAAAATATTTTATATTTTTGAAGTTATGTTCCGTGGCCAACGGTAGAATACTCCACCTGCTAGAAAATATGTTTATGTTATCTACCGGTAAACGAACCCTGCATGAGTGTCTAGTTCAGCTTAATGTACAGACGTAATATATTTTTGCTGACTGGAGGAATTAATAACAATAAAAACCACTAATAAAATAACACATTTAATACATATAAATTATTTTTTGCTTACTGATTCATAATTATATTTTCTTCCATTGGCTTAGCCAATAGCTAAAACACATTGTGCGATGGACTAGCAGTGATATAAACTTGTCAATTAAGCATAACAATAAGGCATTCTTAATTAACTAGAAGTACTTTCGCAGGCCGCCACGATTTCTGAAACAAATATAAAATACATTTTAAGACCAATCAGTTCAACGTCACGTGTAGGGATAGACTTTAGTATATGTTTCTTCAAAAAGGGGTGTACTAAAGGAGCTATTACATATATCCGTCCGTCGTTTCGAAAGTCTGGCCAGCCTTGCTAGGAGTCGAGCTATCTTTTTTAGTAGCTTTTACATGGTCCCTTTTGCCATTCGTTCCTTAATTGGATCTGACCTCAAAGCAAGAATTTATTCAATTCAATTCAATTCAATTTATTTAATTCAGACATGTCCATAGAGGGTTAGTAGATAACAAAGCATAAGTCTTACATCCTAGGTTAGATACTTAAAACTAATTTTCTACTAACTACACAGGTACTTAGAACAACCCATAAACATTGCCTCTGGATTCCATATGGATCGAGTTCCAATGCTTCCATATTGGACCAGCCTCCGCCACCGCCTCCGCCGCCAGGACTCCGCCACCAGGTTCAGGAGACTGTTAGTACTCTCTTGCACGCGGCGCATCAGGGAGGCTGTTCTCTTGCGTATTATAGATATGAAGCTATCGACGCGTGCCTCTGCGAACATACCTGACGCGCTACAAAAGCGTGGGAGTCCTAACAGTAGCCTGAACCCGTTGTTGTATTGTACGCGCAGAGCATTGAATGTCCTCTTTGTATAGTTAGTCCACAGGCTGCACGTGTAAAAGGTTTGGCAAAATGACTTAAATAACGTTACTTTGACATCCCCATTACACCGTGCAAACCTACGGGCCAACATATTGCAGCGAACAGTCAATGCTCTGCGCTCCCTTTCAATGTCCTGGTCATCCTGGAGGTTCTCAGTGACCCAGTCACCAAGGTACTTGAATCGATCCGTTCGTTTGAGTGGAGCCCCGCATAGGTAAACTTCAGGTAGTGTCTCGTAAGACTTATCACCAGCCTTAAAAACCAGAAGCTTACTCTTGCTGGTATTGTACCTTAGCCCATGGGTCCCAGCATACTCCTCGCACATCCTCAGTAATTTGACAAGCGCACTGATTGATGGGCACAGCAGCACCATATCGTCAGCATAACTGATATTGTTGACCATAGTACCGCCAATCGAGCATCCAACACCAGTGCTACTGAGTCCATTTAACTAGAGACCGCACGCGCATACATAGATGACGAAAAAATCACTTTTACAGCGCAAAACAAAACAATTTACCATTGTTTTCCTTAGCCGACACAACTTTCTAAGAAAAATATCAGGTTTCCTCGTAGTAAACACAGAAATTTTTGAAGAAATCTATCACTGCTATAAGTAATGGCGTGGAGGGCAACAAAAAAGGTGACACTATGACAAGGACCAACGATAATAGCACTTTCTCTGTCATACCTATTGAAAGTGTAATAAGACCATTCCGTCCGGTCTTGGTAGTGTTATTACCATGGCAGGTCTATAGCTAGTATGTCTATGGATCTGACGGACGGTTACTTGTATAATAGTTCCTTAAGGTTACAGAGCATATGTAACAGTTCTGGAGTTGGAGGCGTCCATAAGCAGCAGGCAGGCTGTATGGATGTTTGCGATTCTTTTTTTGTCTTTTTATTGAGAAACAAACAGTCATACACAGTTTATGATCAAAATTTAAAGACAAAAAATAGACCTATAGTTTCATAGAAAAAGTAAAACATAAATAGATACGTGGCTATTACAAATAAAGACTTTCCATTTCTCCTGTACGGAAAGTTTTATTTTCCTGGGTAGATAGCCGGGTGGAAAATTGCTTTTCCATCCCTAGGGTGGAAAGTAATTAGCTGTGTTAATTGTGGAGTGAGCCGGTGCCCACCCGGATGCCCTGCTTCCCGACCACCGGCAAAACATTGAATTAGTCTTTTTCAAATTGTTCAAATTTTACTTAACATTTTTATAGATTATTCTTTATATACCTGTTTTATAAAATGTACGTGTGGTATTGTACTTTCCTTACAGTCGAAATGAAAAGCAGAGTGTTTAACTCGGGTGAAATTACCCATTTCTCCCTCGAACTATAGAAATATCTCAGGTGAAATGGGACACTTTCAACCCTTGGTTAACAATCTACTATTACATTTTAATTTTATAAGAACAAGATTAAAGTTTATATAACTCTAGTGGTTTAACTTTTGTTCAAAATACATCAACTAATTTAAGTAAGTTACAATTACCAGTTAGATCCAAGATTTAAATGTGTTAGTGAACAGTTAAAAATGTCTATATGTCTATATTATCGTAGTATAAGAAGCTTACTGTCGACGATGCCCTGCAGAGCTCGGACGGCCGGCGAGCCGGGCAGCTCGGCGAGGAAGTCCCGGCCGTCGTCGCAGCAGCGCGCCAGCACGGGGTCCAGCGGCAGCGCGCCCAGCAGCCGGACCGCCAGCTCCGAGCACATCTGCGCCGCGCCGCCCGTCGTGGCGGGGAAGATCTCGCTACGGGTCTGTAACAAACAGTATGATAACTTACTTTATCTACACTCACATTGTAAGTTCTCTAAAACGTGTTCGAAAACGGTAGGCAATGGCTAGCATTACAACAACCGATTTTACTATGATAAGCTTTTTATGTGTGGCAGTAACGTAATTTTAACTTTACATGCTCAACTATTGATGTGCTATGAGTTTTGATAACATAATGTACACCTGCACGCTCCCGCGCGGCCGCCGACACGCCCCGCGCGACCGCCGGCACACAAGAGTTGGCCATGGCGGTGCAATGGCGGCCATTCTATAGTTTCCGAACACGGCATTTAGGATAAATAATATGAGTGTAGATAAAGCAGTGTATGCAACTGTACGTAATTAGGCCTTATTACGTAACAGTTACATAAACTATATACTATAACAACCTGTTCAAAAATAATTTATTTACGATTTTTGCAATCCATAATGCGTTAGTAAACTTAACCTACTAGTAGTCCGCCTCGAACTGAGAACTCGCGGTTTCCTTGCAAACGAGTTGACCAGTATAACAAGACCCTTCTGATGATTGTTTCGGGCCTTCTAGCTCCATAACCCCTTGATCAATCCTGCTCATAAACGAACTCTCAAATTGTATAGATCTCTAATGCAACCCCAACAAATTTTATAAAGATCAAAAAAAGGTTCTAAAGTTATCGCGGAACAACTATTCAAAATCAAGAAGCCATCGAAATGCAGAGATGTCTAGGTAGCCAGCTGACAGTTCTGTTGTGCCCGAAGTTGTCTGTAAGAACTTCACTTCGCTTACGCTCCGCTTACTTACTACAACTACGTTTGAAATTTAATTATTTTGCCCTCCCTGTCACAATATTTACCCCATACATACATTATGCATGGGGCAGTCGAGGCGTCCAGCTACCATCCTCAGGATACTGTTATCGCTACCTCTCACTCGTCTCAGCAATGAGGCTACTCTCTCGCGTCTAATGGCGTGGAAGTCATCTGTGTGCGCCTTGGCAGACTTGCCAGACGCACCGTAGTGGCGAGGTAGCTTAAACATCATCCTGAATGTTGTTAAACTGGACACGTAACGTATTATTGACGCGTTTTATATGCTTCACCCATAGACTATACGAGTAAAAGGATGCTGTGCTGTACGCTGTACACATAGATTTATATAGTTATTCAGATGGAGTACTGTGTAACAACAGTTTGGGATTCCATAATGAGCCAGTGTCCTTGTGGTTACGCACTACGCACACATACGCACAGCAATAATGAGCCGCTCCCCCGACAGTCTTGTCCAAACGTCTATGCAGTCAAGTGCTGTTAAAAAATAATTAAAATATGCCGTCATGCATTGTCAAATGCTAAGTAAACAATTCGTTTCCCGAACGTAAGGGGGTCTAACGGGTTGGCTTAAAGTAATGAGAATTTTCATATTGAAAATTTTAAAAATAAAGTCAATAGCTACAGGTTAATGGATTTTTTTACGAGAAACTAGAACATATTAGACATTACAAACAATCACTACTATATAGAAAAAGGCCCTCCAGCTTCGATCTTTTGTAACGTGCTTCTGACCATACGCATCATACCTTGGACAACATTTCTTAATTGTCCATATTATCCTTAATTCTTATGGTTTCGGAGAACTGGCGTCCTGCCCGTAACCTTATACTAACCTACTACAAATATCCCATGAAGCTTCGATTGGTCGAGCTTTAGGGACTTTTGCTGGGTTGGCATCTTTTAATACATAATGTATGGGATTGCTTTTTAAACAATTTTGACTATTTTTGGCATACTTAGAGTTTTCTTATTCTAGGGTGACGTCTCTAAACGTCGAACAATCAGAGATTATTTGGCAATTTTCAAAAGAATGGTAAGTAGTGATGCGTAGGAACTAGGAAGCCAATTTACCAATCAAATACAATTTTGGATAAGTACATTAAATTTCAAAAAGTCAATTTGTATGATGTCCAAGGTGTGAGTGGAACAGCCAGAAGCAAGTTACGAAAGATTGAAGATGGAGGGACTTTTCCTATATTTTAATGTTTGTTTGTAATGTTGAATATGTTCTAGTTTATGGAAATAAAACTTATTAACCTGTAGCTATTGACTTTATTTTTCGATTCTCCAATATGAAAATTCTCATTACTTTAAGCCAACCCGTTATAATCGCCGCGATATGTTGTCAACACGATATTGACGTCCCCACTCCCAACTAGACGTTTTATTTCACGCACGTTTTCAACGAATATTAACACGTTACCTATAGTTAATAACTTTTATGCTTTTGTAAGCAAATTATATTCTTTATTATTTTTTTAATAAAATTTGTAAATAAAGAAAATTATATATTTCTTAAAATTATTCCAAAAATGTAGATAAACAAAAAACCCATATCTAATCGTAGATTTAACGCGCGAAGTTTTGTCACCACTACTGATCTGTCAAACTTTCGTCTCATTCTAACTATCGCTCCCTCTCACTCTGAGCCGCTGACTAGTCGCTTCAGTAAACGACTGGTCAAGCGATTAGAACGAGATGGAACTATAGTTAGCATGAGAGGTCAGCTCTCAACTCAAGTCAAACCGATTGTGTTGATCGATCGAGGAGTATTTTTAACCAACTTCCAAAAAAAGGAGGTCCTCAGTTTGACCCGTATGTGTGTACGTATGTATATATGTATGTTTGTTCGCGATTATCACGCGTTTGGCTGAACCGATTTTGATGCAGATTTAAATTTTATTTTGTTACATTCTAAACAAGATTTAGTATAAAATAAGGTGTCGTTCGTTGATTACGTAAGACATTTTTTGCCAGAGACCCCCTTCCGCCCCTACGTAAGAAAAAATAATGATAATAATCCTCCTCTCTGAAGTAGAAGTAAGACATGGTCAATTCCCCTCCCCCCTAAATCGTGTTACGTAATAAATGAATACGTAATAACACACTTTTAGTTGTGTTCGTTTTAGCGGGGGCACTGCCGTACCTCCAGATTAAAAAGGTATAAAGTATGCTTAAAATAATAGTATTGGGACGACAAGAGAGGCCACCACACTCCAACAGTAGTCGTGTACTTTTAATAAATAGTAAATTTAGATTTTTTTATTTTTTTTCCTTTTAGTCGCCTGTTCAGTAATATATTGCATCAAATTTATTAAAACAGGTGCTTATTAATTCTATTTAACCATATATATTAATAATCTTTTTTTTAAATTTAAATATATTGTATTCTTAATCGGAAAAATTTGTATTACATGGCAACACTCGTCCGGACACACACATTCAAACCAGCCGCCATCTTGCGTCACAGTTTGTTGTACAGGCATGCTCCATCCTTTAATTTTATTCATCCAAGGCTGTACAATAAGATTTAAAAAGTGTGAGCTTCACTTCCCTTGTACCTCCTTAAAGTGGCCAAAACCGGGGCATCTGGCCTACTAAAATTTGTACTTTGGAAAAATAGTAACTGTTAATTAATTTTCTAATATTTTCAAAAGTTTACCTTGCAGTTAGGACATATGAAGAGCGACATGTTTTCCACAACGCCGAGTATTCTGGCGTTTAGTTTCTTGCAGAACTGCAGTTCTTTACGGACATCTAAAAGTGCGGTTTCTTGTGGCGTGGTCACCACTAAGGCGCCGGTCAGACCCGCGCCGGTCAGGTATTGCACGGCGGATAGGTGCTCGTCTGACGTGCCTGTAAATGTACACGTTGTTGAGTCATACACATTTAATTGTATGGTAATAAAATTATGTTCACGTCTTTCAACTCACAATAATAAAAATAATTTTTTTGAGTGATCACAAAAATGCAGCGTAAAAAAATTGTAAGTAGTAAGTACAATCGCCATCAAATATATCGGAGCGGCCAATGTACTCAAAAATATCTGAACATGCACATTATCGCCTTGACAATAGAGGCGTTGTTCAGATATTTGTGACCCCCTTGGCCGCTCCTATATATATGATGGCGACTGTACCTACATTTCATCAGCATTTGAGAATCAAATAAGAATAATTAAAAAAAAAAAAGAACCGACTTCACTTTGACTCCGCCTTTCCAACAGGAAATGCCCGAGTTACTGTAAAAAACACTCAAATTACAATAGGTGTGCCTATAATAGTTGAAGAGTTCCATCGATTTCTCCAGGATCCCATCATCAGATCCTGACCTTGTTACAATGGGACCAACTGTGAAGTATACTCTTTCAAACAAAAAAAGAATTTTCCAAATCGGTCTAGCCGTCTTCGAATAATCGGTGAACATACATAAAATAAAAATTAAAAAAAATTAGCAAACACAAAGATCCCGACGAATTGATAGCTTCCTCCTTCGAAATCTTGAAGTCGGTTGAAAACATAACAATTTTGTACTAGAGACGTTGCTGCGTTTACGCTAGAGATGAGCGAGGATGCGTTGTGAGGAATGTGTTTCTTAACCCTTTGACCGCTAGACGTCAAATCACGCGCACGGAAAGTCGTGGCCTCAGCGCAAGCACGTGATATCACGTCCAAAATATAACCGGTTTGCCTTTGGCGCTGAGAGCACGAATTTTCCGTCCGATGCTTAAAAGTACAAAAATTAACATATTTTATATTTGATTTCTCATGGTCCTATCCGACATCCGATATCGGATCGGATAATGTGAAAACGCTTTAACGTTCGGTGGTTCGTGACGTTGTTGTTAACCAGTGTTAACGAACATTTGTTTGACCGTGTTATATTACGAACTCTCGTTTCACATATTTTTGCGACTTCGTCTAGAAGATTTCTTTAACTACCTGCACGAGGACTTACCAGGCGGAGTATCAATTAATAGGTAGTCCAGTTCTCCCCAGTCTACCTCGCTGAGGAACTGCTTGATCATACCTGCAAACAACAAAATGTATTAAGGACTTATAATTACAATTGGTTAGGAATAAATGTGGAGGGATATATGAAGAAGAGACAAAACCACGGAATAGATGGAAAAGACACAAAATGGAGTGAATCATGATTCCCTCCTCGCCGTACCCGGCGACAGCGACTCCGTCAATTATTCCTTCCCGGATTATGGAAGGCTCGGGTATGACTTGCAAAGCCAAACTTCGTCTTGAAGACGCGGTCACACGAGGCGCAGTGAAGCTTACCAGCTAAGTTGTACATGTATATGTAAGAAGGCTTAGGGCGAGTCTTTCTTATATTTATTTATTTAATCTAGAAACAAACAGTCTTATATAGTTGTATATAACACTAAACATTTTTAAAAACTAGACTTACAGTTTCCTTAAGAATATTATTTGAAATTATGTTTACCCTAATAAATACATAAAGCAACCAAACACTTAAAAGCACTTAAAAACAGAGTTACCTACTTGTGTTTGTACAAAAATAAAGAAAACGAAAAAGAAAAAAAAAGTTAAAAAAAAGAAAAGAAAAAAAAGAGGAAAAAAAGGAAAAGATATTTCTTATATGCCGTCTAGCATCCAGGTCTTCTAAACGCGGGTGTACAAATAAATCCACTTTTTAAAGAGCAGTAGATCGCCACGTATGAAAGAGGAAAACACGCGTCGACGCTTAATAAATGGAATTATAAGTCAAGCCAATGATGAACATGTTATTAGAAAATTATAATGATAATTAAAATTATAAATACGATGATATAGTACCATTCTTCTTCGGCCCTCTCCATATGACGGCGTCGTCTGGGCTGCCTAGTAGGAAGCCGATGGACATCAGCGATAAATTATCCGTTACATACTGAAACACAAATTAAAAATGTCAAGTACACCGACAATAATTATAACTTTATTTATAAAAAAAGGATTACCAAGATTATAAACTTATATAGATGTCATATAAAAAGGAAAAGTGGCCTAAGCCTCCAGTGCCAAGGGCTGGGATCGAACCAGCGTCTTTTGCATTCGCGGCGGACGCCCTAACCACTAGGCTCTAACCCAGGTCACAGCGGCACCGGTCAGTTTATATAGTAGTGTCTACTTAAAATAAACAAATCAAAATATTTATTAAAATAATTTGATTTGTTCTTCAGTTATTACCAAGATTCGCAAAGTAGTGATTAATATTATAGCTGTATAATATTGACAGCTGAAGAAGGCCAATGTCGGACGATTAAGACCTAATTGTCAAAGTGTATTTAAAAACGGGGAAGCCTAGCGAAACACTGAACTCCTAAAGCCCGAAGGGTCCGAGGGCCATGGTCATCCGCGCAATGCGACACCGAAGACAAAGCTGCGTTAGCAGAGACGAGAGGAGAAACTGATTGTCACTCGCACTAGATTTTTTACGTACTCCACTGCTGCTGGAAAGGGACGGCGAGTAAGTTCCGCGAATGTCATCTCGCTCGTACCTGGCTCTGGCTCTAGTACCTCCACCTTACAGAAAACCTTGTATTCCTCCCGGTGATTGAGGTCACCAGAGCTCAGAGGAGGGGGGAGAGAGTAGCAGAGGACTGTTTGAAAAATCTCACAGTCGAAATATAACGGATTTATGAAGATCGCAGTGAAATAAAGTAGTAGTAGTAGTAAAACACTTTATTGCACAAAACAAGTACATGACCAACAAAAATATAGTAAGTGTGTACAAAGGCGAACTTATCCCTTTAAGGGATCTCTTCCAGCTAACCTACTAAAGCCATACGATATGATGAAAGAGGAATGCAGTGTCAACGACGGGGACCCTCTTGTCCCTTTAGTCGTCGACACAGTGAATCCTCCTTTATATAAGGTGGTCGGCAACGCGCATGTGACACCTCTGAAGGCGTTCAAAGGCTACGGTAGCTGCTATGAGGCGTGCCGTATGATTGTTTGCGACCGTAAAAAAAAAGAACGGTGTTTCCGCTTAAGTGTACGGTATCAGTGGTGAGCGTTGGGCGGCGTATTCGCCACGAACAGCGTTATATCGATTTGTACTAACGGGACTTAACCGCGTATATAATTTCCCCCGTTCCCGTGGTCCCGAAGAAAGGCTCTTCTGACTTTTCTTTCTTTTTTGTTCTTCTCTCGAAACGTCGAAGGTAATTTTAAAATTATATACGCGGTTAAGTCCCGTTACTACAAATAGATATGTGTAAAAACTGTGAAAGTTCAAATCACCAACAGCGTTGTAGCGTTGTTTTGAGCTTCAAGTTCTAAACATCGTTCACTGAGACCACTTCATACTTTTTCACGTGTACGTGTCGCCGGTCACGCAATCGGTCGCCGCCGCTCGAGTGACCATCCAGTTTGCAGCCTAAGAAGTTTAAAGAAATGTTAGACTCACCACAGGCGACCATCCGGAGCCAGAGTTGTGGACTTGCTCTCCGCTCACGCCTAGAACCCGCGGCTGTGAAGGCCCGCAGATGTCCGCATCCAGAATTCCAACCTGGACCCATAGATTAATATTTTAGCAATGAGTAACAACGGCCTCAGTAATTTCTATGACCTTGTTCCTAGCCTTAAGGTATAGATGTCATGGTGACTTTTACTGTGCTTTTTCTTATGGACCGTAAGCCAGGAACAAATTTCATGACCCGTTCCTTAACCCACCAACGGAGAGGCAGCTGACCTTCACGAGGCTTCATTAAACATCGCCCTTAACAAGTTATTGACTGGGACGCGATCACCAACGAAATTTGTTCCTGGCTTACGGTCTATCTATCGGTCGGTCTGTACACGGTGAAACTGAGTAACCCGAAAGATTTTAACCATAAATTCCTGATCATAATTGGAGACTAAATTGTCGTATAAACTTTTCTAGAATTGGCCTAGTTTCAGAGTTACTACCAACTAAATAAAAAAACATTTTTTATTGTGACTCAGTGCAAAACGCTTTTTTGATGGCGATTTCACCCTTTATGGGGTCTAGTCTAGACATTCTTATTGACAGATATCAAAGTGCCAAGGATTACTTTACGTAAACAATTTTTTACAAAAAAAAAGGAATTAATTTATTTTAATCGACAGTTTTAACAATAACATTTATGTTTTTATGTTAAAGTATTTAAAAATCGAAAAAAAAGAAAAACATTTTTTTTCTGGCGAAATTGACCTGAATTCATATAACATTTATTACTCCTTATGACCACCGTGTATATCTAAGATCCGGCCAAAATGGACCGAGATCGACCGAGACTATGTAACGATTCATGATTGGTAAATTTATTAGCTGTGAAAATTAGTTGAATCATAATTTTGCATAATATTACAACTCAACAAACACGAGGACGTTTTATTTAGATAATAGTGGACACATTAATTTCAAATGTAAAAAAAAAAACACTTTTCTTGTTGAAAAAATACGCAATTTTCATTTTTTATTTATATTTTTATTTTTAGATGTTCAGGACAACAACAGCCTTAAATAAGAGTATTACATATAAATGGTTACATAACAGATGGCCAATAACAGTTATCAATAAATCACATTGTACATGTGTAAGTATTATTGGTAGGAAACAGTACAAAAATGAAGTGTGCAAAAAAAATTCAAACAAAATGCTCATCGCAAGTAAGATAATTGACCACATAAAGAGACGTTATAATATAACTTTATAAACAAGATATGTTTCCACTAGTACCGTGATTAAATAATTGAAAGCCTGTACACCAATGAATGTCCAATATTATTTTTTCTCGGTCTGCGGTCCGTTCGGAGGTTTGGTCCAAAAAACTGTTCTTGGTAAGACCCTAATGTGATCACATAATGTCTAGGGTTGTGTGTGACATTAGTCAGTCAACTGTGTACTGCAATGTACAGTCAACCAATGTGATTCCTAGGCCACTCTAGAACCTTGTCACAATAGCTAGTTTGGTAGCGAACAAGTTACGTTAATACGTATCCACGGGCAACTGTCATTACGTTCTACAGTGGCCAAGGAATCAAATTGGTTGATCGTACCTATGATGGTACCCCTATTTCTAATCAGGCTAAACGCGCAAGGCATCGCGCAGATGACTTTAAATGGCCGTAAACTCTGGTGTTATCAATAGGTATTAGCTGCGCTTGACTTGTTCGATATTCGATCAAATCAATAATGCAACAAAAGGTATGCTAGGCAATATACCTACTAAGATAACAGTTTACAAGCACTTAAATCGATAGCCTGTTTATGGTGGTTTATTTTCATTACCTACACAAACATAATTTAATGTGTATCGGAGTATGTAAATATTGGCTGAATGGACTAGTCGTTAACTTGCAATTACTGGGTCACTATGAACCTTGACTTGTCATAATAATAATTTACTTGAAAGCCTTTAAGGATATTAAAACTTTAACTTATAATATATAAAAAAAACTCGCTGACGCACTTGCCCGCCGCTATACCAAGCTACTGAAATGTATCCATTCTATATTTCCATTCCACCATATCCTACTTATATATTTAATCGTATGGGGTATATACATAAACATTTCAAGAACAAGTAGCCATAAATAAATTATTATAAATCCACTTTCAGGGTCCTACTGGACTTAGAGCTGGCCACGTCAAATATGAAACAATAATGAGAGCCACGAAACCCATCTAGTAAGATAGCAATACTATCCTTACTGCTAGATTCGGGCATCTGGCAGCTTTTAATGGGAGGTCAGAGTAACAGCCTATCAAAATTTTAAGACATAAATCGGACCAAGTTTCAAGATATCGCATGACATTTACTTACTCTGCATCCTTGTCTACAATCCTTGCATTACCATAGGCTCAAACCAATTATATGCACAGTTGCACAACGGCCAAAACTAAACAGTCGCAAGCACCAATAAGCTTCATATATTAATACGCCTTTTTAGAACTAAAAAAACCTTAGCAAATGTAACATTCCGTAATATGCATTTTGGACCCTATTCATGTTCAACAAAGTTTAAATTTGTTTGTGTATTTCAGATATGGTTACATTTGACCTATATCCGCGGTGCCTGCTGGTACCGGTACGAAGGTTGTAGGTTGCGAATTCTTCGCTTTCCACTTTCAGAACTTGGGATCAATAGACGTGAGAAATTGTGCTCTAGGAGACTATACGTGTTTTTGTAGTGTTATTGATGGAGTTTGGAAACTCGCATGAAAGGAGGTCGAGATATAATAGGGTATGATAATTATCATTCATACTAATTAAAAGTTACTGATGTGTGCATTCAAACATGCGCGAAGTATAGTCTTTTTATGTGTTTATAAAAAAAATTGAAATATTGAGGTATTTCAAAAAAACTTATAACTAGAATTTTACATGATTTGCAAAATATGAGATTATGTGCGCGGTCACTCAGTTCGCTTCTTATTATATTGTTTTTTAATAAACATTTATCTTATCTAATAATGTTTTGACAACCTCGGAAGTAATCGGAAGTATCTGTTTAATTTCATTGGTATTTCACTGATATGATGATGATGGATTTGACACACAGTGTGATTAGATTATCATGATAAGTACTGTGACAAAGTATCTACAAATGAGAATGACAAGCTAGTTTTTATTGACCCTGAATGACCTACTTTGAACATGAAGAGGTCAGGTCACAGGTTCGATTCGAATAACAGTTGAATTTTATATCTCATGTAACGAAAATATTGTGAATTTTATTTGGTTTCCGTGTATTTTATTTTAACCAGCGTTTCGATTCATAGAATCCACAAAAGTGGAATTGAAAATAGTCCTGCATTTACAAGGATTCAATTAATTTAATCGTCGTTTATGTTGCACTGTGGTTATAAAATAAAGCTAGCTTCTAAGGAGAACCCTAAAATACAAAAAAAAACTTGTTCTACCTGTGCTCGTGGCTCCGCCCGTGAGGAATTCACTGTAGTGTCCGGCCGAAATTTCGGTTTCGGCCAGTTTCGGCCAAAAAAACGTGTTTCGGCCCAAGGTTCGGTTTCGGCCAAAAAACGGCCGAACCTTTCGGCCGCGCCGAAACTTTCTACGTTGTACTTAATCTGACCATATAAGTTCTGTCACAACGTTTTTAACTGATAAAATCGCCGTTGTACAGTCATCATCAAATATATCAGAGCGGCGACGGTACTCAAAAATATCTAAGATGCACTTTATCGCCGTGACAATAGGGGCGTTATTCAGATGTTTGTGACCACCTTAGCCGCTCCAATATATCTGATGGTGAGTGTACAACGGCTGACATGTAAGTGAAATAATTATGTACTATTTAACGCGTCTATCAAAGTTTCGGTTTAGGTTCTGGACCCAGAGCCGAACCTTCTGTTTCGGTTTCGGTTTCAGCAAAAAAACATGTTTTGGTCGGACACTAGAATTCAGTGACTATATGTGTGTATGCCAGGGATGTGCGAGCGACGGCATGAGCGTATTTATCGTTTATTTTTTAAGATTAGATTTTTTTTAACGCACTTTTTTATTATTCTATTTTTTTTGTATACCACGACGGTGGCAAACAAACATACGGCCCGCCTGATGGTAAGCAGCTACCGTAGCCTATGGACGCCTGCAAATCCAGAGGAGTCACATGCGCGTTGCCGACTAATATGGCTAGAATAATAATAAAAAAACGGCCAAGTGCGAGTCTGACTCGCGCACCGAGGGTTCCGTACAAACCTGTAGGTATATAGGGGTAGTAACTTTAAAATTATTAAAAATATTTTTATTATATGATGTAACTAAAAATTCACGGTTTTCGCAATTTTTCCTTTATCTGTGCTATAAGACGTTGCTTCGTACCAAATTTCAAGATGCTGAGTTCACGGGAAGTACCCTGTAGGTTTTGATTCCCTTGCGAGCTATTAAGTACAAAAAACGACGTCTATTGCCGCCGACTAACATGTGATGCAATACACCAATCAATTGTATGAACCATCAACAACTGAGTTTAATAACTATTCATAGACTATTACAATACGATAAGGTGTTTTAATGGCCACTCATGTGTGCCTTTATTTGATCATTTGTCTCAAGGGTCGGCAACAGGCGGCCCGTGGGCTGCATACCACCAGCCCCTAATTAGAAGTTGTCATTATTGATAACTGATAAAGTGGTACCTTTTGCCTGATAAAGACACAAATTATTAACAAAGTGCGGCCCGCTTCAATCTTGTTACCTACTATGTGGCCCTTGGCTGCTAAAAGGTTACCAACCCCTGATTATCTGATTGTGCTTATGTTTCACAATAGAAACAAAGATCAAAGTTCTTTACTATCATGCTCGCCTTTATAATTTATTTTACTTGGATCTCCTTAGAAGTATAAGTAAAATAGAAAAAGGACTTGATAAATTCTGGTAATTCCAAGAGAGTGATTTTCATTGATGAAATTGATTTTATTATAGGTATGTTTCCCATTCTGTTGTTGTTAATTAATATGCATTGATGAGTTGATTGTTATTATCGGAGCTTCAATTTATCTTCAATTTTATATTCCGCAACGCAGGCTTCGTCAGGTGTATACACAAAAAAGATCAACCCCAGGTTTCGTCACATAACAATCAAAGATGAAATCCGCCACACGCTTTGTCAATTTGAAACACATACCTTAGTCACACTGACTACCCCGGACAGTAGCTGGCTCAAACGTCCCCATGACACTAGCGGCTATTGTTATTATTATTTCTATTATGTACTGTGCTTTTTAATTATTTATTTTATTCTTCACATGAGTTTTAATGACATTTAATCAAATAGTTGACAAGTATAAAAGATAAATTAAAAAAGTATAATAGCATCAGTATTTTTGTAACAAAAGTTCAATATTTGATTAGGCGGGCCACACCTGACGCACTGCCTCGCGAGGAAATTGCCGCGTGAGGCAGCGCGGTTAGTGTGGACGTGCCTCGGCCGAGGCAAACGCACGCGCGGCCGCAATGCCTCGGGCGACGCACTTCCACACCGGACGCACCTTGGCCAGTGTGGAAGTGCGTGCCATCTATTTATTGTACATTCAAATGAGCTAGGTTCCCTAGATACTTACATTTATGTCTGGGTTCCTAGCAGCCAAAGCATGTCCAACTAGTGATGTGACAGTGCTCTTCCCAACCCCTCCCTTGCCAGAGAGGATTAGGATCTTGTGCTTCACTTTAGAGAGGCGCTCCTTGATTATCTCTATAGCTGGATCAGGGGCCGATGCTTCACCTGTTTAGATATGGGGTAAAGGTACAGTCAACTACAGAGAGATGTATCCACTTTTGGATATCATTACATTTCAACAAGTTGAAAAAGTGGATATGTTTCTTTGTAGTCACCAATCTTTTTTCTTTTTCGACGTTTGAAGTTGTATACTATGACTAATACAGTGTTTTTTAACCTGTAGTTTGAGACCCCTCGACGCCTCTGTGAGGGTCTCGATGATCCCAGCCTCAGTAAATAAGAAAAAATAAATAAGTTACAATACAGAGTAAGCCAGGGAAAAAGTTTTCAAATTTTTGAAACTCCCCGGTTTTTAAAGATATTATAACATCACAAAAAAATTGAATAAAAACATGGGCATTATGAAAATACATAAAAGATTACAAGTGTATTAACAATACAACATAAACTCTTGCAGAACATAAAAAATTCAACATGCTAGATAAAGTTTGAAACTCTGTTTATCTTTTAAACAAGCAAAGTAATGCTCAATCATACCATGTTTTGTGTTACAAATGTGTATAGATAAAAGCAATGGATTTTAACGGCCTCCTAGCCTAGTCCGTACTGACCCTGCCTATGAAGAATAAGGTCCCAGGTTCAAATCCTGGTCAGGGCATTATTTATTTATTTTCTATGTCCGTAAGTACTTATCTTTATCTATCTATGATATATATTGTCACCTAGTTAGTACCCACAACACAAGCCTTATTGACCTTATTGTTGGACTAGGTTGATTTGTGTAAGATTGTCCCATAATATTTGTTTATCAAAAATAAAAATATGGATTAAGATACAGACCCATCTTTTAGGATGACGATTTAACGCAAACTCGCCATATTTTCGTTGCAAGAATACACTTTGAATTAAATGTAAGTTCATGGACAAGTTAGTGCTGAATTGAAAATATTGTTTACACTTACCTGAGGCGCAGAGGTTTTGGTTCGGGCATCCGGCACAAGCCGAAGCCTTTCCCGCGTCCTCGCTGCCGGTGCCGGGGCAATCTGATTACAAAACACTGTTATTTTTCTACAAAATGAATCAACTTGCGGTTACCAAATCACACTACTCAACTTAACACTTACGCTGCGGTGCGTTATCCGGGACGCCACTCATGATAATGTAATCTTATAACATCGGCGTGAACCAAGAAATTATATCGCGATAAGGGAGATGACAAACTGTCATTTTAGACAGCACGGCTCATTGACATTTCTTTTTTTTTTAATTCCCGTTTTTGTATAGGCTAAGATCATAGACCATACTGCCATTTCTTCGTATTGACGTTTCTTCTTCTATGTTGGTGCCTGTGTTTCAAGTTTATTTAATCCTTTGTTTTAAAATAAATTGAGAATTGAAAATATAAATCTTAGTGTAAAATAACCTTTTATACGTAAATTAAAAACTACTCGTACTTATATTTTTTTAATTATTTAGTAAACGATCGTCATCTGATTTTTGCGAAGACATGTCCTTTGAAGTTGTCTATCTTGATTAAATTATGTCAAGTTTTTTCAAATTTGAAAAATAGTCCCACATTTTTTTAACAATTTATTACAAAACTCGGAAGAAAAATTTATCAAAATGGCGAAGGAAGTGACTATGTGTTCGGTAAATAACTGTACCCTTAAATATGATTACCCATGAATGAATATTGATTTAGGAATACTTACTTATCACTTTCCTTGCAGCAACTCCAACAATGGAGCCCCACGAAGGAAACCGCAGGGGCGCCACTCGCGCCGCCGCAAGTTGGGTACTGCTTCCACACTCCGAAGAAGCACCCATGGAGGCCTATCATGGGCTACGAAGAGATTGAAGTCACTCCAATGTAAGTTCATTAAAATCGTGTTCCATCTCGTTCGTTCCTTTGACTCTGCGCGTTTACAAAAGAGCTACATTGCCTAAAATACCGCAAAGAGTCCGCCTGTACCAAAAGGGGTCCCAGTAATTAGGAATACGAGCAACTTAGCGCACCCTTAAAAACTGACGTTGCATATTATTTGTATAGCAGTTTGGTTTCGAATTAGTAAAGATAACAATATCATCTTTTTCAGGCCTTCCCAACCCATAACCAACACTATGGTCGACCCGTGCTACACCCCAGCAGGCATGGCAGCCGAACCCCTTCGGTTTCCTAATCTGGTGACCGGTTTCGACCGAAGCCCAGAGCATGCGGCCCGCGCAGCACTATACACAAGATACACGCAGTACGAATGGAACCAGAACAGCATAAAGAATTATAACGAGTCGGACGCAAAGAGGAACTTCTCGGAGCGCGTGAGGAATGATATCATGAGGATGCTCAGGTGAGTTGCGAAAGTAGTAGGTAAACCGTAATGATTACATCTATTTTGTACAGTATACTTCAAGTTATCGCATATCTATGGCCAGTTTCTGATTATAACTCCAGTAGTAGTGGTATATTACACCGTATAGTTTTATATACATTTTTTCTCATTTTTAGAGAAACAGATGAAATTGGCTCACAGGGTCAAAGGGACTCTGGCAGAAGAATCGGAGAGCGGATAACAGACACAACTTTTTGGAGGAATGAGGTGAGTAGAGGATCGCTATGGTGAAAGGAATGATCGAAAAAATCTGAAATTTGGCACGAAGTCTCATGTAGGTATTGAAATTAACTTACTCCTCATGTCACATAAACAGACGCCTTTTGCAGCGCACACTCCCGCTGCTCTTTCATCCCCAGAATCCCCAGACTTCGTGCGTGGGCTGTAAATAGCTTTACAGAACTCTTGGTGAATGGTTTGCAGGTGTCAATAGAGATGGAGCGGTTGGTGTCAACATGTGAAAAGCTAAACGATACTCGGAGGCAGTTGGAACGCGCTATCGCAGGAATCGAGGGGCCGCTACATATCGTACAGGAGTGCCTCTACCACCGCGAGAAGCGTCAGGGTACTGTACCAGCTACTAATGAAATTTTCCAGTAGTTATGAATATTGTCCAACTTTTTGAAAACTCTTTGTCACGTCACTTCAGAATTAAGCTATTCGGAAAGTAGAGTTAGTAATGAATTTACATACACTTCTAACGTAGCATTGGTATGGTGTTGTACACACTCAAAATCATCAATTCTACAATAGGTAAGTAGATCCCGAAAGCCCCTTGTCGATTAACATTAAGTACTTACTTGTACTTTTTTCTTCTTCTGATAGTCCTCTTCAAGTCATAAAGACAGAACCCTATAATATTGTCAGGTTTAACAATTTAGTTCATTGACATTTAGATAAATTAGATAAGTATCCACGCAGGGTTGGAGCAAGTCCACGACACGGTAGAGCAATCTTTGCTCAAGGAGGTGAGCATCCTACGCGAGGCTCAAGACAAGTTCCGCAATATGCTTGAGAAGGTGAGACCTTTGTCCTATTTAATAAAGCTACAAGTGTCAATTTACAAGCGGAAGTCTCTTTCTAACCCTATGTATTAGAAATAAACTACCGCTTGTAATTGTTACTTGTAACTTTATTAAATAGGCCACTTGTAACCCTGTGATATTTTAATCTAGATAGTAATAAATACGTATTGATATATGGACTGCATTATAAGCCCATTGCTGCAGGTATCTTTCAAGAAAAACTTAGTGAACTACTACTGAAGGTAGACCCAAACAGCGTACCTTCCACAACCTAATTCAGAGCTTTCTCATTCGAGTGTTTATGGAAGTTAGTCAATGGACTATTCGAACGTTTTACAAAGCTTGTATGATAATGTCATATGTACCTTTTTTATGACGGTGTTTTTATTTTAATTAATGTCGGCAGGTGCGCGCACAATCCAAGAACTGCCGAGCTACACAACACGAGCTTGAAACCGACATGAGGAACAAGGAGTATGCACTCGGAATTGACTCCATGTGCCACCAACTCAACAACTACTCCAAGGTAATTTACTTCCTAGGTCGGTCTAGGTAGGTTCCTACTTTGGTCGTGCTCCTTAGAGTTTCAAAGTGAGTAAATAACATTAAACAAAGAGAATGTCATGACTCATGAGACTCATAAGAATAAACAGGTCTACACTTTTACCAATGTTTGTTATGCCACTGTAACTTTATGCAAGCCTGACACGGTCATTCTGTAAGACGCATAACCACTTGTCAAGCAACGATTGAATGCTACTATTGTCTCAGTGGTGGGCCATTAAATATATCTATTGGGGGCCAATGTATGCTTACCCAATGGTATGCAGGAGGTTTTATTTGGCGGTTGACTTCCATCTTTATCAAAGCCTCGAGATTAAGGTCCTCGTCCTATAATTATACGATGTCGGTAAACCACCACCGCCCAGAACATCATATTATTCAACTCTGACCATATGCTCTAAGAGCTGGCCACGTCAGATATGACACAATAATGAGAGCAATGAAACCCATGTAGTAAGATTGCAATACTATGCCTATAGCAAACTAACGAGAGGGGTTTCGTCGCTCTCATTATTGTGTCATATCTGACGCGGCTAGCTCTCCGTCTAATAGAAGATGATGTCGGTTAATGTAAACCAGCATCTGACTTGGTCCCTGACGACAGGGCCTACAATTCTACGCGGGCATCGAGCGCTACGACCCGACGGTGTGCGACACGGAGCGCTGGGCCGCCGCCAGCGCGGCCACGCTGCAGCGCTCGCAGTCCGAGCGGGCTAAAGCTATACAGATGCTGTCAGGTAAATGGCTACAGTCTAGCCATCCGAACATTCCGAACCCGTCAATATGTTTGTATCAGATTATTACAATCATGCAATGAGCAGTAACACGCCTTGAGGACGTCTGCCGCGAATACAGAGGACGCAGATTGATTATGAAATCAATCTGCGTCCTCTCAGGGGCAGGGATGACCCTGGGCACCGGAGGCCTTGGTCACTTTTTCCTTTGTATTTGACATCTATTTAAGTTTCTAATACGCCTTGAGTATGATTCAACTCTGTCTACCTCAAGAGTTTCAAGATTTAGTAAGGCGATTGTCACACTGGCGCCGGAACCGGATGCGGCAACTGCAAGCGTGACAGAGAGCGCTATCTCGCTCGCACACCGCCACCGCATGCGGAAACCGCAGCAGTGTGAATGCCGCCTAATAAGCATCTTGTGGGTTTGAGAGGGATCTTCATCCCCGACCTTAAGCACTAATTACTATCTCTGCGTACGGTCAACCAATTTGATTCCTAGGCCACTCTAGAACCTTGTCACAATAGCTAGTTTTGTAGCGAATAGGTTACGTTTATACGTATCCAAGGGCAACAGTCATTACGACAAGGTTCTAGAGTGGCCTAGAAATCAAATTGGTTGACTGTACGTTCCATGACACGGGCAGGGGCAGCAACAGCTTATTGTACACAGCCCTTACATTTCATTAAATTGTCGAAGCGGC
This sequence comes from Pammene aurita, assembly GCA_947086415.1. NCBI lineage: Eukaryota > Metazoa > Arthropoda > Insecta > Lepidoptera > Tortricidae > Pammene > Pammene aurita. The sequence goes on from OX352303.1 coordinate 9,164,492, forward strand.
GGTGCGTAGATCCTATGCACGTTAGCTTCCGCTCCACATGCGTTTCACAAATGTCCGGAACACCATTGTTTAGTGTCCCGTTCACGAACACCTACTACTAATATAATATCACTCATGGACTGTTGACGCTCACGTTTAAGTGCCATCGCGCGACGCCTGTTTACGTCGAATAATTCTAAATCTAATATTAATAAATAAATTTCTATTCGTATTTCACATTTACAGACACTGACAACTTAATAAACGTGTCGGCGACGGAGATCTGGGACCAATGGAGCAACACCAACAGCGCGTTCACGCGCCGCATCGCTGAGACTATCGAGATCAAGAACAAACTGCAACTTCATCTCCACAAGGTACACAACATCATATGCTTCTCTGGTGGGGTTGGTGAGCTTAGATCATTTTCATTTAGCTGCTTTTGTTCCTGGGTTCCTGGTTCCTTGGTCACGTCATCCCAACCTCTGCACCGGGTTTATCTATTTGGTCTATCTCTTGATCATCTTTTTTCGCTGAAGACGTGACCAAATCTCCTATACCTGTTTCAGAATGCATAGGCACAGGTCATTTGCCATCGGTTTTTTCTCTATTTCTCACTTTAATTACATGTCACTTCTGACTCCTCTCAGGTTCAACAAGAAATCTTCGACATCGAGAAGACTCTAGAGCTCCTGAACAAGGCTATAGAAGACAAGCTGCAGCCGATGCGTGTGGCTCACACTCGCCTGCAGGCGCGCACCAATCGCCCGCACCTCGAGAAGTGCCGCGACGAGGCGCAGAATAGGTATTCTTTCCTATTTGGCGGTTCCTTAGAAGTTAAGACGGGTTTCCTATAGGTCAGCGGGTCACCGTTTTAACTGAGACATTCGCGTTCGCATGACATTCCTAAACGACAAGATGGAATAACGCACGTAAGTCTTTTTATTATTATTTTTTCTTTTTTTGAGAATTTCCTGAAAGTTCACATGGTCCACTTGCTTTGGATGCATTACAATAGGCCGTCCCATCATTTAAAGACCAATATTAAGACATTCAACAACAACGAACACATCAATTTATTCTATGGGACGCAATAGCTGAGCAAGTCCCATATAACAAGATAAAAAGATCCCGGTCGGTTGGTTTATATTCTCTGACAGCTCCAAGATGAAATCTGCTTACCATCAGGCGGGCCGTATACTTGTTTGCCACCTTCGTATTATAAAAAAAGTCCCCATCAAGTCTTTTTGAGGTTCCAGACTATCAACTTCCTCCTTCATTTCAGACTTGTAAAGGAAGTGTGCGACCTCCAAGAGACCATGGAGACTCTTCGATCCAAGATCGCCACGGCTGAGGGCACCCACCAGACCTTGCTGGGTGTTCGCGCCGGCCTAGAGGCAGATCTACGCAACAAGTGCGCGACGCTCTTCATCGACCGCGACCAGTGCATGGGGCTGCGCCGCGGCTACCCCGTCACCGCTGCCATCAAGTCATAAGGCACACATCGATGCGAATCCCAACGCCGCTGACCCCTTAGCGTGACTAACGTTATCGCCCGCGACTGCGTTTCAAGTCGCCCACGACTGCGTTTCAAGTCGTCCGCGACTGCGTTTCAAGTCGCCCGCGACCGCGTTTCGAGTCGCCCGCGACTGCATTTCAAGCGGCTTACGGATCTGCATCGGTGTGATAACGGATAACCGCGTAAGACCCGTCTTGCCAAGTTGCCACCACCGTATTGTTTTGTTTTTAAGAAACTTCTTACTGATTTGGAGTAAAGAGGTCTCTTTAGTTGGTTTGGGTTGCGACTAGTGGCCCCTGTTACAAATTATGAGTAAATTTATAATAAAAACGTGTGTTTTTATTTCTTTCTCACCCTGGCAAATTTACTTTCTCAATATGTCAAATGAAAAACGTCTTAAAATAGTCCTAAAACGTGTTTCAAATAGTTTGACCGGTATCATTTCCGTTTTGTTGATCAAAGTAACTTTTTTTTACTTTAACCGACTAAAAGTCGAAACTGCATTTCATTATATTCAAAAATAAAACTTAACAAACTTTAGCATCTTAATCGAAACAAATGCATTCTAAACTAATACTTATTTACAACGAGTCTAATGTCACTATTGCTTGACGTACGCGGGTACGGGCAGTTTCAGGCCCTCCTTGGCCTCGAAGAAGGTGTAAGAGAGCACAATCTCGTCTACATACTCCATCTGAGGGTCTTTGGTGTATTCAGGGTCGATGTAGAAGAAGACTGGCATGTCCACCTGAAATCAACACATTTAGGGGTGTTACCAAAAATGTCTCTGGAGTTCCCGAAAAATTACTTTTCTATTTAATTATTGTCCAAATTTTAGGGTTATCAGAATAGAATAGAATAATTTTTATTAACCAACTGTGTAGTTGTGTACAAAGATGTTAAGTATAAAGTTCCAACCGTTACCCAATTGGCATGCGATATGCTTAAGTCCTACTTATAAACTAACAGAGAGCAAAACGCTTGTTTTAAAGTTTAACATAAAAACTATATTAAAGAAATATACTATTTATAATTTAAATTTTTCGAAGTTTAAATATCGTGGACAGATTAGTGTCGGTCTAAAAATTGTTTCGTTCTTATACGAAGAGTTCAGGGAAAAATGATATGACAGTCAACTCTATAGTCTCTGAGAAAGTACATTAAACCAACTACTTCTCTATTGGTATGTATTCCAATCTGTCACCGCCTCGGTCGCGCACAGTGGTGCACATAGGCAATGGCAGGGACTAATGGGAACGATTTCTATGAAAAATACAGATTCCTTTTGTCTCCGGTGGGTTTAGATGAGAATACACCATCTGTAGTTAATATGTTCCTTAAGTATGGTGAGGTCCCCAGGAGGTTGTGAGGGGTCTGTATTTAGTGAAACCTTGTGTAATAGGTTTGCTATACGCACGCACTTTTGATGGGATGGATGCACACTTATTCACCACAACTTGTTGTACAAAAATAAAGTCTGTAGACTATACCTGCTCATGGGGGTTAAGCTGTTGTTCTTCGAAACAGAAGCACTGTATCTTGTTGAAGTACTGTCCAGCCTCGAACGGGATCACGTTGTACGTGCTGATGCCCGTCACGGGCTTGTCTGTGGGGTTCCGTGCTGTGTAGAACGCGAGGGCTGTCTCACCAGGCAAAACCTAGCGCAAAAATGTTATAAAATTACCTGTTTTCATTTGAGTGTGATAATGTTACTTTTGATTATTTTACAACTAGCTTTAGCCCACGACTACGTCGGCGTGGGATTAACATTCGCCATAAGTGTAAGGTCTGAGTGAACGCTCGAAACGGAGCGCTCGGCAGGGCGTGCAGTGTGGCTGGCGAGCGGCGTGCATTCGCTTTGTGCAACAACGACTCAGGAGTGACTCGGTGCCCTGAGTATGAGTTTCATTTGTTTAACACGCACGCCGCACGCCCCGCCCCGCTGCACGCTCAACTCGAGCGTCCACTCAGGCTTTCAGGCCTTACACTAAGGAATTAATGAAACGCCTTAGTAAAATCTGAACAAATATTAATTTAGAGCACATGCTATTTTTATGTCTACAGTGAGCAACAATTCCATACAAACTTCCACCCCCTTTCCCCGGGACTCAAACTTCTTCCCAAATTTCGTCTTAATCGGTTCAGCGGTTTAAGCGTGAAGAAGTAACAGACACACTTTCGCATTTCTAATATTATTAGTATGGAAGTATGGATTAATGGTAACCTCTGACTGACAGGACAAAGAAGGTATATACTGGCCTGCTAAGCCGAATGGCGCTATCTCAGACAAAACTAGACTGCAAATATGTACCTTAAATTCTATAGCTCAGAGTTCAATTTTCAAGATAATTTGATATTGAGATAGCGCCATTAGAGCAGAGATCAGATGACCCCTTTAATTGATTATTCTTTTCGATAGGGTAACGGGTAACCCTATCATATCACAAGGGTTATGGAAACTGTTTTGATCCAGGTGAACCATATTAAATCTAGATGCTTTCTGAATAGGGCATGGAATAACGGTTATGCAATTAGTTATGACCAAAAAATACCCGATAATCGGCTATAACCGGATTCGGTTATTTTTGTTTAAAAAAATTCTAAATGTAAAAAAAAACAATTAGATATTTGTATAATGTAATACAAGCTAGACCGGGTCTTTATTTCAAAAGTAAGTGGATAATTTGTGGTTCAAGGTAAGCCCCACAAATTACTTAGGTGGTCTAACTCGCTGCAAATTGTTCACTGACATAGAGTAAAAGAAGAGAATCCTGAAATGTTTATAAAATATACTACTTAAATCATAGTTCTAGACGAAAAAGTATGATTTTACAACTTTTATGATACTATTTTATTTTTAATATTTCATTTTGACAAAATAACCAGTTGTAACTGATAATTTCTGTTTCGGTTATAACCGGTTTGCATTCCCTATTTCTGAATGACTATGGTTTGTAGAAACAACTATCATCAAATACCTGGTATAATGTATAATATACCTACATTGTAATCATTAGCACTCACCGTGATATCTGGCTGTTGCGGTTTGAAGTTCCACTGCATAGAGGAAGCCACGTCTGCATTGAAACGCACCCGTATAGGCCGGTGCTTTACACTAGTCATTGTGCTGACTACATCGCTTGGCTCAGCAAGTCCTGTTGTTCCTCCATAGCTGTAGGCCTGTGATTACAAGGTTTAATATCAAATTTACAATAAATTTAAGAAATTCTTAATAAAAAGTAAATCCCCGTTTTCGTCTCTGTCGCTAAATGTCAAATTCAGGAAGGAGTATCTTCTTTAGGTACTTGTACTATTTCTTATTCTGTGATTAAGTTTATCTTTTCTTTGAGCAATAAAAAGTTAAAAAAATTATATAGGTAAGTATAAAGTTATTTCAGTGAGCTTATTCATTCATATAGTCTAGTAAAACTTATATAATCAATTTAGTTATTACGTACGTTACACGCAAAATTTGTAAAGTGCATCATAACAGGAAAATGTAACTACTTATTGATAGGTTATTTTACCTGGCAGAATATTCGGTACAGCGGCACAGCTGCATAGCTCAGACCCACAGTCATAACGCCTAGGGCCACTACATAGTTCAACGTTGATCTAATATTCCTTTTCTGGTCGTGGGCACCTCGAATAAAGAAATTGGGTGAACATTTCACAGGAGTCAATAATTTCGGTGTAGATCTGATAATAGTGTTCCTAACTAAATTAACACTGCACGTATTCATGAATATTAAGCGATTCATTATGATGTTTAATTCAAGGTATTATAGAATATTAAAGCATTTTCAGTAAAATCTGAAAAAAATCCTGACCGAAAAACATTTCAAACTCATTTTTTTAAATGTCAATCTGAGCTGACTGACACTGACAGAAAAGAATCGTATTTCGCTCTTGTGGATTGCAAACGTAATAAAAATCAATATAATGTTATTTAAGTATAATGTTTGTTAGTATTGTAATTGTTTAACAAAAAATTAATAGTCTTTATATAAACTATTAAATTAAATATTAATAAACAATAAAAATAACGCAACCATGGTGTTGCTAGTTTAAAATTATGAAGAGCGGATTTACATTTTTTATTTGTAGGTAGTCTCTAGTTTATAGTTATTTATAATATTTTTTATTGTATTGTCACGTGTTATTTCCTTTTTGTTTTAAAATAAATTTATGACCCTGTTATTTCTTCTAATACTAAAAAAATATGTAATTTTACTATAAATTTTGATTTGATAAACATTATGCTGATTATATACATTTTAAATTAAAATAATTTGAAGAGCGGATATCCGTTAAATTAAAGACAACAGACATGTCATACAAATTTTGAATTATTGTAGCTTTATCCCTTTCCAAACGAGCTGATACGATCGTGCGGGTGAGCTGTAATTGAATTTGAGTCTTATAGTCATTTTAAGATTTCGTATTATGAATATGATCTAGATATACTAAAATATTATTTTTTGATAGTCAATTATTAATTTTTATTGTTACAGATGATAGTATCTTTCAGTAGACATGAAACATGGTTTGTAAGTCATGTGGAAACGATGATCAATCAGAGATCATCCAGTTCAAAATGTTTAAATAGAAAAAGACGTATTAAGAGAAACTGAAACAAAAGAAAATGAAGTGGTTTCGGTTTATTGTATTAAAAAAGGGCTAACTTCATTCATATGTCCGCTACTAAACCATCAACTTGGTTCAAAATTATTGGCCACAATCAGAGACGATATCAAGACACTGTCTAGACTTTCTATACAAATGTCATACTTTATAAATTATTTCTTTATGCATTACTATGATCATGAGCAGTTTCATACACTGTTTCCCAAGTTTGATCCGTTACAATTTACATATGTTTTGAAAGGAAAGAATGACAAAATATCGGATCCATTAATGATTATACCAAAGTATCTGACTTTGAACAAGTGTACGATTTATGAAGCATCTTTAAGATCATTTAATATAATGGCCATAGCGATCCAATACAAAACCATTTTAGAAACAAATATTCAGTTTCATGCATTTAGTAGAATAAAGCGATATTTAAACTTTAAATACCCACAATATACCAGAAAAGAAGTGCATGATGCTTGTTTCAATTTGTTTTATAAGAAAATTTATAAGGACAATGAAATTGGCCAGTGGTTTATTAAGAATGATATTAATGAAAAGAATATAAAGTCAGATTATTGGAGATTTATACCATTATTTATCAAGATGCAACAAGAATTAACTGAAAATAATATAAAGAGTTTTAACGTGTTTCCGATTTATTCTCATGGTTTAAAGTATATTTCATATGATTCACGGTGTTTACATGAATTATTACGTCGCATAGATCCTAAAAATACACCATCTTCGTGGACAGAATTTTCTAGCGACACGAAGAAGTATTGGAACCGGTGGTTCAACATACCGAAATACTTTGGTTACAGTTTTAGTACGGATGGTGTCTGTGTATCCTTGTCTATGAACCGTATCATGAAAAAGGAAGATACATTTAAAGCAAAAAGAGTAAAATTGGATGAATCAAAGATCTTAAATAATGAACAAATAAACAGAAGATATAGCAAAGTTATTGCCGTTGATCCGGGTGCGAAGACACCAATAGTTACATGTACTAGAAATAAAAATAGTGCGTTTGAATATAAAATGCTTAAAGAAACAGCGTGTTGTTTATGATACAAAAGAACATAGCAGGGAAAAGAAGCGATTGAGATATGTTAAGGATATAGATGAGAGAATAAAACATGATCGCGAGTTTATAAATAAAGAATTAGGATATGAAATATCACGGAAAAATAATCACGTTCATGAGTACATTCAATTTCAATTGAAATGGTTTGATGAAAAACAAAAATTATACGAGCAGAGGAGAGTACAGCGGCTCAAGTTTGACAAGTATATAAATGACCATAATAACAAACAACAAGATTGTGGACGAGTATTTTGGAAAAGAACCCGAAACATTGGTAGTGTACGGATCTGGGTTTGATTTTATGAACAAGTGTAGTTTTAAGGGTCATAGAAAATTTAGACATAATGATATCATAAAAATAATAAAACAACGAAAAAACTTGTCATTATATATTATAAATGAAGCGTTTACAACTAAAAACTGTAGTAAATGTTATGAATCGAAAAAACAAAACACATTACAAGTATCCAAATCCCCACACCGTTACGTATATTGCAGTATATGTCGTAAAGGTATACACAGGGATAAGAATGGTGCTAAAAACATTCTATTGAAATATGAATACAAGTTGCCGAGTATTCTTTCGTTTACCGGTACTGACATGGATATTACACAAGGTCCATTGTCGTAACTCTTTTCATAGGGTGATTGTGCTCGTTTCCCGTCCATAGTCAGTTTCCGTCCACCTGACGGTTCTGCTACAAATATATGGAGAAAACTTGAACGTAAATGAATTTTCCTGCGGAAGTTTGGTCTTGTTGCGATCCATAATATCTAAGAAACAATTCTACTGTCATAAAAAAGTAATTTGACAAATAGTGCCTTTAAAAATAAAACATTAATAGCCGCCTCGAATTCGGCCCTAGCAAATGTCATCGCAATGAAGAAAAAAACTTGTGGCGGGAAAAGTTTATGATGAGTTTTATTAATGATTTAGGCAGTGCACTAAATATGTTTGGCATGAATTATCTATTTTAAAGTTAATTGTACAATATTTTAAGTGGAGGTTAAAGTTTTAGAATATAATTAATATATAAACTTTGTGGACCAAAACTAGCAGAGCAATTTGGTATAAATTTCAGTTTTGCGACCATCTGATCCCGGAAATCCAGACAGCTAGGTAAATATTTCTAATGGTTATTTTACTTCAAAATACTTAATTAATACGTAATATTATAGTATATAGTAGTATGGTAATATTATATTTGATTACCTACACACTTTAGTTTCTGTCCATTCCTCATAGGGTAATTGTGCTCCTTTTCGTCCTCTTATCGATTTTGCCAGCTTTGTGATGCAAAAAGAATATCTTAAAGTACCCTTACTTAAATGTATTATATTTCATTTTATAGCTTATATAGTCTAGTTTATGTTAATATTACGCGATAATTATCCATACTTGCGAGATTTTGTATAAAAAATATTATTTGAAAAAGTGGGGTATTCGTTAGTTTTCGTCCATAAATGTCAGTTTTCCGTCCTGGGCGCTGCTAGTTTTCGTCCACTGAGTAGGATGATTATTTCTGAAAATATCCACTTAATCAAAAAATGATGAAACAAACCTCAATGTTATTTTTAAAGTCCTATCGATTGATGTGCAACATGATGATTTTTGGTAAAAAAAAATTGTTACATGTATGGAAAACCCCTTGTGGCTCCCCCCTAAAAAAATCTTTTCAGCAATTTTACTACAATACTAAGTAGGGGTATACCAAATACACCTTCTGTTATAATTTCATGAATATTAGTTATAGTCTCCAAATAAAAAATGGCCATGGCATACGGACGAACTACGGACATGACGAAACTATAAGGTTTCCGTTTTTGCCATTTTGGCTACGGAATCCTAAAAACTAATGTTAATAAGGATTAACACCGTGTTTCTTTATTTCCGTTAATATTAGCATACAGTTAGGTACGATTAAGGAAACGAAATGGCGTAGTTAGTTTTTATAAATTTGTTTTTTCCATACATGTATTGTTAAATCGATCACGGTATTATATTTAACTCAACCAAACAATCGAATATTATAACTAAGGCATTTTATCACCAAACAATGATATTGTAGGCCTTTAATGTTAACCACTGTCACTGCTTGTACTATAAAGCCTTGGCCAAACAGCAAGCGTGGCGCAGCGCCGCGGTCGCGCGGCGCGACCTGCCGTGCGACGACATATCGCCTGACTTCGTGTCACTGACTTTGAATAGAACTTCATACGCGAACGTACTGCTGCGGCCTGCGGTCGGGTTCCAACTTGTTTGTACCTTAGCCTTGGCCAAACAGCAAGCGTGGCGCAGCGCCGCGTCTGCGCCGCGTGACGCCGAAGCGATGACTGTTCAAACAGGGCGCGCGCGGATCGCGCCGGCCTCGCGCTCTCAACACGCCCTCATTGCGCGCGTGAGAACACGGCGCGGCCGCGCGCGATGCGGGCGTGACTCGCTCATTCCTTCCGAAGCCAAGATTATTTTTTCGAAGAGAAGATATTTTTTTCTATATCCATAATCACAATCACAGTATATTGCTACGCTCGCACGACGCACCGCGCTGCCTAACGTCCGACTGATGTGACCCAGCGCGGCGCAGCGTGCCGCCGCGCAGCGCTACGCCCGCGCCGCGTGGACGCGGGGGGCCGCGCGGCGCGGGGCGCGACAGAAGCGGGGCGCGGCGCCGGCGGGACGCAGTCTGTTTGACGTCGCTAACCTGTTAACATGTGCCGCGGTCACGCCGCGCGACCGTGGCGCTGCGCCACGCTTGCTGTTTGACCAAGGCTTAATGCAATTGACACGACTAGCGTAGTCAACCGCGCATTGGATCGTTCATTATTGGGTCGTTCCTTAGAGAATTCAACCCGGAGTAGCCATGTCTGCCGTTTTCTTTAGAAAGCAAGTCTGCCGATTTTTGCGGGGGAGGAGAACGTCAAGTGTATTCTGTGGCTATTCGTACGTAACGTACAAATAGGTGTAAGCATGACCACTGGTCATATGTTTTCGGCAAAGGGGGAACGCCTGTCAATGGCGACTCCGGTCGGTTGAATTCTCTAAGGGTCGTGCATTACCCGGAAAGGTTTCCGATTGGTTCCGATCAGATCCGAAGGTTATGCGACTATTTAAAAAAGTAGCTTTTTTCATAGTAATCAGATCAAAACACGAGACTTCCATATTTGTTCAAATATTTAACAGCGCATGTTTTTGTTTGTTTGTTTTCGTGTGGTTTTAATTGCCGGTAAATAGATAAAGATGATGTGATAGTGCTTAGTGAAAATAACGGATAATATTCATTGTGAAAGATGTACGGGTGTGTGTGCGTGTGTGTGTGTACGGACGATGGCAATGGCACGATCACAAAGCTTTCTTTTCTTTTGAAGTGAAATAAGCAGAGCACGCCATAGTATGGAGGTTATAATTGTTATTCTACTACCATTTGGTCATTCTAATGTTAATTATAGTTTTGTCTTCTCACAAATAACTCGTATATTAACGATAACAATGCAACAGAAGAGCTAGTTTTAGTCTTTGCTCAAGTCATTTAAATGTTTTATTTATTCCATTTATTTACGTAACATTATATGAGGAATGGACAGAAACTAAAGTGTGTAGGTAATCAAATATAATATTACCATACTACTATATACTATAATATTACGTATTAATTAAGTATTTTGAAGTAAAATAACCATTAGAAATATTTACCTAGCTGTCTAGATTTCCGGGATCAGGTGGTCGCAAAACTGAAATTTATACCAAATTGCTCTGCTAGTTTTGGTCCACAAAGTTTATATATTAATTATATTCTAAAACTTTAATCTCCACTTAAAATATTGTACAATTAACTTTAAAATAGATAATTCATGCCAAACATATTTAGTGCACTGCCTAAATCATTAATAAAACTCATCATAAACTTTTCCCGCCACAAGTTTTTTTCTTCATTGCGATGACATTTGCTAGGGCCGAATTCGAGGCGGCTATTAATGTTTTATTTTTAAAGGCACTATTTGTCAAATTACTTGTTTATGATAGTAGAATTGTTTCTTAGATATTATGGATCGCAACAAGACCAAACTTCCGCAGGAAAATTCATTTACGTTCAAGTTTTCTCCATATATTTGTAGCAGAACCGTCAGGTGGACGGAAACTGACCATGGACGGGAAACGAGCACAATCACCCTATAATGTTACGTAAATAAATGTAATAAACAAAACATTTAAATGACTTGAGCAAAGACTAAAACTAGCTCTTCTGTTGCATTGTTATCGTTAATATACGAGTTATTTGTGAGAAGACAAAACTATAATTAACATTAGAATGACCAAATGGTAGTAGAATAACAATTATAACCTCCATACTATGGCGTGCTCTGCTTATTTCACTTCAAAAGAAAGCTTTGTGATCGTGCCATTGCCATCGTCCGTACACACACACACACGCACACACACCCATACATCTTTCACAATGAATATTATCCGTTGTTTTCACTAAGCACTATCACATCACCTTTATCTATTTACCGGCAATTAAAACCACACGAAAACAAACAAACAAAAACATGCGCTGTTAAATATTTGAACAAATATCCGAAAAAAGGAAGTCTCGTGTTTTGATCTGATAACTATGAAAAAAGCTACTTTTTTAAATAGTCGCATAACCTTCGGATCTGATCGGAACCAATCGGAAACCTTTCCGGGTAATGCAGGACCCTTAGAGAATTCAACCAACCGGAGTCGCCATTGACAGGCGTTCCCCTTTGCCGAAAACATATGACCAGTGGTCATGCTTACACCTATTTGTACGTAACGTACGAATAGCCACAGAATACACTTGACGTTCCCCTCCCCCGCAAAAATCGGCAGACTTGCTTTGTAAAGAAAACGGCAGACATGGCTACTCCGGGTTGAATTCTCTAAGGAACGACCCAATAATGAACGATCCAATGCGCGGTTGACTACGCTAGTCGTGTCAATTGCATTAAGCCTTGGTCAAACAGCAAGCGTGGCGCAGCGCCACGGTCGCGCGGCGCGACCGCGGCACATGTTAACAGGTTAGCGACGTCAAACAGACTGCGACCCGCCGGCGCCGCGCCCCGCTTCTATCGCGCCCCGCGCCGCGCGGTCCCCCGCGTCCACGCGGCGCGGGCGTAGCGCTGCGCGGCGGCACGCTGCGCCGCGCTGGGTCACATCAGTCGGACGTTAGGCAGCGCGGTGCGTCGTGCGAGCGTAGCAATATACTGTGATTGTGATTATGGATATAGAAAAAAATATCTTCTCTTCGAAAAAATAATCTTGGCTTCGGAAGGAATGAGCGAGTCACGTCCGCATCGCGCGCGGCCGCGCCGTGTTCACGCGCGCGCAATGAGGGCGTGTTGAGAGCGCGAGGCCGGCGCGATCCGCGCGCGCCCTGTTTGAACAGTCATCGCTTCGGCGTCACGCGGCGCAGACGCGGCGCTGCGCCACGCTTGCTGTTTGGCCAAGGCTAAGGTACAAACAAGTTGGAACCCGACCGCAGGCCGCAGCAGTACGTTCGCGTATGAAGTTCTATTCAAAGTCAGTGACACGAAGTCAGGCGATATGTCGTCGCACGGCAGGTCGCGCCGCGCGACCGCGGCGCTGCGCCACGCTTGCTGTTTGGCCAAGGCTTTATAGTACAAGCAGTGACAGTGGTTAACATTAAAGGCCTACAATATCATTGTTTGGTGATAAAATGCCTTAGTTATAATATTCGATTGTTTGGTTGAGTTAAATATAATACCGTGATCGATTTAACAATACATACTTGTATGGAAAAAACAAATTTATAAAAACTAACTACGCCATTTCGTTTCCTTAATCGTACCTAACTGTATGCTAATATTAACGGAAATAAAAAAACATGGTGTTAATCCTTACTATCATTGGTTTTTAGGATTCCGTAGCCAAAATGGCAAAAACGGAAACCTTATAGTTTCGTCATGTCCGTAGTTCGTCCGTATGCCATGGCCATTTTTTATTTGGAGACTATAACTAATATTGATGAAATTATAACAGAAGGTGTATTTTGTATACCCCTACTTAGTATTGTAGTAAAATTGCTGAAAAGATTTTTTTAGGGGGGAGCCACAAGGGGTTTTCCATACATATAACAATTTTTTTTTACCAAAAATCATCATGTTGCACATCAATCGATAGGACTTTAAAAATAACATTGAGGTTTGTTTTATCATTTTTTGATTAAGTGGATATTTTCAGAAATAATCACCCTACTCAGTGGACGAAAACTAGCAGAGCCCAGGACGGAAAACTGACATTTATGGACGAAAACTAACGAATACCCCACTTTTTCAAATAATATTTTTTATACAAAATCTCGCAAGTATGGATAATTATCGCGTAATATTAACATAAACTTGACTATATAAGCTATAAAATGAAATATAATACATTTAAGTAAGGGTACTTTAAGATATTCTTTTTGCATCACAAAGCTGGCAAAATCGATAAGTGGACGAAAAGGAGCACAATTACCCTACTCGGCTGGGTTGGAAAGGGTTATGTAAGCTTAGCGACTGCTTATTTTCTGTATCATATCATACTTACCTATCATTAAACGATATTATTATTATGATTCCGCTTTTTGTGAATAGAAAAGTTAATGCGTGCTTAATTGTTCAAGCACTCATTTCATCAAACTTAACTGTTAAAGCAAGCTGGCAATTTCGTAAGTATTATTAATTTATTATGTTACATTAATTTTATTGTTTATATCAGTAGAACCTGCTGTTGCTGCATTTATTAAAAGTTGGTAGAACTTTATATAGAGATAGATAGGTACCTGCTTTTACATTTTCCAGCCAAAGATGGAATTCTATTCCATGGGTGTTCTAATGCTATTCCTCTAGAATCAAGATTTATGTTGAATATCTTAATTTTATACAGAAAAAACCGGCCAAGTGCGAGTCGGACTCGCGCACCGAGGGTTCCGTACAAACCTATAACAATCAAAAGTTGTAGTATGTTTATAACTAATTTCAATTTCATACTTCTACACGTTTACGAGGAAAAAGGTAGTAAGTTTAAAATAAAAAAAAAATTTTTTGGATGATTTTACTAAATATGTCTACTTTTTGTAATTTTTCCATTGTCTATGCTATATGACGTTGCTTCGTGCCAAATTTCAAGTTTCTGATACCTCCGCGAGTTCCTGAGAAAAATGGTCTTGACAGACAGACAGACGGACAACAAAGTGATCCTATAAGGGTTCCGTTTTTTCCTTTCGAGGTACGGAACCCTAAAAACGGGCAATAGTAAATAAAAATTTCCCGTAAAAGAATAAATTACTTTAATATCACAATTTTGTTAAACCTAGGTGCGTTTCGGTGCATCATCGTTTGTATTCTAACGAGATTTTATGCTTCGTCTTGATGTGTGCATCTGTGTGCGTTTTCTGATAAGCTTTGTAATTACAATCTAGAAATGGACATCGGAACATTGGTTCTTTTCCACATTCATACGTAACATGTCGTCTGTACGTGCTTTTATGCCGGTATTTTCTCTTGCATTTTTCACATTCGTAGGACATGTCATACTGGGACCAGTAGTTTTTTGTCTTCATTGGCATAATGGGCATCATGTTTTGCATCATTGTTTTAAAGAAATCAACCTCACCTGAAACAAGAAGTCAGTTTGTAATCAACTTCTTATTGGCTCACCCTATAAATTGTTCTAAAATTCTACTTACAGTAAACTCTAGCTAATGCTATCGTACTATTTTTGCGATTTGATATCTTTAGGCCTAGGAAATGGTCCGTTAATAAAATAACCCGTTGTTAAATTGAAACATTTATTCACATGCATTTCCAATAAAAAAAGAACAAACCAAACACACTCAATGTCGTTAGAAATACACTATTATCATTTAAATTTAATTGCGTCTTTCGAATATTGGAGGACAGGCCACTTGTACAAGTGATCCTGCTTAAGTTTAAGATATGTCTAAGGGCTTGTTTCACAATCTCCAGATAAACTTATCTGCCAGTTAAAATTATTGCTATCGTTTTCTCCAGTCATATAAAAGAAAAGGACAGCAAACATTTATCTGACAGATATGCTTTAACTGGAGATTGTGAAACAGGCCATAATGTTTTAAAATATTTCGCTAGATGGGTAAATTAATTAAAAATTAAATGTCAAAAAAGTCGTCAGTATTCTTAGTAATGTTGTAGATGGCGCCACTTCCAAGAGGTCTTCGACCTAAAAATAGCAGGGCTAACTCAATTTTCGTTATACGCGATACAACAATAAGGTACCTACGCGTATAGTAACAGCTGACAGCCAATGGTATCCCTAGACTACCTACGGTGAAGGCAAGTCTTTCTGTATGCCAACACGCGGGTTAATTAAACTAGGTAAGTAGTAGTACCCGAATAACTTGATGGATTTTTTAAAAATTTGAGCAGCGTTTAAACAATCATTCTTTATTAAATTTATTATTGAATGTCTATTTATTTTATAAAATATTTTCGAGATAGGTACTTAGTACTGAATTACGTATTGATAACGTCCCAAGTTTTAGTATAATATTTGTTCTCTCTAGAAAGTTATCATCAAAACAACAGAGACTTTTATTGTCCGTCTCCTAAAGTACAATTTTTAATTGAGTAAAGTAATTAGACAATACTTTTCATACTTACATTAGAAAATGCTTTACTCAATTAAAAATCCCAGTTTAGAATAATGTCACTTCTTCAACTAATATCCAAAACATATTATCTAATAAATAACCATAATAATTTACTTAACAGTAATTAAATCTATGTTTTTATTAAAGCACTAAAATCTTAAGAGGCTAAGAATCGACTGATAGATTCTTTGGTTACAATATTGCGCGATTCAAATTTGAACTTGAACGGTAACTTAGTATATAACAGTAACAAATGCAATAAAATCATTTAACAGAAATACTGTACTAATACAATTTTTGGTTACAAAACGTAACATTTGCTCACGACATAAATACTATCCGGATGGTTAGCAGGTCTTTAACATTACCGAAGCCTAGATACTTGAAAATAATGCAGACTCAAGTTATTTTTAGGGTTCCGTACCTCGAAACGAAAAAACGGAACCCTTATAGGATCACTTTGTTGTCCGTCTGTCTGTCAAGACCATTTTTCTCAGGAACGCGTGGAGGTATCAAGCTGAAATTTATATCAAATACTCAGGTCTACTGTCCCTTGGAGCTGTGAAAAAAAGAAACTTCTTAACCAACGCAATCAAAAGATACAGCCGTTTATGCCGCA
The DNA here is from genome assembly GCA_947086415.1 of Pammene aurita. Classification (NCBI taxonomy): domain Eukaryota; kingdom Metazoa; phylum Arthropoda; class Insecta; order Lepidoptera; family Tortricidae; genus Pammene; species Pammene aurita. Next base: position 9,180,985 of record OX352303.1, read on the forward strand.
AATTTTCGCAAATCGCAAGGGAATCAAAACCTACAGGGTACTTCCCGTGAACTCAGAATCTTGAGATTTGGTACGAAGCAACGTCTCATAGCACAAATAAAGGAAAAATTGCGAAAACCGTAAATTTTCAGTTATATCTAGTATTTTTTTTTAAATTTAATTAAATACTAATTACCAATTTCAATAAAAAAAAATTGGTAAGTAATTGAAATTAGATTTTATAATTGCAATTTGTAATTGAGGTATCTATTACTTTTTCCTTGTAATTGGTAATTTTACTTTTTGCCCAACACTGGTGCACATATATCGTGCCACGATAGTAATATTATTCAACTGCTTGTCAATTAAAAATATTGAACTTTTCTGCTTCGGTAATGTGTAAGCCTTTACTACCACTTCTCGGTTATACTTTACGATAATACATTTTTCTTTGGTAACAAGGAACACACACTTAACAAATAATTATTTATAACAAGAACAAGAAAATATAACAATCTATTTGTAATAACGTATAAAATGTCTTACGCAAAACTAGTTACATTTGTCTAAAATTTCATTATACTTATAACTTAAATCAACAGTTGAAAGATAAATTAGCTGCCTGGATAACTGCCAAGTTGAAGTTAGAGCTACCTTAAACATAGCTTAAGTTAAATTTCTTTCAACGGAAAGGCACAATCAGAAAAACCGTTTACTAGATAGTACAAACATTTTACTGTTCGCGACAGACGGAAAAAAATATACACGATACATACGAATATGTAGCATCTTTTTGCTCACAAGATTGGTTACTTATTCACACTTTCTAAGAATTAATAAGGCACTAGATTTGGCACTACGTTCAAATACTTAGGTGGTCTTCAAACTGGATGCAGACCGCCTTAAATAGCCTCAACTTTACTGTGCTAACACACACTCGATTATGTCGAAGTTACTATGTTATATGCTTCATTTGAAGTCTAATACATTATTTTTTGCAATCAATACTTTGAAATTAATACCACCTGTTTATACATAATACGATGGTGGTTAGAAAGCACCATAAAAAATTAAGTATAATAAAAAATGTAACGGCCTATGAGCACTATCTTATATTTAGCCGGTGGGGTCATTCCAAAATTTTCCAAGGATTCTTCGTTTTCTTTAGTAATTGATTTACTTGAGGTCAAAATTAGGGCCCCTAATTTTGATCTCAAGTAATAATGTCTAGAAAATATTAAAAAAGAAAGCCCTCAACAAGGCTATTAGGTTTAAATGAAAGAACAACGATTACTAGTAAAGGACAGTCTCGCCATCTGAAGTGAGCTCAGAGTTTTCTTTCCTTTCCCCACTAGCAAGAATCTAGATCAAACGAGAACAGTATCGCCATCCCGGCCATCCGTAACAACCTTAGAGAATTTAACCCGGATGGAGTAGCCATGACTGTCATTTCAGATACAAAACAAGTCTGCCGATTTTTGCGGGGGAGGGGACGTCAAATGTATGGCTATTCGTACGTAACGTACAAATAGCTACGTCAGATAAACGTCAGTCTATACATGTGCATGACCACTGGTCATATGTTTTCGGCTCAGGGGAACGCCTGTCAATGGTGACTCCGGTTAGTTTAATTCTCAAAGGTAACAACTGATTGAAGTATTTGCAGATTATAGTCGGAAGCGGCCACTAAGGTGATGTACATATTGTACTGTCATGTAGCTGGGCTAACCAGTGATGCGTGGTATTCTACCCGAAGGTCCATCAAACCATTGTTTCTATAATTAAAAAAAAAATGTACTTTAAGGTTATTTTTCACGTCAGTGTTATTGACTTTCATCTGTAAAGATTTGAAAGTGTAAATTGAAGTTTGGACAGATTTGTATTCTGGCCAGGCTGCTACATTGACTTCTTCTCTATACTCTTGCATTTAACTTGATGGTATTTTGGAGTTAAGTATAAGGTCCAAGGATTTTCTTTCTTTGTAGATAACTGTTAATAGCTGTAACAGAAATAAATGTCAATATTTCTTTATCATTAATCACTTATCTCCCATGACATGGCCATTGATAACAGTTTATGATAAGATATTTTTTCTATGTGATGTGCCTCAGAATTATTATTCAAGTTCTTTATTACAGCCATAACTTCTAGTACTGTATTGGTATTACAACGCCATCTAGTAAGCTCAACATGAGTTTTTACAGACACGGACATTATTTTTATTAAAAATTTACTGCTTTGAAGACATTATTGTATTAACAATTATTAATTTGTTGATATTCGTTATCAATGGTCATTTTGATTAATTCTTTTATACACACCAATGTATTGCATTCTTAGGGTAAGAAGCTGTCAAGCTTTATATACTAAAGTTAACACGTGCAAACTAAAATACTACTGGAATTAGTACCGAAGTTAAAAAAGTTGTATTTAAGGTCATGTCATGCTATATCATCTAGGGTTATTTCCTTGTCCAATATTACTTGTATAAGTTATTTAAAAAAAAATACGAACTACATAGTTGGTTAGTAATTTATGTCCCAGACTTGAAACCCAATGTTAGTCACTACAGAAAAACTAGAACTTTACTGACATTGCCGCACTGGTGTGTCATTCCGATACGAAATCGACCTTCTCCGGCAAATCTTTATGTAGATGGCGTTCGTGCAATAATAGGTTGTGTTTCTGATAGGCCCGGTACACACAGTAAGGGCACTTAAAGCTGGGCTGTTTCCGGCACTCGTACTTAATGTGCCGTTGGAGAGACCCTTTGTGCTTATACTTGTTCCCGCAGTCCACACACTCGTATAGCGTCCATCCCGCCTTACCGCCGCTCAAACCCGAAGTACCATAACCCAATATATAAGGAGTGTACAACTGTGCAACTGAAATAAAACGCAAATCAAAATAAAACGTGCAGATACTTAAGCTACCACCGTTACTGTAAAGCCAAGCCACCTTTAAGAATAAAATGTGCCGCCAAGCATAGGATAATGCACCATGTCTCCCATTAATTTGCTTTTTCTACAGGTATAACTATATCTACCTCCTTATAAAATATACATGCGACCATTTAAACCATACATTAAAAAAGTTGTTCGTTTGATAGTTTTTGTTCAGCAAGGACCAGTCTGAATTAAAAATATTGTTGTTAGGGCTAGAATAATAACGATTATTTTGAAAGTAGGTAGTTGAAACAAAAAAAAAGTTAATATTAACCCCTTTGCCGAAAACAAAATCAGACTGATCATCGTTACAAGTTTCCAAAAATAATTATTTTTATCACTTAAATATCATGCAATGTTAGTATGTTAGTTTTCTATCCAACACAGTTCGTCCCAACGTTTATATCATAGTAAATAGTTATAATTTGACTGAAGTAAAACTATGGAATCAAGTATAGCAACTTTATTAAAATACAAAATGGTTATACAAATACAATCAAATGCATTTAATCACTGTAACTTTTATCAACATATTACACTTGGTTCTATCACCTAATAGCAATATTCTATAGGCAGTATCTAGGTTTTGTTTATCAGCAAAGCCCTTATTCACCCAACCGATTATCCAACACGTAATAAAGAGCTATAGAAACACAATTTGCAAGTGACCAATGTAATGCTTTCTCTATACTTAATTCCCTTGTTATTGCGCGTTGAATAAGCGCTTTATGTGAAAGGGGATAATACATCACTAGGATCATGATCTTACCGATAATTAGGATTAGGCTTTACTAAATTTTGTCACCGATTTTCATCCGCGGAATAATAATTGGTATCTGCAAAAATTATTTATCACAGGTCTAAAAAATGTTGTACTTCCCAGAACTTAGCTTCAGTTGGATTGTTATCATGAAATGTCGTTTTCTATTTTAAATAGTTTATAAAATGTGAAGTTTTAAACCCTAATGACTAATGATTGAAGGCACTTAGTTTTATATTGACAAGACTTCGTATGGTTGTACTCTGAACTTTACATTTTGATTGTATGATGGTAACTCCGGAAATAACCTACGATGGTACCATGTTAAAACTAAATCAACAAAAGTTAGATATTTGTTCAAAATTTTGTATAAGCTTCTGTAACACGGTACCGACACTAATCTTATAATAATTTCTAAATGGTAATGAATGTGTAAATATTTACTTATGCTACGTGGAAGAATATTTGAACTTCAAAAAAATTTATTGTGCACTAGATATTGATACGATTAACCTTTTAATGGCAGTGTCTTCCGCTTCAACGATCAAAATCAACAATTTCATAAGGCACTTGAAGCTATTGCGGGTCTGACCTAACAACCATGATTGGCCCCAAAAGGAGTTATTATAATTACAGATAAAATCACAAGCACGTATCAACAGACATACATTTCCAGGAACTACCGAGTTTGTTATCCACTCAACTGATACACGGCTAATAAGAATTTTAACATACAAAAAATCCTAAACTAAAGATAAAATAAATGCATTAGACGTAAGGAGATCTTAAAATAATTGAAAAATTAACTTAAGTGAGTATTACAATATAATGGAACATGCATTATGGCAGAGAACTAGAGCTTGCTTGCTAAGCGGTAATAGCTTCATTTTAATTATAACTAAAATATCCATATATCATATAGTAAACGAGTCGCACACCTCAATCACGATTTCTATGCATCTCAAACAAACTGTTGTCAAAACAATAGCTACTTAACAAAACGTGGCAAGTAGTACACCTCAGATCTGGCGATACTGAAAATATAATTCTAAATTGTACGATCGTTTGTACGAAATATGTTAGCGATGCTGATAATAGTAACTGTTATTGGTAACAATTTTAAACAAAGAGTATGTAACATCAAAGCTCCAAGACCACGGAACTTATGTCCTAGTAGAGGAATGATACGTTTACATAATAAATGCTGTACATAAAATAGTAAAAAGCGTAACTATACAAATCACTTCATCTTAACTTATTGTATACTTGTAAATGCAACAGTTTCTTACACTGTCGCAATTAAACTGCAACTAGTGTGAATACTATGAGTAACTCGTCATTTGTGGTATTTTATAGTTTATCACTCGATGATGTCGCATTAAGTGGGTAACGATTATAGGCACCATTTGTGACCTAGCTGACGTCTACATCTAACGTGACTGCCTCGTGCCACTATCACAAAGATATTTCATCACAATTATCACAATTAGGAAAACTTCGGATTTTTGATACGATTCTTTTCACGTCTTCACTAATATATATTTCACATGATTTAATAACTGTAAATATCAACATCAAAATTGGTCCTTAATACAAAATTTTGTCAAAAAAAATATCAAAAAAGATTGTAACACTAACATGAATACAGTTTCAAAATTCTTATAAAAATATGGAGTATTTAATAGTGACTATTTTTGTCGCGCTATGTGCAAGCGTCTAAGTTGTCCTGCTTTATGTACTGCTCGGGTTTGATGTGGACTTCCCGATGCATGCGCTCCATGTGGCGTGCGATATGCATCTTCTGCTTGGCGCGATATACGCAGTAAGGACACTGGAATTGTGGTTCTTTTCCGCACTCCCACTTCTGATGATTCCGGAGGGAGGACTTGAGCTTGTAGACGCGGCCGCAGTCGGGGCAAGAGAAGCTGAGTTCCCCCGGAGACGGCGGGAGCTGCGGGCCGCTGACGCGCATGGACGCCACGAGCGGCAGCGCCAGCCGCGCCGACCACTGGTCCCACGATAGCCCCCCGATCCTAGTGAAAGACACGTCCTCCGGCGCGGCTCCTGAAATCGCCACAGACGTCATAAAACGATCACACGCGAACACACAGACACGCAACATTCAACATTCCCGTGTGGTTAAACAGTTACAAGCAACATATATATGTTATATACATAATAAAAATATACATAAATACAAAACAGATACATATACTATTGAAGATATCTACTGTGAGTATCCACCGAGTGCTGTGATGAAAGCTTTGCAAAGGAAAAGTAAAAAAAAAGAAACAAAAGGGAAATCATAACGTTTATTTTTTATGAATAAAATTGTTCGGTGAAGATGTATCGTCGTTCAGTTCCGTCTATTTTTATGCATATCTAAACCGGCATCATTGGCACGCGATGCTAAGGAATGGTGTTACTGGACCGATACGGTTCTAGTCACTGCTAACTCTAATAAGTTTGTTACTTTAAGTAGTCTCCCGACCCATGGGTTTTCTTGTCTACCTGAAATTATTAATTATATTAGTATGAACGAAAAATAAGGAAAAAAAAACTGGAACATGCAAAGTTGAAAAAAAAGCTGCGATGGGTTTAACATTTATCATGCAGTACATGCGATGTTAATCAGGTGTAAATATTCAATGACATGACTTACCACAAGACATTACCAAAGTAACTCGTACTTATAATGTGTACTCAAAATTACCTCCTAATTTATTACATGTATTTTGAAAGGTAATTAACATTATAAACAAAAGAAAACAAATGGTTCATATATATTATAGCTATATTTGATTAAACGTTTCTACCAGATAAACCCCAAAATATTCATATAAAAATCACACTAATTAAACTAGTTCTCCAATAAAATTAACAAACAATTTAAACGACATCTTATTCGCTTGGAATATAATTCTTGCTACATACATTCAGTGTCCAAGAGCGTAATAAATATATAATGTGTATATTGCATATTTTCTTAGAACAATTTGTATGCTTGGTTGTATGACTCGAATGTTTCTACAACAATAACTTCTTATTTCTTACCATCACGTTAAATCTAATACTGACTTTGGTCAAATAGCTTTGTTATCCTAGTTTAACAACAAATATCAACAGTCAATATGTTAAACAAAACTCGAATAGGTTATTGCAAATAAATATCAGTTAATATCAAGATAACAATTTACATAATTTTGAACACATTTTCTATCCCAGTTTACCGAATAACAACAATATCAAAAACACCATTAAGTATTATAATATTATAACTACAGGTAACATTGTAGGCACATTATGGATGAGCTTTTATTACCTAATCGTGTCAAAAGCAATAGATTCTCAGTTCACTGACTGATACATTTGCTCGGTGGAATAGCCTCATCAAACTCAACAATTCGGACAGTCACTTGAGAGATCTATTGTTTTCCTATAAAGGGCTGCAAAAGCAGGCTTATAAAAATTATCCTTACACTAATAAATAAACGATTAAATTAATATAACTTTGGGTTTGCTACAAAGGTGTAGAGATAGGAAGACAAGGTAATAAATAATGGTCCCTCGAATGTTAACTCTAAGTTAGGAAAACAAAAACAGAAGAAATAAGTTAAACAGAATTAACAACGATTTAGTTAATTGAGAAAAAACTCGACCATCAAATTATAATAAGTTTCTACCCGTGACAGAAAGATATGAAAGAATAATATAACCTACAAAACAATTAAATATAATTTTACCTAAATAACTAGTCTTTCTAATATCATTGCACTACGATTAACAAATTGGGAATTACATATTCCTTATAAGGAATGGTTGATTATAAAACTAGACAAATTCGAGCTATATATGGTATGAATTTTTATTGCTTTACGTCAAGTCCGATAAATATCAAAATATTCGCTACTAGGTCCTATAGTTTCTTTAAATATATCGCTTTGGAAATAACGGACATCAACACTACTGTATCCGACCTGGGGTGTCGTACGCCCGATACAAAATACTTGGGTCAGTCTTAACTACGATCATAAACTCTAACAAAAACAACAAAATTAACGCTAATGCCGTAAGGGAATGTGCACATTACAACTATTTTCAGTGTATATAAACTCTTTAACAAAAAGTTAAAATATAAATAATAATATTATTGCAGTACCGATTTGGTTAGGTATCTACTTTGGTCGAATGAAGTCTAAACTAGATTGAAGTTTTTTTGTTACGCCTGACTTTGTTGGTGGCGTAGATGTACCACTCGTTATTGTGGTGCTTACGAATATGAACGCCAAGATTGCCTCTCTGTTTGGCCTTGTAGGAGCAATACGGACACTGATGAGCCGGGGCTTTGCCACCGCACTCGACATTCTCGTGACGACGCAGAGTCGACTTCCAACGATACTTCTTTCCGCAATGCCGGCATTCGAAATGACGGCTCGCGTCGTCCGAGCTGTTACCATCGCGGCGCGCGTATTTCACCTCAGCTTTGTGTTCGTCCTGCTCATCACCCGGCACGGAGTGGTCGTAAAAATTATCATTGTCTTCGGGCAGGACGATATCGTCCGTGTCATCGTATTCCTCGGAATCTAGCTCCTCGCGTTTCGGCGCATTGTTGTTCTGCATAAAGGCCTGTTGCAATAGGTGGGCTTTCAGATCGTCGGGAATGGCGGCCAAGGAGTCGAGGGGATGCTTGGGCATGAGGGGGGGCTTGAGGATGTTGGTGACCTGTATGCAGGCGGGCACGAGCGCGGCCAGGCCGGGCGGTGCGTGTGTGTGCGCGTGCGCGTGCGGGAGCGCCTGCGCCTGCGCAGACAGCAGCGACAGCAGCGCGGACGGCAGCCCCTCCTTGTGCGACTCTGAAATCCAATACGTTTAACATGTTGCAAAAATAAAAACAAAAGCGCGACTACGTACTGTTAATACTACCAGAGGCTAAAATAAATTAAGGAACCAAAGAAATGCGTTATAATAAATTAAATAAAATTATAATCTCTGTTAGAAATAAGGCGAAGCTTCTAATCATGCAAGACATGCACAATCTCGAGATTATCTTCCCATAAGAGGATCGGGCTGTGAAATGAAAGGCCCGGCTACCGTAAGTCGTTTAATAGATTTAAAAAATATCGAATATCATTATCATAATACATGTATACGAGCTCATATAAAATTAACGTTTTAATATCATCTAAGGAAGATCGAAGAGTTAAGTTAAGGCACTAGTATAAAGCACTGAATGTGAATATATCGGATCACTCGACGCGGATTGGGGTGGGGGTGGAGACGGGCGGCGACGGCGACGGCGAGCGCGGTGACCGGTGCTCGGGGTGCTTGCGCTCCAGGTGCTTCTTCAGCTCGTTGCGGCGGTGCTTGCTGTACGCGCAGTGCGGACACTTGTACTGCGGCTCGCGGCGGCACTCCAGCGTTATGTGCCGCACGAGGTTCTTGCGTGCGTTGTAGCAACGCTGGCAGTTCGGACATTTGTATTTGTTGCCCTCGGTCTTGTATTGCGCGCAAGGTAAGTTAGCCGGCGGGTCTGAACGGGGGAAGATGTTGTAGCGAGACTCTTTTTTCGTAGTTTTCGGTTCAGTTTTTGGTTCGACCTCGGGCTTGGTAGTTTTAGGGGTTGCCGGTTTAGGAGTTTGTTTGGCTGGCTGTCGCTTGTTTTCTTTAGTTTCCTCGGGCATGATGAGCGAGTTGGGCGAGGTGACGTTCTTCAATACTGCGAATGTGGTCGCCGTCGGAGGCTCTTCCACCACTTTTTTACTACGAGTCACCACTCTGTTCGGCAATATCAGTCCTGAAAGAGAAAAATAAAATACAGTCCCCTTTGCTTGTTTGCGAACATTAATTGTAATTTAATGAAAAGCGTAAATAAAAACAAATGTGACGTAAAGAAAACCATATATTGAAAGAAAAAAAAAACAAACAACTAAAGAATATAAAAGTGATTTTGAAGTAACAAAAAATAAAATTTCTTCTAAATATATTTCAATAAACAACCACCCTACCAAAGTACATTTTAAATCAGATGGAATGTGAAATATAGTTTTATGGATAACATACCTAATACCTATGTAAGTAATCAACAAATGTAAATATTTATTAAAGTAACATGACAGTATATTCGAGATCAAGTTCTACTCTTAATTAATAGGAACTTAATGTTTTACGACTACACAACTAGACAACAGGTGGCACAATCTTAAAATAATCTAATATTTGGGAAAAATCAACAGTAGTAATAATAGTAAAAAAAAAACAGTCTCAAAAAGCAAAAATTCTCAATTTTCTACTTTTTATCTTCTTTCTTAATTTTTTTAATAAGTTCTTGGTACTCTTGCAGACAATTAGGATGTTTATGAGCAATATGACACGTCAATGTTTTCTTTTGCGAGTATTTTTTACCACATTTATCACAGCCAAATTGAGGACCAGTGCCACATTCATACTTTTCGTGCCTCAGTTTATTTCTCCTATACTTGTACAGTTTTTTACAAGTAGAGCAAGAATAATGAGTATCTTTGTCGGCATGTATTGGTTTCCTTCCCCTCTTTTTATGAGGCATCGCTTCCGAATCCCTCTTTAAAGGTTTCCTCCCTCTCTTTTTGTATGTCCTCTTAACTATTGTCAAGTTCTCTATAGCTGCTTGTTCCCGTTTAATCTTTAATCCTATTTCTCTGACCAGTTCTGAGCTCTTAAGATATCCACGAGTTAATGGGAAAGGGGTTTTTGCGTAATGTTGGTCGCTAATGAGATTTATGGGTTGTTCTGGAAGGTCAAAGAATGAAAAGCAATAAATAATGGTAAGTATAAAGATCTACACGAAGTTGAAATGTGCACAGAAATACAAAATGTCGTGTTAAAGGAAATTAGTACAGAGTCGATGTGTCTGTTAAGTGTTTTGTTATTTACAGTCCGTGCTATGAGTATACTAAGGCAGGAATAATATTTAATTGGGATTGAGCATATTAAGTGTTAATAATTGTGTGACGGTTTACGACTTGGCATGTGACAGGTAGGTATGATTCCTGGTAACAAATTTGCGATCCTAATTAGTATATCTCATATTCACATGTATGTAACGTGGTGTATTGTTTCGTAAATGGCTAAATGAAATGCGCATCAAATATCATAGAATTCTTTACGTCGCGACATGCTTTCAATAATCTCAGTAAATTTAGCCTAGTTGCGGACAATGATGTTTTCGTCTAAAGAACATGCACAATAAATGAGAACGCCTTGAGTTTCAGTTCTTATATTGATTGATGATTAAAAACATGAATCGCTAAAAAAATACATCTGCAGTGAAATCACATGTGAATGCAAAAAAATAAAGAAATAATAAATAAAATAAATAAGCCACATTACCATCAAACTACAAATAAAATAAAATTAAGGTTTACCTTGTTCCATTAGCCGCTTCCGAGGCACATCCAATCTTCTATAAACAATAGTAATAGTTGTGTCACTATCTGTGCCAAAATAAAACTTCTACCGCCGAGCGACAGTCGCACGAAACCCGCTAGCTTTTAATAGCCAAATTTCATTCGAGGGTGAAGTGAGGTGTTTGTGCACATTGATCATGAATCTAATTGATATTACAAATAAATACGTGTATAATAAATATGAGAAAATTTACTTACCAATGAGCTCACTCCAAATTAGGACAAAGAAGGTTAGCACTATTGAAAGTTAGGTGTTACATATGCAAAGTATAATATACCATATCTATGAATATAAGTAAGCATGCAGTGATCTACTGGCGACCCCACGACAAAGCGAGTACATAACGTCATACACATTCAAGTGGAAACAAATGTAAATCAAGATCAACTTACCTTATCAATTACCTCACCTTTTGACAAAGGCTACAGTATAAAAAACCTTTTACCGAATACCTTTACACCTGTTGCACTGGAATATTTTTTAATTCATATGGATACAGAAATATAAATTGTGATAAGATTAGTAATTTATAATACTAATATTAGATACTAATTAATATATGGTTGAATTTTCACATGTGAAAACACTAGCACTCTTTCCGCCGTCGTGAAATATAATATTTTATATATAACAAGATAAATAGATTATTTAAGCAATGACTGTTTATCTCATCAAATTATGGGAAGACATTGCGCATTTCATCCGTTCCTTAGACGTCTGGGACAATGGACTTTCTATTATCATACAGAAAAGTTAAAGACAAAAGCATTTAATTTAATTTCAAAGTAAAAAGTGCATTGTCCCAGAATACTAAACTCAAGTCCCAAGTAACACCCTGCGTAAGCAGAATCGAGTAGGTATGTATTAAAGAATAACGCTACGCAAGGTGTTGCGACGAACACTGCCGGCATGTCACCGGCAATGTTGCCAGAGTCAAGTGCGGACTTACCTTGCGAGTCTCGAACGCTGTCACTTGAGTTCATGATTTCATCTTGAGATCGTTCCATATGCCATTGAAAATCTAGAAAGAAAAATAACATGATGTAATAATTATATTAAATAATACCTATTTATAACTGGACTTTTTGCTAATTTACTAACAATCCTCAGACAATGCAGACAATTAAATTATTAGAATAATTTGGTATGATGACTAAGAGTTAATAATAGAAAGAAAAAAAAAAATTTCAAGTTTTAATTTACACTAGTAGAAGTAGGTATGATGGAAACATACTCTTTCTTATTTTCATTTTTTTTTCGGGTTTTATGTGGCACGTTCTTTCAAGGAATTTCTATATTTTTTGGGTTCCGTAGCCAAAATGACAAAAACGGAACCCTTATAGTTTCGTCATTTCCGTCCGTCCATCCGTATGTCACAGCCATTTAATCGCTCTAAGACGTATCTTAATAAAATTTAGACATAATGTTTATTTTGTATCCCGCTATTTGCCTGCAAGTGGGCCCTACGGACGACCAGCGCTAGCTGACATACTAGCTAGCATTTTGCTAAGCAGGGTCCATTTCGTGGTGCTACTACTACACCAATACATCTATATTTTGTTTGTCTGTATTTTTTATATATATATATTGTGTACGTCATGAATAAATATCTTGAATCTATTTAGTTATGTAGTTATTTTGCAGAAAAAAATATTTTTGTAGGGGTTCCATACATGTCATCATCATCATCATCATCATCAGCCTATACTAGTCCACTGCTGGATATAGGACTCCCCTAATGAGCGCCATAGCGCCCTGTCTCCATACATGTAACTAAATAAAAAGAAAAAAACCGGCCAAGAGCGTGTCGGGCCAAGCTCAGTGTAGGGTTCCGTAGTTTTCCGTCCGTCACAGTAAGTGTCCCCACTTAAGAGTTAAAATAACACCGCCATGTAGGATATGATATGAGCGTTCCACGTACAGCGACATCTATCGGCAAATTAAGTAAACTATTGCGCGCGAGCTTTAAGTATGGAAGATGATTTTTATGGGATAATTCTTTATTGCGTGAACCGATTTTCACCGATTTTCACCGTTTTTACTTTATTTGAAAGCACGTCATTTCATTGTGATTTTGTAGAAATTACAGGTACAATAAACACCTGCTTATACGGTTAAATTACAAACTTAGTTCAGAAATTATTTTGTATTTTTTTTTCAAAAATTATTCAACCTATCAAGTTCAAAATAATTTTCCTAGAAAGTTTTTATAAAGTTCTACTTTTGAGATTTTTTTCATATTTTTAAAACTTATGGAGCAAAAGTTAGAGGGGGGGGGGACACATTTTTTTTTACTTCTAGAGCGATTATTTCCGAAAATATTGACATTATCAAAAAATGATTTTAGTAAACCCCTATTCATTTTTAAATACCTATCCAACAATATATCACACGTTAGGGTTGAAATGAAAAAAAAAAAAAAAAACACTCCCCACTTTACGTATAGGGGAGGTACCAGTGTTGGCCGAACGTTAGTGTAATTGAAAATTAAAAATTGAAGATTGAAACACGTTAGTTAAAATTGAACACTAATAGTTTAGTGCAAATTGATTTCAATTAGAATTGAAATTAATTGTAACTAACGTGTTAATCCTTTGCGAATAACTAATAATTGAAGATATTTAATTTTTAGTCTTTCTCAAAAATTGAATGAAACATTAATTTAATTTTTAGTGTAGATTGAATTGGTAATTGACATTAATAATTTACCTAACTAAACGCGACTTTAGGTTAAGCTACGAGGTTTTGATTTTTGTTTCGATTTTGACTCTGGACTCGGGGGCTTGTATTAATAAGCAATGGGACCGGTATCCTAAGATGGAAGTCATGCTGGACCCTGGGGATCCCTACTGGATCTCGGGTTTGGTGCATCATAGACTCATGCTGTTTGGGCTCATTCGACTTGTACTGATGAGCAGATGGTACCGGGATCAAAATCTGGAGCTCATGCTGGACCCTGGGGATCCCTACTGGATCTCGGGTTTGGCGCATCATAGACTCATGCTGTTTGGGCTCATTCGACTTGTACTGATGAGCAGATGGTAGCGGGATCAAAATCTGGAGCTCCTGGTTCACGTTTTCACACACCACACACCTTTTCAATGCAATGAATCGACACCTTTGGACAGCAATGTGTCAAGTATATAATTTTCTATTAAAACTTGCCAAGTTACATCATTAAAAAGTACTGAAAATAATAAATGTTATCAGGAAACTGCAAAAAAAACCGGTGTGCGTTTCTCTGACTATTATAATTTTAGGTATTTCTATGTAACGTGATACTTATTCAAAATGTACCTTAAAAACTGCTGGAAATCAAGTGTGCATTCCTATAACTATTGATTTGAGGTATTTTTATGGAATTTGGTACTTATTCAGATCTCACTTCTTTTATAGGCGAAGCATTCCCATAGTATCGAACTTGGCAGCCTTTCACATTTATGTTTTTGATGGGATTTCATTTATTTTTGTTAGGTGTAGGTTCTTTATTATTTTTTTATCACTTTTGCTTTAGGAAATGTCTTATTCCACTTAGGTATGTACTTTATACTATAACCCTTTATACTAAGCGTCTAATTCTATTTTACTATTTATTTATAGGTGATTTTTACAAATAAACTGGCTCCCTACACCTATAAAATGTACCTACTTACATATAATTACATACATCAATAACGTACTTTATTCTGTTTGTAAGTACGCTACCTACATAGATAATTAATAACTTGGTAATACCTACCTACCAGTAGGTATTTTAATTGGTGGACTAATATGTAGCCCTAGAAGTGCACCATCCCATCTCATCCCGTGGCGTATCGGAGGGTGAGATGGGCAGTAATATATATAATATAATTCCATCTTAGAGTATATATGATTTCCATGTTCTTGAATCTGCGATTTTATTAGTTGTAAAATTAGAAATTATTTAGACTATGCGAGAAAAAATAGTCTTTTCATTTTTGTTTGACTGATTTAGCGCACCTAGTGTACCTAGTGACCTGCTTTGCACTTCGTAAATCGTGGGTTCGGTTCCCGCAACAGACACACACAGAGTGGTGAACAATTTTATTGTTCTTGTCTTTAAGACAAACATGTATTGTCTTAAATTGGTATGTATCTAAATTTAAATAAGTCTTATCTCATTTCCACTCCATACCAACTTAAAGTAGAACAAAATTACACATTCGTTGTTTTCGAAACTGACTCACACTTGACCGTTTTCAGATTTTTACTTTATTTCGACCTAAAGACAAACCTTCGAGCCAAATTTCAGGTCGGTACGACCATTGGAAGATAGACCCATTTAGTTCATTATGACTTCATAGTAGAACAAAGTTACACCTTCACTATTTTTAAAACTGACTCACACTTGGCCGTTTTCAGATTTTTCCCTTTACTTTGACCTTAAGACCTATCTCCATGCCAAATTTCAAGTCAGTACGACCATTGGAAGTGGTCTAGGTTTTTGATGAGTCAGTGAGTGAGTGTATAGTAAAAATAGCGATTTTCTGACGTCAATATCTCAAGAACTGCTATAGGTAGAATAATGAAATTTTGTATTCTAGACAATTAAGGGGATGTCAACAGACACTCGAAATTTCATATGCGTAGATAAAATATGTTTTGAGTTATAGGGTGGTCGAAATTGGCCCGAAATGGTTCGTGTAATATAACCCACGGCCGGTGTGTCGCTTTTTTTTTGCTCGAACTTGGCGGACACACTGCCGTGTGTCTAGATACATATTAGTACCAAATTTCAGCTTTCTAGTGCTAACGGTCACTGAGATTATCCGCGGACGGACGGGCAGACATGGCGAAACTATAAGGGTTCCTAGTTGACTACGGAACCCTAAAAAACAGACAGAGTCGCATAAATGTTCCTTTTTTAACATTTTGGTACGGAACTCTAATTATCAAATATCAACATGTTGCACATCAATCGATAGGTCCTTACGAATAATATCGAGGTTTTTTTGAACATTTTGTGATTAAGTAAATTATGATCAGAAATAATCACTTCGAAAGTCAGAAAAATTGTCCCCCTGTAACATACGAAAAAAAGAGAAGATGCGCCTTATCACATACTTTCTACGAAAATTGTTTTGAACATTATCGGTTAAGCCATTTTTAAGCTATGTCCAAAAAACTTCTTCTATAGGCATCAGATACGACCTTTTGGTATTAGTTTGGTTCTTATTCGATTAGTACGGAACCCTCCATTATTTGTTATTTATTTATTTACATATAATAAGCATTACAGTATTCCAGGACACCAAGACACTTATATACAAGTCACAATATCTTATTAACTAAAAATATTAAAATTACCAAATAAACATGTCATCACCATTAGGTACAATAAATTCAAACAACTAAAAATCAAATCAACAAGTCGTGGTCCGACACGCACTTGGCCGGTTTTTCTTGTAGAATCTTAATAAATATATCGTTTCGAAGTATTTTAAAATGTGTAATAACAAACTACCATTTATTACTTTTTGTCTCTAACGAATTAGGATCGCCTATCGCCCGAGCCGTACATTTTGTAAATTATGTGGTTTTACATGAAAACGGTTTCCTTGATTTTCGCTTTCAACATGTTTAAGTAAGCCTTAAATATCGTCATGTTTACAAATAAAAATAATAGATATTAGTGTAAATAAAAATATATATTATATATATATATTTTACCCATACAACTACTTCCGGGTGAAAAGTTTGTAGGATTTTTGCATATATTATCTATAAATATCCCTTAAGATTGAAAAAAACGGGCTTTTATAAATTAATGTTAATTATAAATAAGTGGGTTATTATTAGTTAAAAATCGTGATTAATTAATATTTATTTTATAATAGTTTATTACATTATATTAATAGTGGGGCTGGAATTCTTGATGTGTTACCATTGGTTTTAGGGACGTCCTTTATATGTGTTAGTATGTTTTACTGTTTAGTTGGCCGTTGACCCCCATAGCCAAGTCTAGTCTATTGAGAGTGTTTGACACTATCTATGAGGCTAGAGTAGGGAATGCAAACCGGTTATTACCAGAATAATCGGTTATAACTGGTTATTTTGTCAAAATGAAATAACCGATTTGTATAACCGGGTACGGTTATTCGTTTAATGCTATTATGACCTAAAATAGTATCATAAAAGGTTGTAAAATAAAAGTTTATCTACACTCATATTGTAAGTTCTCTAAAACGTGTTCGAAAACGGTAGGCAATGGCTAGCATTACCACGACCGATTTTACTATGATAAGCTTTTTATCCGTGGCAGTAACGTAATTTTAACTTTTCATGCTCAATTATTGATGTGCTATGAGTTTTGATAACATAATGTACACCTGCACCCTCCCGCGCATCCGCCGACAGCCCGACACGCGCCCGCGCGACCGCCGGCACAATCGAGTTGGCCACGGCGGTGCAATGGCGGCCATTCTATGGTTTCCGAATACGGCATTTTGGATAAATAATATGAGTGTAGATAAAGCAGTGTATGCAACTGTACGTAATTAGGCCTTAAAACACTCGTGTGATCTTATTATGAAATTCGCCTGCGGCTCATTTCATAAAACCACACTCATGTTTTAAGGACCCTTATTACGTAACAGTTACATTAACTACTATTATCGTCTGGATTTATGTAGTATATTTTACAAACATTTCAGGTTTCTCTTCTTTTACTCTATTTCGGCGAGCGATTTGCATCGAGTTAGACCATCTAATTATTTCGTGCGGCTGACTTTGAACCACTAATTGTTTACTTTGTTTCGAATCGAAGACCGTTATTTTTGGTCATAACGGATTGCATAACCGGTTATGAATTTTGAACGGTTATTGCATTCCCTAGGCTAGAGTCTATTTATTTGGGTTTTTCGGACCTTAGGTACGAAATCCATACTAATATTATAAATGGGAAAGTGTATGTGTGTGTTTGTTTGTTTGTCCGTCTTTCACGGCAAAACGGGGCGACGAATTGACGTGATTTTTTAAGTGGAGATAGTTGAAGGGATGGAGAGTGACATAGGCTACTTTTTGTCGCTTTCTACAACCCCCCACTTCCCTAAAATGGGGGGTGGAAGTTTGTATGGTTTGTTACCCGGAATTTAACGCGAGCGAAGCCGCGGGCAAAAGCTAGTATCATTTGATATTTACAAGTTGCTTTTCGGTGAAGGAAAACATAGTGAGGAAACCGGACCTAATTCCAACATGGCTTAGTTTCCCCTCTGGGTGGGAAGGTCAGATGGTAGTCGCTTCTGTCAAAACTAGTGCCTACGCCAATTCCTGGGATTAGGTTGCCGAGCTGACCCCAGGCTCAATACAACCGTGGCGAAAAGCCGGGCAAAACGATAGGAGGATGATGAAAAATATTTATATCGTCGGATCGTACCAAGAGTACAAGCTTCACTTAGTCTTAGTTTGGGGCTCGGTCAATCTCTGTATTTCCCCAAAATAAAAATATTAACACATCAGAACAGAAATACAAATAGCCTACAAAATTTGCTTGCCAATTACAAGTCTTGTATATTTTTTTTAGTATGGAATGGAATATTTATTTAAACTTTATTGCACACAACAGAAAAATGTACAAATGGCGGACTTAATGCCTAAAAGCATTCTCTACCAGTCAACCATAGGGCTAAACAGAGAAATGACAAAAAGGTGCAGAGAAAAGTAAGAGAATAGTCAATTAAACTCATTAAAAGCTTAGCTAAAAAAAAGAAGTTAATAATCTACATAAAAATACACAAATAAAACACTAGGAATATATATAGATAAATATACTACTATATATTTATAAATACTATATTGATGGATACTATTCCAATTCTTGCTTTGGCAGGTGCTTATGCAGCATCTGCTTAAAAGCAAACTTGCTTGAGGCTTGCCTTATATTGAGGGGAAGCGAATTCCAGAGACGGGTTGCCTGGACGACGAAGGAGTTACTCATGAAACCCGAGTGGTGAAATGGAATGGAAATATATATGTATTATATTTATGTATAATTCAAATTTTTGTATATTAAAATCAGACAGTCTAACTAACCTACTACACACACATGTGTAACCTAAAAAACGTTAAAGCGCAGCTGTGACGAATTTGAATGATAAGAGAATATTTATGTCCTAAGTTATGATCTTTTAACATTGTCTACTTGCCCTTGCTTGAGATACTAAACTGATGCATAGTTTGGTTTAACATCAATTGTATGGGCAGTGATAATATATGACGGTGCTTAAAAGAAAATGACAAGGTTCTTCAGTGAATACTTAAAACAAATTAAGTGAGAATTAGTATGGTTACAGAAAGCATAATATAAGTCACTTTAAATACTTTGAAATAATTTTAAACAGTGCAACTCTTTGCTTTTAGACGGAGAGCTAGCCACGTCAGATATGACACAATAATGAGAGCAACGAAACCCCTCTCGTTAGTTTGCTATACTATGCTTATTTCTAGATCCGGACATCTGGCAGCTGTAAAGTGGTGGAGGTCAAATAATGCAAACCACTTTAAGAATACAAATCCTAGAGTTCTGGTTTTGATGCACTATTATGAACAATAATATAAATAATTAGATCA